>OW240912.1:409281340-409343719 GCA_933207985.1 Pelobates cultripes | reverse complement strand
AATAACTTAACAAGTAAACATGGGTCATTGCCCCCCATACTCCGCCCTCGCATCCTATTCCTTCCATTAACATATAAAGGGCAATGGCCCCCATATAAATAAACATATATATATAACATACATCAACATTATTCCAATCGATGTAAAGTGCCAACCATCCATTAACCACGGCAGGGGTATACCCGGCTACCCCTACCCCACCAGGTTCTGAGCCACCGACAGGACTCGAAACCTATCAACCACCAATGACCACCACTTGTTTGTCTTCCATTACGTTCATCCTGGGGAGCCTATTTCCTCTCCTTCAGCTCCCCGTCCCGCCATAAGCTCAGACCTTGACCCCTTAAGCCGTCTGAGCTCCGCCACCCCGAAGAAACAGCGCCCGCTGCATACCAACCTGCCAACCCAAGTTGAGCAGATCCCAACCTACCTCCGGAAGGTGAACCCCGTCCGAGCGGTAGTACCCCGGCAACCCCTCCTCCAACTCGCTGTGCCGTACCACCACACCTCCCATCTTCCTAACAAAAGCTCGCCATTAAGCTGTTCACCTTTTTCCTGCAGTGATCAATCGCCACCGGATCCCGCGCGTGCCGCCATCGACGCCTTGGGACAATCTCCGACCACACTAACATAACCCCCGGAAGCAGGTCCCTCAATTTGTTGATGTCCTGCTTCATCCGCTTTACCAACCGACGTTGTGGCGTGAGGCCCAAGGCGTTACCCCCAGCATGAAGGACCACCATGTCCGGTGTCCTCCCGCCCACCACCATCCTAAACATTGCCCCACAAACCTCCCCCCAGCAAAATCCCCTGTACCCAAACCATCGGACTGTCAACTGGTCCTTCGGAAAGCCCAGCTGCTGGCCCTGCATTTGAGCTGCGGCCCTCCTCTCGGCCCAGAAGACAAAAGAATGTCCCACAATCCAAGCAACCCGTCCTGGGGAGAAGAAGAAAACAAGCATGAGGGAAAGGCAAAAGAGGACTCCTCCGTCCATGTCCGCCCCCGCACCATATCTATACATACACATATATAAACATATACCTGCCTTTTCCCTTTTTTTTATTTTTTTTTTTATTCCAATAAGCCCAACCGCACATATGAGCGGAACCGCACCGACTCCCATCTCCCTATGCGCTTCACGACCTCATCTCCTAATCCCAACCGTGCGGCCTCCGTGGCCGCCCCAATGCGAAAGGAGTGAGTACCAAAACGTCCGGCCGGAAGCCCCAACCTACCTAGCCCGGCCCGAAAAACCTTTGTAAACTGAAACCGGGACAGGGAAGAACCATCCGCATGTACCAAGAAGGAACCCCCCACCGCCGGCCTCCGAGCCATGTACTCCGCCACTGCAGCCACCGGGCACAATGCTGCGCCCGGCAGAGCCCATAGCGTAACGTCCCTACCCACGCCACGGGCGTCCGTCTTAGAACTACCCAGATGCACAACCACCTTACCCTCCAAAACACGAACCCCTGAGGCCTGCAGACCCCCGGGCACCACCCTACTGGCACTCACCAGCTCCCCCACGCGGAACGCCCCGAAAAATGCCAAGAGAAAAGCCGCTCTGAACAGAGAGACCTCAAACCCGTTGAAACAAATTTCCGGCAACCGACCCACCAGATCCCCCAATACCCGTACCGACACCGGGCGCCTTGAGTCACAGGTCCTGCGGCCCTTTCGATAACCCTTCAGCGCCTGCCGTACTAGGAAGGTCTTAGTCAGATCCTCCGACCCGCGCCATCGGAACCAGAACGCCATTGCCGCCATGGACCTGTCGACCACTGCCGGGGACGCCCCCTTTGCCAGCAATTGGCAGGTGTACAACAGAAAAGCGTCCCGCAGCGCATCCCCACGTAAGCCATGCTCCAACCCGTCTAATGATCGTTCCCAAGAGTCCCAGACCTTACTGTAGGAGGCCCATGTGGCCAGTGCCAGTGAAGCCTTCACAAGTCCCCCAAGCAGGACGCTCCCAGCTGCCATATCTCGTCCGGGCAAGCCTCCCCTTCCTTCAATGCTCCTGGCGCCATCGACCAAAATCGGGACCACTGAAAACGAGACAGAGCGTCAGCCACCTCATTCAGGTACCCAGGGACATGACGCGCGCGAAACACAACATTCCGTGACATACACATCAGCACAAAGCGCCGCAGCAACCTAACCACCGGCTTAGAGGCAGCCGATTGATTATTCACCGCATGCACCACCGCCATATTGTCCGAGAAAAAGACCACTTTCTGGTCCCGGAGCCCCTCGCCCCATAGTGCCATTGCAACGACCAACGGGAATAATTCCAGAAAAGCCAGGTTGCGCATGACTGGGCTAGACCCCCATGCCTCCGGCCACCACTCCGCGCACCATCTCCCGCCAAAGTAGGCCCCGAAGCCCACACTACCCGAAGCATCCGTGAAGAGCTCCAACTCCGCCGCCGACTTACCCGCCCGCCTGAAAAACACCGTCCCGTTGAAATCCTGCAGGAAGGCATCCCACACGCCCAAATCAGCCCTCATGGTTGCTGACACCCGTATGAAATGATGCGGGGATCGAACTCCTGCCGTAGCAGCCGCCAGGCTGCGGCTGAAAACCCTCCCCATAGGAATTACACGGCATGCAAAGTTCAGCATCCCTATTAGCGACTGCAGTTGCCGCAGCGTAACTTTGCGCGCAACGGTCACCGCAGCTACCGCCCCCTTGAGCCCCTCCAACTTGTCCCGAGGCAGTCGGCATTCACCCAAGATAGAATCTATTTCTAACCCCAAGAAACTAAGGCACGTCGTCGGGCCCTCCGTCTTATCCGCTGCCAGCGGCACCCCAAAGTGGCCCGCCACCCATTCCACGGTCCTAAGCAGTTGCTGGCATGCCGAGGAGGCAGCCGGCCCCACGCAAAAGAAATCGTCCAGGTAGTGCACCACCGAACGGTTCCCCGCCTCGACCCGCACCACCCATTCGAGAAAAGTACTAAATTTCTCGAAATAGGAGCATGAAATAGAACAGCCCATAGGGAGGCACAAGTCCACGAAATATTTTCCCTCGAAAAAACATCCCAACAGGTGGTGGCAGTCCGGGTGGACTGGCAGCAGCCGAAACGCCGCCTCAATATCCACTTTTGCCATAAGTGCCCCATGCCCGGCCCGTTTAACCAGCTCGACCGCCCGGTCGAATGATGCATACGAGACCGAGCATAGGTCCTTATCAATACCGTCATTCACCGACTCCCCTTTTGGGTAGGAGAGGTGGTGAATGAGCCGGAATTTCCCCGGCTCCTTCTTTGGCACCACCCCAAGAGGGAAACCCGTAGGTCCTCCAATGGGGGCACCGCAAACGGGCCCGCCATCCGCCCCAGCGCAACCTCCTTGTCTAGTTTCTCCCGTACCACCCCCGGGAAATCCGCCACCGACTTCAGGTTGCGCAACCCCCCCGAACCCCCCCGCTCCCGGAAGGGAATAAAGAAACCCCGCCCGAAGCCTTCCCTAAGTACCGAGGCATCAGTCCTGTTACCGTAGCGGCTTAGCCACGGCTCCATCGCGTCTAGCCTCACCGGCGTGAAGCCCCGGGGCAGGGGAAGCATTCCCTCCGGCCCCGGCAGCCGCTCCGGCTGTTCCCGCCTTCCCTTTTTTGAAACAGCGATTGAGCCCATGAGCACCCCCGCAACCGGAGCACTCATGCTTAAATCGACACGCGTTTCCCCATTTGCACTGGCCCTCATTGTAGAGCCAGCAGAAGCCCTTTTGCAAAGCGGCCGACGAGGCGGACTGCCCCTTCGCGCCGGCCGAGTTTGGAAAGGGCTGCGCCTTCTGGGCCATCATTAGCTTCATCCAGAGGGGCAGATCCATCTGATCCCACCTCATCCCCGGGTTAGCCGCCAGTCGCTGCCTGAACTGTTCATCGTAGCGCCACCATGCCAGCCCCCCATAGGTGCGATATGCTTCCCAAATGCCGTCCAGGTAGCAGAACAGGGGGAGCATAATCCCGGCGATTTTTCCCCCAGCACGCTGGCTAGCACGCAAAACGCCCGTAACCAGTTGCCAAAGGATTTCGGAATCTTGCGATACCGCTTCCTCTTCTCCTCCTCCTCCTTCTTTTCATCCTTTTTATCCTCCTCCTTGAGGTCAATAAAGTCCTCCAAGGGGAGCAGGGAGAAGATCTCGCAGAACTCACCTTTCCAGAGCTTCTCTTTCACGTCCTGTTTCAGATGAACCCCCAGGGGGCCCGCAAACGAGACGTATGCGTGCTGCCTGGCTGCATCCGGAATACCCCCGGCCAGTTCCGCCTTGTCACCCCCGGCCGCCATCGCCTCGGGCGCCACCCCCACGTCCCCGCCCGAACTAAGCCCCACGGAAACCCCACTAGGACCAGGGACCTCCGTCCCCGGGGCCCAAACCCGACCAACGCCACCCCCCGTGTCACCCCCCGCCCCCAGCGAGTGGAGCAGTGCTTGCAGTGTGCTAACCAAGGAACTGGAGTGTAGTGACCCACAAGACTCACCGGCCAAGCCCCCTGCAACTGACGCGGCAGGGGCTGCGTCGTCGACTGCCCGATGTCCAGGGAGAGCGACTCCCGCCGATACCTCGCCAACCGGGGAGCCAAACCGGTGCCTTGCCCGTGTCGATATGGAACAGCTCCGTGACCTGGAAAGAGGAGAAGAAGTCCTGGGTAGGGTGCACTGAGTATTCGCATCCCCCCCGTCTCGACCCTGGGAGCGCCTGCCCCTTGCCAAAGCCTCCCGCTGTGCCCCCTGCACGCGCCGCGCGCGGGAGCCCCTAGGGCTACGGCTCCTCCTGTCTTCCCCGGGCATACGTCCCCGCCGACCACCCCTGGGGACGCTAGACCCGCTCTCTCCCGAGCTCCCTGACCTGGAGCGGCGCTGCCGGGACCTCCCCCTCCTCCCCCCCCTCCCCCGTGGCTCTACTTCCCGAACCGGAGAGGGACTACCACTACAGGACCCTGAACCGGACCCCCCCCCCCTACTACCCTGCACCCCCAAACGCTCACCCCTCCGGCTAGAGCCCGACCCCCCACCTGAACTGGCTCCCAGACTAAGGGGACCTAGACCCCCCCTCAACCAGACTGGCCCCCCCAACCCCTAAACCAGGCCTACCCGACCCTACCCGCACCGGCCTAGCCCCAGAGCCCAAGGAGGCCCCCTTTCCCCTACTGGGGGAGCCCAGCAGTCCCTCCTCACCCACAGCCCCCCCACCCCTACCACTACTCCCCCCACCTATGACCCCTATGCCCTCCCCATCCACCACCCGCGGTCCCTGGGAGGCCTTCCCACCCCCCACTTGGGCCCTCCGCCCTCCGCCCCCTGACAGGACCCCCCCAGCACTTTTCCCGCCAAGAGGGCCCCGGCCGGAGCCCCCTGCACTTGCCTTTGGGGCCGGGAACCGGCC
The DNA here is from genome assembly GCA_933207985.1 of Pelobates cultripes. Taxonomy (NCBI): domain Eukaryota; kingdom Metazoa; phylum Chordata; class Amphibia; order Anura; family Pelobatidae; genus Pelobates; species Pelobates cultripes. Next base: position 409,338,331 of record OW240912.1, on the reverse strand, counting down.
ACGTGTCCTCCCGGTCCCGGCCCCGCCGATCTCCGCCTCCGACGGGGCGCGCGCCCTCCCGGGCCGCAGCTCCATGCTGCCCGCTCCTCCAGGGGACCGCCCGGCCACGTCCGACCCGGCAGCCGCGACGGCCCCGTCCCGACCGTCCCCCCGGCGCCGGGCACTGGTCCTAGGCTCCGGCCGCTCGCGGGGAGGCGGGGCCTCTACCACGCGGCTGCCGGGCCTGCTGCCGCCCGCACCGGAGCCTCCCGGACCACCAGGGATGTCTTCACCGGGTCCCACACCCGGGCTTAGCCGCTCCGGAGGCCTCCTGGCCCGAACAGGCCGTCGTCCGCCGCCGTCCTGGCCCTCCGCCGCCGCCAGGGCCGGGCCTAACTGGGCCTTCAGCCAGTCAGCCCCCTGGTGCCTCGCCGCCGACCGGATCCGCTCCAGCAGTCGCTCCACTTCCTCCATCGGCCCTGCAGGGAGACAAAAAGGAAAAAACCCTACCAAGCCAAGTCTGTGCCCACAGGAGCGAACACAAACTTAACCAGGTAGGAAGTTAAAATGAATTAACTAAAATGGCTGCCCATTTAAATAACCAAACCCACTTACCCATAACTCCACTCCCTTGCTTACTTCCTCCTAGGCCCGCCTCCTAACCCCTGTCAAGGCCTTTTTCCGCTTAGCTGCGCTTGGCTACATGGGGCTACATTATATGGGTATTCCTTTTTGCCCTCTTATTTACAGGCCTACCACACACGCAGGGCCGGATTAACATAGGGGCTGATGGAGCTGCAGCTCCAGGCCCAGGCCCATGGAATAGGCCCATTTAAAAAAATACAAACACAGGTATTTTTCTCAGTATAAATGGAGATTACTCTGCAATACCAGCACCGGCCAGTAGGGGTCACTGTGTGTGAAGAGAGGCAGGGATAGAAAGTTACAGCATATCCCTCTCTGCCTCTCTCTGCTACTCACTGATCCGTGGGGGAGCAACAACACAGCACAGAGAGTCAGCTCTACAGCTCAGATAAGTGAGGGATAAGGGGGAAAGGCAGCAGGGACACATGGGGACACTGAGACACTAGGGAACACTGAGACACTAGGGGACATATGGGGACACAGACACAAGGTGACACATACACTAGGAGACACATGGGGACAAAGACACTAGGGGACACAGACACTGGGAGACCTGGAAACACTGGGACACAGGAAAACATGGGGACACTGACACTTGGGGACACTGGAAAACATGGGGACACTGAGACACTAGGGTACACTGGGACACATGGGGATGCTGTGAGACATAGGGACATTGGGAGACACTGAGACATTGGGACACGGAGACATTTCTCCCAGTGTCCCCATGTCCCCCATCCAGTGTTGCTAGAGTCTCAGTGTCCCCAAGTCTCCCAGTGTCTGTGTCCCATGTCTCTCAGTGTGCCCAGTGTCCCTATATGTCCCAGTGTCCCCATGTCTATGTCCACAACTGTCCCATATCTCCCAGTGTCCCCAAGTGTCTGTCTCCCAACCAGTGTCTCCTAGTCTCCCAGTGTCTGTGTCCCCATGTCTCTGTGTCCCTAGTGTCTTAGTGTCCCCAAATGTTTCAGTTTCCCCATGTCTCCCAGTGTCTGTGTCTCTAGTGTCTCAGTGTCCCCATTTCTCATAGTTTCCCTAAATGTCTGTGTGGCGAAACCAACCTCGCCACTGTGAACTGGAGAAGCCTGGTTGCTCGCCTGCTCCCTTTGGACTATGGCCCTGCAGGTTAAACCGTTTATTTCCCCTGCAGAAAGGCTTATTTGTGTGATCTGAGTGCCATTCATCTAATAATGTGCACTCAGATCCCAGCTATCTGGGGATATGTGAAATGTCTGTGTGTTATGTGTAAAATGTGACTTTACGGATTGATTGGTTGTTTTGTAACGCCCTGTGGGCTGTATTATGTTTGTGGATTGGGAATAAAAGAGACTGTATGTGACAGTACAGAGAGTTCCTGCTTAACCCTCAAAGTGAAGTGTCGTCTCATTATTGGGGGAAGGATTTATTGTATGCTGTTCCAGTTTGACTGCTAGGAGAGTAAACCTATTCGTATGGTTCCTATTCAACTGTCTACAGCATTCATATGCTTGAGAGCATTCATATGCTCCCATGGTTCGGTGGTTTGGTGTCTGCTGCAGTGCTTGGAGTCCTCAGGAAGCGCTAGGAGCATCCTTCAACGGAGGTACCCAGTCGGGGTGCCAGGCGATCCGTTACATTGGTGGCAGCGGTGGGATGGTGTCCTAGTGCGAGGTAAAGCAGCTCAGAGACACAGTTTGTTTGGATTTACAAATTGAAGGCGACGCTAGTGTTTATACAGCGTCCCTGTCTACATAAAGATTTGGGAAAATGGGGTTCGTGGATCCTTGGGCAACACGCACACCTGAGGAAGAGAGTGAATTGGAATGGAGAGATATTGCCCGGCAAGAACTATGGTACGATGCCCTGGAGGAAGTCCAGTATCAACGGCAGCAGCGCCTTCCTGGTGTCGCATACCGGTTGGAGGAACAAATGGCCTGGCGGATGCCGCTTCTGGGAGACCAACAGGTCAGACAACTTGAGTACCTCGTGGAAAGGGAACTGAGCCTTGACGCCTCATACCGGGCACTGTGGTGGTGCACTGTCCAGCCAGAGAAGTGGAGGGCAAAGGGCATCCAGCCGGAGGGGGAGAACTACACTAGCCCTGGCCTGTTGTGGAAGGCCTTAGCAGAAGACGTTGACTTTGGCAGTCCAGCAGAGTCACGGTACTGGGCTATCTTTTATTACCGGGGTGAGATGGTACAGGGCCCGAGATCTATGGGACTGGGGCAAGACCTCCACCGTTTGGCTGCCATGGAACGACAGCTAGAGATGGACTATGTGGAACTTCTGAACTCATGTCAGCCGCAGAGCATAGACGCAGAACAGGAAAACTGGGTGGCGGACCCAGACCTGCCAACCTACAGCTGGGAAAACGCAGCCGAGGTCCCCACTGCTTCACTACCAGTTGCAGAAGTAGGGGACCTCATACACTGGTCCTGGGAAGACCCACCGATGGCAGGTAGAGATGGGACGGCTGTCTCTCTACCGGCCCTACAGGGATGCTGGGCAGTCGGCCCAGATCCCCAGCGGCAGTATGTATCCCAGGGAGCTGAAGGTGTCGTCCTTCCTCCCCAGCGGCAGTGTGTACCCCAGGGAGCTGAAGGTGCCGTCCTTCCTCCCCAGCGGCAGAGTGTCCTGCAGGGAGCAGAGACCGTCAGTCTCGCACCCCAACCACAGGACAAAATAATGAAAGGGGAGACAGCTGGTCCCCCTCTCCACCAGCAGAGAGAGTGTCAGGGAGAGGAGCCTGATACCCCCTCTCCCCAGCGGCAGTTTACAGTTCAGAGAGAGGAGCTTGTTACACCCTCTCTCCAGCGGCAGCCTAACCCAGCAAGGGGAGATGTTACACCCCAACAGTGCAGATGGGACTGTAGTCTCTGCACTTACAGCACAAGGGGTAGGGACAGTCGGTCCTGTTCCCCAGCCACAGAGCGGTGTATCCAGAGGGGAGACAGTCGGTCTCTCCCTCCCACAACCAGGCTCCCACCAGGCTACTTCCGTGGTAGCACTGGCATCAGGGCAGAGTACCGCTGGTCTCTGCCCACTCAGCAACCCACCAAGGCAGCCTAACAGTTGCCCACACAGTCGTGGTGAGGCACCTGGACATGGACAAAGTTCTCCTCTACCCAGGTGTAGTAACCAGTTATTGTGGGTGGGCTGTACTGCTGTTTCTGTTTTGTGGGTGGGTTGCTGGACTAACCAGGGCACTGACCGGCAGGAGGTCAGATACCCTGTTAGTCTAGTTGGTAAAGGGGAGAGGTGTGGCGAAACCAACCTCGCCACTGTGAACTGGAGAAGCCTGGTTGCTCGCCTGCTCCCTTTGGACTATGGCCCTGCAGGTTAAGCCGTTTATTTCCCCTGCAGAAAGGCTTATTTGTGTGATCTGAGTGCCATTCATCTAATAATGTGCACTCAGATCCCAGCTATCTGGGGATATGTGAAATGTCTGTGTGTTATGTGTAAATGTGACTTTGTGTATTTTAAAGTGTTTTGTGTCTTTTTGCAACCATGTGCTTAATGGAGTCTTGTGTCTATCCTGGGAGATAATTGAATTACTCTCCAGGATAGAAGACTCTGAAACTGGTTTGGGCCAGAAAGCCATGCTTCATTTAGTCACAAAGGACTTTCCCTTAACTTTTGAACCCCTGGTCTGATTCGTGCCATTTTTAATATGTTGTTCCCCTGAATGGATTGATTATGAAAATGTATGTTTTATGTTTGTGACATGTATATTTTAGAAGTTAGAAATATTGTGTAAAAACTGTATTCCTCTGCCGGTGATAATGAGATTACCCATTGTGTTCAGTAATCATATCACCTGCAGAGGGGAGGATTTTGTGTGGGAGTGTCTGGGTGTATTGTAAGGATTGATTGGTTGTTTTGTAATGCCCTGTGGGCTGTACTATGTTTGTGGATTGGGAATAAAAGAGACTGTATGTGACAGTACAGAGAGTTCCTGTTTTAACCCTCAAAGTGAAGTGTCGTCTCATTATTGTGGGAAGGATTTATTGTATGCTGTTCCAGTTTGACTGCTAGGAGAGTAAACCTATTCGTATGGTTCCTATTCAACTGTCTACAGCATTCACATGCTTGAGAGCATTCATATGCTCCCATGGTTCGGTGGTTTGGTGTCTGCTGCAGTGCTTGGAGTCCTCAGGAAGCGCTAGGAGCATCCTTCAACGGAGGTACCCAGTCGGGGTGCCAGGCGATCCGTTACAGTCTGTGTCCCCATGTCCTAGTGGGCGACATGGGGACACTGACACTGTGATACATAGAACACTGAGACATTGGGTGACTTGCGAGACTGAGACACTGGTAGCAATCCATCTATACAGCAGAATCAACCTGTGAGTAGTTTGTTGGTGATTTACAGAATTTTCTCTGATGTCACTCCTTGTGATTATACAAATGATTAAGGCTGGTATTTTTTTCCAAGAAAGGTGGCAACCCTAACTACTCTTCACATACTCTTGCTTAAAAGAGCACTATAGGGTCAGAAACACAATCATGTATTTCTGACCCTATTATGTTAAAACCACCACCCTGGCCCCTTCTTGCCTCCCTAAGTATAGTAAAATATAACTTGTATTCAAGTCTGCAGCTGCTGGCTCTGCCTCTGAACTGACTGTCTGCTGACATCATCAGAAGTGGTGGTCTGAGCAAATTACAATACTTCCCCATAGGATTGGCTGAGACTGTCAACTAGGCAGATCAGGGGCAAAGCCAGCACAAGTCCAACATAGCCCTGGCCAATCAGCATCTCCTCATAAAGATAAATTGAATCAATGCATCTCTATGAGGAAAGTTCAGTGTCTGCATGCAGAGGGTGGAGACACTGAATGGCAGTGCTGCACACTAGGCAGTACTGCCCCAGGAAGCACCTCTAGCAGCCATCTAAGGAGTGGTCAGTGGAGTTATTTTCTCTGAAAAGACAGTGTTTACTGTAAAAGGCCTGAACGGAATGATTCTTCTCACCAGAACAAATACAACAAGCTGTAGTTGTTCTGGTGACTATAGTGTCCCTTTAAGTTTGTAAGCTTAAGAGGAATGTATGGGAACAAAACTTGTGTGGACTAGATGACAATAAAATTAGTTTAGGTAATGCAGACATTGGCCTCTCTAACACTGTGGCATGTCCCCTTTCTTCTACACTCACTACATACATCTTTTCTCTGTCCCAGATTATATACCAGGAGCTTCTGCCTGCTAGTAAGAAGGTAAGGAGATAAGTGGACCAGCGAGTGCTAGGGGACAGTCCTTAGAAAGCATGGAGTGAGCGCATCATTAGATGCATGTATGTCAAGCTCAGGGTGCTGCCTGCATAGTATGCCCTTAGTTGGACAGCCTGCAGGATAGGCGGGCAGCCTGACATGCATTCATGCAAGGCTGTCCTTCAAATTCTTTGGACAGACATGCCCCCTTTTTGGGCATGTTCACCCCTTTTGGCAGGTCTGGTCACGTGATTCGCACCAGTGGCCCACCCTTTTACCCCACCTATTGACTTCCTGCTTCACTGGACACTGCTGTTAGGGGGTATGGATTTACTTGAAAGATGAAAGCATAAATTAGAGAGAGATAAGCATAGAGTATGTTTTTTCTTATAGCTGCATCCTATGAGTTTCCCTCCAGCACCATCTCCATCAGATACATGACGCTTGGGATGTATGACTGTTTTAGTGTTTTTGGTCGATAAAATTCCGTAATTAGGCCCATCATAATTGTCAGCACCAGGCCCAGTGTGCTCTTAATCCGCACACGCCGGTTTCACACCTCTACCGACTTTTAATTATTATGATAAGTATACTCACTAGCTATTTCATACTATACTGAAATGGCCCCGAATACAAATTGGAAGGCAGGGCCTGAAGTTGTGGGAGGGGCTATATCCCTTTAAAAGGGACTCCCCCTCCTACCTCATTCACCTTCTGGTCCAGATGCTCGTTTGGCCCACCCTCCTCTCCCTCTATTCAAATACTATTTAAGGTGGGCCCTCTTATTTACAGGCCTACCACACACGTTGGTTTCGGCACACCTCTACCGACTTTTAATTATTATGATAAGTATACTCACTAGCTATTTCATACTATACTGAAATGGCCCCGAATACAAATATATATAATATCAAAGTATATATATATATATATATATATACACACAATGCTGCAGCCAGCTATCCCGGCCATGTGATTGTGAGGTCCTCGCAAGGACCTCACTCTCACATGGCCGGGGGGCTGCCAGGAGGTCGGACGTGCCGCGGGGGGGCTCCCTGGGAGTCCCCCCAACCGCGATCGCCGGCGTGGGATCGCCGGCGACCGGGTAAGTAAAGAAAGACCAGAGGGCGTACTATTACGCCCGGTGGCGTTTAGAGCCGCTTAGAATAGGGCGTAATAGTACGCCCTCCGGTCTTAAGAGGTTAAACATAAGACTCATCGAACATTTATTAAACTTCATCATTCAATTATAACCAGAAATAAATACATAAATAATCCATAACTTAACATATAATTATTAACACCTAGTGCCCTACAGCCTTCGCTTACATAAGCGTCCTTGCCAATGAAAGAGACCACGTCCCTATGCACCAACTTCGCACAGGGTTCTCGCCTCCCCCCCTCATCCAAACCAAAATTCCCTTTTCCTTTCAATGCTTACCACCAGCCGACTTTTAGCTCCGTGAACACGTCCAAGTCGCTAACTTAAAAGTTTACCCTACAGAGCAGGGGAGATTGAGACCCGACCTTTTCATATCCTGACACTCCATGTAATAGACCCCAAAAACCTGTTTGCAAGAACACGCCCCACGCTAGCTGTGACATGGACAATAACAAATAGAAAAGAGGGTGGGTGGGAGGGAAGTTGTTTGCTGGCCCGTCTCCCAAGAGGCATTGAGGTAAGATGATCCCTAGACCACTCCCAAACACATAACCACTCCCATATACACATACAGCCAATCACAAGCATCTACCCCCACACTCATACATGTACCCTTTTCCGATAGCTGCGCTCTCTCCCCAGGGCCTCTTCAGCTTGCTGAAGTGCTTTATGTGTGGTAAATATCCCAGTTTAACCTCAGTTTAGAAAAGTGACACTTTTTATGAGAAATTGGCGCTTTTATAAATTAACTAGGGAACAGAATTGGCAGGCACACTCTACTTGAGTGTGCCTGCCTCCTCTTTCACAGACCTCAGATTAGCTAACCCAGCTTCTCCAGACCTCAGATTGGACGTGCAAGCATGCACAAGGGAACCAATTCATAGGCTTCTCAGTGAAAGTCTCTTCTGGGGAAGAAGATGAGGGATTGCAAGATACGCATGCATGTATTCATTGGGGGTATATATATACACACTAAAAAGTATTTTCTTTGGTTTTTTTCCCAATTGGGAGGTGGAGTGTTCTTTTAATGCTAGTCACTAAGCTACTGCTACCTAACACTAAGCACTAAATTACAATAATCTCACTCCCTCTGCTGTTCTATGTTCATTTGCACCTGCTACAGCGGAAGAGGTTTCTGCTCTGCTCCAGTCCTCCCGCCCCACCACCTGCTCCATCTCATCCGTGCTCTGTCTTCTTCTCTACCTCTCACTAAAATTCTCAATCTCTCTCTCTCCTCTGGCATATTTCCATCGCCCTTCAAACATGCAACTATAACCTCAATTCTAAAGAAGCCCAACCTTGATCCTAACTCCCCATCCAACTACCGTCCTATCTCGCTACTGCCTTTGAAAGAGTTGTGCATACGAGATTGACAGTCCACCTCTCTGCTAGACCCGCTTCAGTCTGGTTTCCGCGCTAAGCACTCTGTGGAAACGACACTGACCAAAGTATCCAATGATCTACTCGCTGCAAAATCTCATGGTCACTACTCTATCCTAATTCTCCTTGACCTTTCTGCGGCTTTTGACACTGTTGATCATCAACAGTTTCTTCTCATCCTCAGCAATATTGGTCTGCAAGATATTGCTCTATCCTGGTGCTCCTCCTACCTCTCCTAGCACTCTTTCAGTGTTTCTTTCTCTGGCTCTGCTTCTTCTCCCCAACTCCTCTCTGTTGGTGTCCCTCAAGGTTCTGCCCTTGGTCTCCTACTGTTCTCCATCTATACTGCCTCCCTTGGTAAACTCATTAGCTCCTTTGGATTCCAATATCATTTCTATGCGGATGACACGCAAATCTATTTGTCCTCTCCTGATCTCTCTCAGCCCATCTTGACTAGTGTCTCTGACTGCCTCTCTGCTATTTCTAACTGGATGGCTGCCTACTTCCTTAAACTCAGCTAGACCAAAACTGAAATTCTTTCCTCCCTGAAGTGTTGCTACTCCTGTGTCTGTCTCCCTCCAAGTCAACGGTGCTACCATCAGCTCCACCACGCAGGCTCGCTGCCTAGGTGTTCTCTTTGATTCCGACCTCTCCTTACAGCCTCATGTTCAGTCTATCGCCAAATCCTGCCACTTCCATCTCAAAAACATTGCGACCTGAATCTGCCTTTATTGGTAACGTTAAGACCGGACACTCTAAGGTCTGGTTATATGTCTATCTAGTACCACTGTTTGTGTGATTTGCTATTCCTGTAAGTTGGGGTACGACCCCCATGACAGTAATAAAAAGAAAATAGGGAGTTGGAAGCAATAACTTTTTGTCTTTTAAAAATATTTTATTGATTATAAATGTCATAAAGCAGAGTATTTAGAATTAAATATATGCTTGCAATATATATATATAGAGTATTAGTATAACATACCCTTCCTGAGTGTACAGGTAATCTCTCAGTATATGTCACCTCCAGAGTTGGTCAGTAAATCTCTGTCTAGCATTGGTCAAACATGTATATGTAAAGTATAGTATTTCTAATCACTACTGGCAATTTATGGGTTAAATCATTTTAGGGTTAAAAGCAGCTCATATATGAAAATTAAAGGAAAACATCCTTATCAGTCTATTGTCAATGATGTGAACCAATGGGAGCCAGAAGTGACATGTTAAACTAGTAACTTTGGTGATACAAGACTCATGACATTTGATACTCCATAATTCTATCTGACCTGACTCCCGATTAATAGTAGGCTTGTGTATAAGCAGCTATAAAAACAAGATTATCTGATGTGCCTCACACCAAGCGTTTAACAGACACCACACACAGTGGCACTTAACTTATGTATGAATGATACAGCTTCCCCAGTGGTGCTCTCAATTTACCACCTTTCTCAGCAAAAGTATATATACACAGAATTTGGGATCCAGCTATGCATCTAAAATAGGGATAAATAAACAACACATAGTGAAGTATATCAAAATATAAAAAAAACTTTGCGCACTCACAAGAAAGTATGAAGTTTTGCGACGTGGGGGCCTCTCCTGGTTCAGGCTCGAGGGCTAAAACCTACTTGACCTCCTCCACACCCGAAGTCTGGTCCAGTGATGGTAATAAGTAGGGAAAAAAGTTTGCATAAATGTATTGCTTACAAATAAATTAAAACAACAAATACAAAAATAAAATAAGTAATTAAAATTGGTCCAACACATTTCCTCCACTTTAGTGGACTTCCTCAGAGACACAGTGAATTATAAAAAGTACAAAATGCAAACAATCAAAAATGCATATGCAACCTCAATATCCCTTTGACACACTGTCCTTATTTGGGGCTAACCCCCAAAGTTCATTGGTGGCCCAGTGGGCATTTTCCTTTCTTCCTTCCACATTGGTCATGATTCCTCCACTTGTAAATCTTCTTGGGTTGCCAACTTCGTTGTCAGCTGGCATCCATAAGATGTAATTTGTTTTTTAGAACGCTGACATGGTTCCAGTGCCATTTTGAATGCATTCCACCGGGGTATTCCTGCTTCCGCGATCACATAATCCCCTTGTTCCGTTTTTTATGCGTTCCAGCGCCATGTTGGAACGATTATGGATTGATCTGTTCAACCTCGTTATACAAATGCCATACTTGAGCAAAGAAATATATTAGCCAACTTTAAATTTCTTAAATATAATATAAGGAGAGGGTATATATAGGCATCAACGTAAAAATACTAAATAAGAGGGTATTAACTTTCCTTGATTTGATAAGATCTGTCACTCAATGTCCCTTATTTATTTCAAGGGACATTGAGTGACAGATCTGATCATATCACTATTGAAAAAATATATATATTTTTGTGTAATGTAAAAAAAGTGATTTTTTTTTTTTATAATTCTTTATTTTTCAGTGCAAGTTTAATGATACAAACATTGTATGAATATGCCACAACAGCAATTGCATAAGGTATGGCAGTAGTCTAAGCTTCCTGCAGTTGGGGCTAAGAGGGTCTGTGCACTTTTGTATTACGTAGGACTAGGTAGTCGTAATGAGTTGGTCGCCCGTACCAGTGGGGATTGTGATTGTGTTGGCTAGTGTTATTGGTAGATTTCACCAATGTTGGTATGGCACTGGTACAGGAGTTGTGCTGGTAAGCCTCCTGTTCCTTTGTGGCCGTGTGGTGTGTATAGAGTTGGATATTAGAATAAGGACTTGGGGTTTGAGTGTCGTCTATGTATGGTTGATTCGGATTTCAGAGTATGGGTATCTGTGCCGTCGTGGGGCTGAGCTCGTTGAGACTGTGGAGGGATACTATGTGTTTTGAGTAGGTTATATCACTCTAGTGAGTATGTGCTCCATCGATTGCTATGCCCCTTGACCCCGGGGCATTAGGTGGGGGGGTCAGTGTGTTGCTTTACCGCCTTAAAAAAAAAAGAAAAAAAAAAAAATGATTTTAGAACAAACTTAGAGGCACATTTATAAAACATGCATAACAAATATAAATATTGTATTAAAAAAAAATATTTTTATTTTTAAAAATTTCAAATTATTTTATAGGAACGTCTTAAGGGGACACATTCCATATGTTAAATGGAAATTATGAGAATATATAGAAGGACATTATACCCCAAAATTCTATATAAAAGATATCAATTCATAACAATGTATATTCTCTTGTTTCATATATATATATATATATATATATATATTATACACATACATACATACATACACACACACACACATATATATAAATCCATAAAAACCTCCCACCATCATCACCATAAATCTAATAAAGAAACACATCTACACTATTTACAAGAAACACACTAAATATATATCAATATTTAAACCCCTCTATTCTAAAGTGCCCAATTTGTGTATCCAGAACATTTTTATTTGGGACAGCTGTTTATTTCTGTTTCCTCCTCTCCAGCTGGCATGTGCCTGCTCGATGCCTATACATTTAAATTCTTTCAAACTTAAGAGGGGACACTGGGTACAGTGCACCGGAACCAAGTGGGTTGTTATTTTTCTCTTAATATTGAGGTGTTCCTTCACCCTAATTTTTAATAATCGCTTTGTTCACACTATGTATCGTTTGCTGTACAGACATTGCAAGAAATATACTACAATGTCCGTGCGCCAATTGCCACTGGATTTGATCTGAAATTTTTCTCCTGTGACTGTACTTTCAAATTGTAAAGATGTTGTTGTTGTTTTAATCGTTCTGCACGTTTTACAAATACAACAACTTCTAAAGTCTTTTGTTCCATTTCCTATGTTTTTATTTGTAATCCTCTGTCCTTCCTTAAAATAGCTTGGGGCCAGTAAGCTTTTTAAATTTTGCGTTTTCTTATATTCAACTGGTGGTTTATTTGGGAGTGATTTTCCTATGATTGGGTCTTGGAGTAACATCGGCCAAAATTTGTTTAAACTCTTTTTAATTTGTTTACGATTTGTATTATACCTTGTGTAAAAAAAAAAAAAAAAAAGAAAATTGTTAAGTCATTTACGTCTTGTTCCTTTTGTCTGTGAAAAATTCCTTTCTGTCTTTCCTTTCCATAAGTCTAATTTCTTTTTCAATGCTATTTTTGTTGTCTCTCTGTTGTATTCATTTGTTTTAATAAAATCCACCCTGTATGTTTGAACAGCTGTGTCTTAATCTAGTCATCTGACTGTTTGCTATTCCTTCTAACCATGGTTTATGGTGACAACTCTCATAAACTTAACCGTTTATCAGTTTTCTTAAAGTAGCACCTTGTTTGGATTTTTCTAATTTAATAAAAAAGAGTTATGTAACGGACCGTTTTGCAGAACACCAAACTCCCGAACTGGAACCTCCCAAATAGCTGCTAGCAGACGAACAGGAAAAGCAGACAATCAGCTTACACTCCTGGCAATCAGTCTCTAACAGCATACAGTGAATCCCCCCAAGAACTAGACAAGGCTCCGTGTTGAGGGTCAAGCAGTGGTCTGAGGTGCTGGCACACCCAGCCTGGTTTTTATTACAGTCTTGCAAATACAGGACCGCCCACAGGGAGGTATAAAATATCCAGTAACATATTAGTTACAACCCACAGATTCCCTCCCCCTTATCCTGAGAGGTAACCCAATACACATACCTTTTGCCACAATGCATCCTGGCTTCCTCTCCTCTGCCCTGGAGATAAGTGAGAAGTAATTCAATTATCTCCCAGGACAGGGACAAGACTCCATTATGCACATGGTGACACAAAGACAGTAAAACACTTTAAAATACATAAAGTCACATTTGTTACATAACCCACAGACATTTAACATATCCCCAGATAGCTCAGGTCTGAGCGCACATTATTAAGTGAATGGCGCTCAGACCACACGAATACAGTTTAATCACCATGGAGCCAAAGTCTTTACAGTGAGTTTCATACGAATGGGCTCCATGGGATTCCTATCTGGGATATAACACATTCAAACAAATCTACCGAACCCCAGGCAGAAAAGCACGAATGAAGCTTTTCTGCAGGTAAAAAAATATGTCTTTTAACAGGGGGCCATAGTCCAAAGGCAGCAGGCGAGCAACCAGGCTTCTCCAATGCAATGTGGCGAGATTGGTCTCGTCACAAGTTACATCCAAGAAAATTAGACAGTCTTTGTTCCACTCGGGAGTGAATTTAAATTAAACTAATTATGGTTTAAATATTGAACAAAATCTCCAAATAAATTCCCAGAACCCTTCCAAATAATAATAACATTTTGTATAAGCAGCAATGGGTCGTGGAGATATTTATGGGATGATAATATTATACAGTTGAGAATTGCCCACTATTTCAATTCTCTCAGATCTTATAAATCGTCATCTTGTAAGTGAAATGTATTCCATACAAATAAAATCACAATTTGTTATAAAAATAGATACAATTTATTGTGACAAATAAAATAATAATAATATTAGGCAGCATGCATGATCATAATCAGTGAATATTTAGTATAACGTTGTATACAATGGCAATGGCTAAACACAGTACAAAGCTACAGCAATAAACTGTCAAGACTTACAAGATTTATGAGGGTACATCACAGACACAGAAAGCTAAACTTCACACAGCACAGCGAAAAGCCATAAAATCTTGGTTCACACTCAGATAAACTGAGTAACCCTTTCAATGCTGGCTAGATTCTCGTAGGCATATAATATCCTATTCTCATGTAATTTTCAATTAAAATAATATTCAAACCAGCTCATTAATCATTTCCTGGAACCATCCAAAAGAGTCAAATGTACAGATTCTATAAGCCGAATTTTTATTTGCCTAAAAAGATATCTTACCAAAAAGGAAGGAAGCTGGAAAAGGGAAACTTTACACTAAAATTAGTGGAAAAAAGAAGAAATGAGTACCCTTAAAATATAACTTTTATTAAATGTCATCAGATAAAAAAGTACTGCAAGTGTATTCCAAAGTTGAATTAGATTTCAGAGTAAAATACAAATATCTTGATATTTTCACCCTTAAATGAGCTAAATGTCTAACTGATTGAGTATATTGATAGAATCAAAAGATGAGGTATATAGACCTAAAATCACTCAGCATATATCAATATTATCGCTTTAATAAGCCATCAAATACAATTATTCTTTCTCGTGAGTGCTAGATACACTGACACGAGTGAAGAGCAAATAAAGCACGTAACACTGTAGCTAAATAAGCCCTAATCCGACTTGTCTCATAGGTACAAAATTACAGTCTAGCGCTGCCAGAAATTACTAATATTGTTTGCAGAAAGCTAGAGTGATAAAGTGCTCCCAAAGTCTCGAGACCACAATGTAAATGGTCTTTCATGTGTAGCCTCGGGACAACGGTCTCCCCTGACGCGCGCATTTCGCCTCAGCTCATCAGATTCTGGAGCACTTGCTGAACTTGTTTTTGCACACATTTTTTGATGTAGGTTTCTGAAAACTTTTGAACAGAACCTCATCTTTTGATTTTGATTCTATCAATATACTCAATCAGTTAGACATTTAGCTCATTTAATGGTGAAAATATCAAGATATTTGTATTTTACTCTGAAATCTAATTCAACTTTGGAATACAATTGCAGTAAAAAGATATCTTATCTTATTTCAGAGCAACACACATGGATAAAAACAGCGGTATGCTAACACGTGGTAAGATACCAGCACTATGTAATTATCTGACTCCACCTGCAGAATGGAGTATTATAACTACATATTCTTTATTTAATTAAGATTCCTCAATTATGGGATCTGATCGTGATTTATCCATGCATGTATCCTGCTATAATAGTTATGATGTAGATGCTTTTATCAGATGAGTAGATAGTCCTAGGAACTTGAATGTGAGTATGATTTTGTTATATGGAGGTTAGTGATGCACCGAACAGTTCCTGGCAAACATAGCGTGTTCGCGTCCGCCGCGGACGGCGAACACATGTGCGGTTCGATCCGCCCCCTATTCGTCATCATTGAGTAAACTTTGACCCTGTACCTCAGTCAGCAGACACATTCCAGCCAATTAGCACCACACCCTCCCTAGCAGACCCTCCCACCTACTGGACAGCATCCATTTTAGATTCATTCTCAAGCTGCATGATTAGTGAGAGGAGGGAAAGTGTAGCTGCTGTTGATTAGATAGGGAAATGCATAGCTAGGTTAGGGTTAGGGTATGCTTTTTTTTTTTTTCTGTGTAATGTAATTGCAGTTAGTTGTCTGCCACTGCTGCCAGCTTCTGTGTCAGGCTCACAGTGGATATGGTGCCCATTTGCCCAGTCAGTGCCACCACTCATATCTGGTGTCACAATAGCTTGCATTTAAAAACAAAAAACTTTTTTCACTGTTATTGATTGAATAGCAGTCAGTGTCCTTAAAGCGGGTGTCAGGCCTCCTTCAGCGTGTGCTCTGCAGACCTTTGCCCGTGTACTTTGCCACTCATATCTGGTGTCTCTGTAGCATGCTTTTACAAAGAAAAAAAGGTTTCCAGTGTAAGCTAATAGCAGCCAGTCAGTGTCCTTCAAGCGGCTGTGTCAGGCCTACAGCCTGTGCTCTGCACAACTGTGCCAGTGCACATTACCACTCATATCTGGTCTCACAGTAGCTTGCACGCATAGTACCACTAATCCCAACAAAAATGACAGGCAGAGGCAGGCCACCCCGCAGGGGCCATCGTGGTCGTGGTGCTGTGATTCCCTTTGGCCTTAGAATAATGCCCAGTTTTCAGAGGCCACGTACCCTGAACTTGAAAAGTTCTGAGGACATAGTTGACTGGCTAACACAAGACACCCAATCTTCTACAGCCTCCGCTCAGAACCTTGACGCACCATCCTCCTTCAGCTTAGCTTCAGGCACCTCTCAAGATACCACTCACCCGCCTGCCGCCACCACCAAAACTAGCACCACAGCCGCTTCGGTTGGTATGTCAGAGGAGTTATTCACACATCCGTTTGAAGAAATGAGTGATGCGCCACCATTATTGCCAGAGGATGTAGATAACAGGGATATGTCTCAGGCAAGCAGCATTACACACATGGACGTACGGTGTGATGATGATGATGATGTTGTACCCGCTGCTGCTTCCTTTGCGGAGTTGTCAGATACAAGTGAAGCGGTTGATGATGACGATGCGTCCATGGATGTCACGTGGGTGCCCGCTCGGCAAGAAGAAGAACAGGGCGAAAGTTCAGATGGGGAGACAGAGGGGAGGAGGAGGAGACGAGTTGGAAGCAGGGGGAGGTTGTCGCAAGGAGCTAGTGGCACAGTCAGGCCTCATGCATCGACACCCGGGGTCAGCCCGACAATCAACACATGCTGGGTCCACCACCAGAATGTCGTCATTGCAGAGCTCAGCAGTGTGGAATTTTTTTTGTGTGTCTGCCTCTGACAACAGCGATGCCATTT
Source organism: Pelobates cultripes (assembly GCA_933207985.1). Classification (NCBI taxonomy): domain Eukaryota; kingdom Metazoa; phylum Chordata; class Amphibia; order Anura; family Pelobatidae; genus Pelobates; species Pelobates cultripes. The sequence continues at coordinate 409,321,543 of OW240912.1, read as the reverse complement.
GCAACCTGTTCCAAAAGAAACTGAGTCGTGGGAAGTCCAACACCCACCTAGGTACAACTGCTTTGCGTAGGCACATGATCTCACATCACAAATGCCTATGGGATCAACACATGAGTACAAGCAGCACGCCTACTCTAAGCCGCCATCCTCCTCCTGGTCCAGCATCTTCAGCCACGTCAACCACTGCTGTCCTCCTTGCCCCCTCTCAACCATCCACCACTCCGTCCCCCGCCTTGAGCAGTTCCTGCTCATCTGCCCACAGTCATGTGTCTGTCAAGGACATGTTTGAGCGTAAGAAGCCAATGTCAGAAAGTCACCCCCTTGCCCAGCGTCTGACAGCTGGCTTGTCCGAACTATTAGCCCACCAGCTTTTACCATACAAGCTGGTGGAGTCTGAGGCGTTCCAAAAATTTGTAGCTATTGCTTGAATGCAGAGAGTCACTCCGGACAAGCACTCCTGTCCGCCCTGAACGCACAGGTGGAAAAGTGGCTGACTCCGCAGCGACTGGATATCGGCAAAGTGCTTTGTGACAACACAACAAATTTGTTAGCGGCATTGAAGTTGGGCAAGTTGACACATGTGCCGTGCATGGCACATGTGTGTAATCTGATCGTACAACGCTTTGTGCATAAGTACATAGGCTTACAGGATGTCCTGAAGCAGGCCAGGAAGGTGTGTGGCCATTTCAGGCGTTCCTACACGGCCATGGCTCACTTTGCCGATATCCAGCGGAGAAACAACATGCCAGTGAGGCGCTTGATTTGCGACAGCCCGACACGTTGGAATTCAACACTCCTAATGTTCGACCGCCTGCTCCAACAAGAAAAAGCCGTTAATGAATATTTGTATGACCGGGGTGCTAGGACGGCCTCTGGGGAGCTGGGAATTTTTTTGCCACGTTACTGGACGCTCATGCGCAATGCCTGTAGGCTCATGCGTCCTTTTGAGGAGGTGACAAATTTAGTCAGTCGCACCGAAGGCACCATCAGCGACATCATACCATTTGTTTTCTTCCTGGAGCGTGCCCTGCGAAGAGTGCTGGATCAGGCCGTAGATGAGCGTGAAGAGGAAGAGTTCTGGTCACCATCACCACCAGAAACAGCCTTATCAGCATCGCTTGCTGGACCTGCGGCAACGCTGGAAGAGGATTGTGAGGAAGAGGAGTCAGAGGAGGAATGTGGCTTTGAGGAGGAGGAGGAGGAGCAAGACCAACCACAACAGGCATCCCAGGGTGCTGGTTGTCACCCATCTGGTACCTGTGGTGTTGTACGTGGCTGGGGGGAAGAACATACCTTCATTGACATCAGTGAGGAGGAGGAACGGGAAATGAGTAGCTCGGCATCCAACCTTGTGCAAATGGGGTCTTTCATGCTGTCGTGCCTGTTGAGGGACCCTCGTATAAAAAGGCTGAAGGAGAGCGACCTGTACTGGGTGTCCACGCTACTAGACCCCCGGTATAAATCAGAAAGTGGCGGAAATGTTACCGAATTACAACAAGTCGGAAAGGATGCAGCATTTGCAAAATAAATTAAAAAGTATGCTTTACACAGCGTATAAGGGTGATGTCACAGCACAACGGGAATCTAACAGGGGAGAGGTGGAAGTCATCCTCCTCCTCCCACGACCACACCGGCAAGGACAGGGCGCTTTACAGACGTGTTGTTGATGGAGGACATGCGGACCTTTTTAAGTCCTACGCATCGCCACAGCCCTTCGGGATCCACCCTCAGAGAGCGACTCGACCGACAGGTAGCAGACTACCTCGCCTTAACTGCAGATATCAACACTCTGAGGAGCGATGAACCCCTTGACTACTGGGTGTGCAGGCTTGACCTGTGGCCTGAGCTATCCCAATTTGCGATAGAACTTCTGGCCTGCCCCGCTTCAAGTGTCCTGTCAGAAAGGACCTTCAGTGCAGCAGGAGGTATTGTCACTGAGAAGAGAAGTCGCCTAGGTCAAAAAAGTCTAGATTACCTCACCTTTATTAAGATGAATGAGGGATGGATCCCGAAGGGACTGACACTGGGCGATACATTAGATTAAAAAAGGCCTGATGAGATGAGCTGCCTTGGGCTAAAAATGGTCCACACGCTGCTGTATTTTAGCTCTGAATGCCGGTTGACTTGCGTGACTATCCGCCACCAACTAGGTTTCAAGCCGCCATGTTTTAGGGCACTTTCTGCCTGTGAAACAAACATCATTTTTCTGGCCGCTGCTACAGCAGCGGCTGCAACAATACCAAATTTTTCAGGCATGTGTACATGCCTAATTTTTAGGCCCTCTGGTGCTGCACTGTGGCTTCAAAACTTTTTTCACTGTTATAGATTGAATAGCAGTTAGTTGTCTGCAAGCGTCAGAAAGTCACCCCCTTGCCCAGCGTCTGACACCTGGCTTGTCTGAACTATTAGCCCACCAGCTTTTACCATACAATCTGGTGGAGTCTGAGGCGTTCCAAAAATTTGTAGCTATTGGGTGTAACGGAGTCTTACCTGATAGGGAGTCCAGCTCGCAGAGTTATACGCTCACCCTTGCAAAGTAGACACAGACCAGGGTGACCAGGTAAGACGCCACCTGGCCTGTGAGTCTGTGCACGGGGGCTTTCCAGGAAAAGTGCTCCAAGTCTCAGTACAACAGGGATAAGCAGAAGCGTGGTCAAGGGAAGCCAAAATCAAGGAAGCCAGAGGTCAGAGTAGTCCAGGAGGAAAGCCAAAGTCAGAAGCCGGAATTAGACAAGAATCACTGGAACGCAGGTACAGAGTAACAGGAACCAAACAAGGGAACCAGAGTCAATGAACTGACACCCCTCCCAGGGTGAGGCAGGCTTTTATATCCTGTTAATTAGGTATCAGATTCAGCTGGAGAGTTACTGACAGATCAGAGCCTTTGGTGAAGTCCAGCCCCCTGGTGCTGCAGGCACTACAAGAATAAACAGGAGTTATCCAAAGTCCTGAAATGGCTCAGAGGGAAAATAGTAGGATACGGTCCAGAAGAACCACAGTTCAAATCCCCTATCGGGCGCTTCCAGAGCGACCACGTCTGGCAGACTGGATGTCACGGCGTGAACCGTGACATTGGGACACCGCAGTGGAAGGTACCCGGCCAAAATTTCTTTGCGCAAAAGGCAATCCCCAACCTGTACTCGACTGTGCAAAAGGAAGTAATGGCATGTCTGGCACACAGTGTTGGGGCAAGGGTCCATCTGACCACTGATACCTGGTCTGCAAAGCAGTGGGTACTTTATAAATGGCTCCACCTGCCACCCGTACAGCAACACAGTCTCCAGTTAGGAGGACCAACCAAGCATCTTCTTCCATCTCCCTGTTACAGAAATCACTGCCATATACACGTCCACTGATAGGAGATGCGGAAGGTATTAAACTGATAAAAATAGTACTAAACACACCACTCCTATCTGGTAGCACATTAGCTTGACCGCGCATTGCCCCAAATTTGAAGTAAGAGGACCGACCAAGCATCATCTTCCATCTCCCTGTTACAGAAATCACTGCCATATCCATACAAATTGTACAGAATGTCCAGGATAGTTTTCCAGGGACAAATGTTGTCGCCTGTTGAACGAGGTGACCTTGCTCGGGTCCCAGGTGTGCGGTTCCTAAAATGGCTGCCATATACACGTCCACTGATAGGAGACGCGAAAGGTATTAAACTGATCAGAACAATACTAAACACACCACAAATAAGGTTTCTCTCCTGTATGGCTCCTCAAATGATGCTAAGATTAGAAGCGGCTGAAAAGCATTTCTCACACTCCGAACAAAAATATATTTTTTTAACATTCTCTCCACTTTGAACGAAATGACGTTTGGGAAGAGATTTTGTATGAGTAGGTTTTTCCATGTACGATACGGGAACATGATTTAGATCCTTGGTAAGTTTTGCGAGATCCAATAGTGTGTATGTAGGGGGAACAGTCAATCCATATCTGCCAAGTGACCCGATGTAGGGTGAACAGTCTCTATTCTGCTCTGTGTCAGTGTGTATCAGGGATCCCTAGGACAGGTGTGTTACGGTTGCCTCCAGGCTGGCTGAAAGTTGGACCGTAGAAAGGATGCTCCTAGCGCTCACCAAAGGACCATCAGCACCGTAAACACCATAAGTACTGCGTAGACACCATAAGTACTGCAGACTCAACAAACCGCCACTGCTGGGCTAGGATCTCGCCGTCTGCTATCCGCCCTGGACCTACGACCAGGCTCCAGGTTCCAGTAGGTGAACCTCTTCCTTCTGTAGAGCGAAGCAGGATCAGGAACAAGACCTCTTACAAAGTCAGGTCAAGGCAAGTTAGAGGTCAAGTCATTCTGTTTAATGGCACACAAAAAGAAAGGGCAATAGCACATGCAGGATTCCGAGATAGGACCACCCACACAGGGTTTACAAAAACCAATAATAACCGTGCATTCCAGAAACACTCCCATCAATTACCCAAAAGAATCCTCCCCTCTGCCTCATGATCTAATTATACAGGGGTGCAGAATTATTAGGCAAGTTGTATTTTGAGGATTAATTTTATTATTGAACAACAACCCATGTTCTCAATGAACCCAAAAAACTCATTAATATAAAGCTGAATATTTTTGGAAGTAGTTTTTAGTTTGTTTTTAGTTTTAGCTATGTTAGGGGGATATCTGTGTGTGCAGGTGACTATTACTGTGCATAATTATTAGGCAACTTAACAAAAAACAAATATATACACATTTCAATTATTTATTATTACCAGTGAAACCAATATAACATCTCAACATTCACAAATATACATTTCTGACATTCAAAAACAAAACAAAAACAAATCAGTGACCAATATAGCCACCTTTCTTTGCAAGGACACTCAAAAGCCTGTCATCCATGGATTCTGTCAGTGTTTTGATCTGTTCACCATCAACATTGCATGCAGCAGCAACCACAGCCTCCCAGACACTGTTCAGAGAGATGTACTGTTTTCCCTCCTTACTTAAAATCTCACATTTGATGATGGACCACAGGTTCTCAATGGGGGTTCAGATCAGGTGAACAAGGAGGCCATGTCATTAGATTTTCTTCTTTTATACCCTTTCTTGCCAGCCACGCTGTGGAGTACTTGGACGCGTGTGATGGAGCATTGTCCTGCATGAAAATCATGTTTTTCTTGAAGGATGCAGACTTCTTCTGTACCACTGCTTGAAGAAGGTGTCTTCCAGGAACTGGCAGTAGGACTGGGAGTTGAGCTTGACTCCATCCTCAACCCGAAAAGGCCCCACAAGCTCATCTTTGATGATACCAGCCCAAACCAGTACTCCACCTCCACCTTGCTGGCGCCTGAGTCGGACTGGAGCTCTCTGCCCTTTACCAATCCAGCCACGGGCCCATCCATCTGGCCCATCAAGACTCACTCTCATTTCATCAGTCCACAAAACCTTAGAAAAATCAGTCTTGAGATATTTCTTGGCCCAGTCTTGACGTTTCAGCTTGTGTGTCTTGTTCAGTGGTGGTCATCTTTCAGCCTTTCTTACCTTGGCCATGTCTCTGAGTATTGCACACCTTGTGCTTTTGGGCACTTCAGTGATGTTGCAGCTCTGAAATATGGCCAAACTGGTGGCAAGTGGCATCGTGGCAGCTGCACGTTTGACTTTTCTCAGTTCATGGGCAGTTATTTTGCGCCTTGGTTTTTCCACACGCTTCTTGCGACCCTGTTGACTATTTTGAATGAAACGCTTGATTGTTCGATGATCACGCTTCAGAAGCTTTGCAATTTTAAGAGTGCTGCATCCCTCTGCAGATATCTCACTATTTTTGACTTTTCTGAGCCTGTCAAGTCCTTCTTTTGACCCATTTTGCCAAAGGAAAGGAAGTTGCCTAATAATTATGCACACCTGATAGAGGGTGTTGATGTCATTAGACCACACCCCTTCTCATTACAGAGATGCACATCACCTAATATGCTTAATTGGTAGTAGGCTTTCGAGCCTATACAGCTTGGAGTAAGACAGCATGCATAAAGAGGATGATGTGGTCAAAATACTTATTTGCCTAATAATTCTGCTCCTGTAGTACACAATGGGTTAACATAATTAAACACAAGGCAGTAAAAATACAGTTTTTTATCCATACGCAAGCTTTAAAACTACACATCCCATCTTCACTTAACAATTACATATTTGGAATCAGCACACTTAAAACATAAACATAACCAAAAAATCTGCCAAATCCATCCAGGGGTTAAAAAGTTAGCTGGAGGTCCTTTTATGACCGACCGCAAGCACATTTTCCTGCCCAAAACAGTTCCATAGATTTGGGCTGTGCGGTCGGTCTATTTCAGGCTGAAAAAACGACTATCGCGGATTGGGACTTAGTCTCTGCAGCTGAAATAAGGCTGAAAAAAACGGCTGAAAAAACAACTAAGTCCCATCGCCGAATGAGACTTAGTCTCTGCAGCTGTAAAACCAGTAGGGGAGAAAGTAGAGCTCAGCGTTGTTCGCGGAAATGCGTAGCCGATTTTAGTTCCATGAATTTGGCTACACATACCGCTGACCTCGTCGAAAGATCAAAGATGGCCGCCGCCACGTGTTCGGCAAACGAACAAAGACCTCCCAGCATTGTCAATTAAGCTGCGGTTAACCGCAGCTTCTGGGAGGTAAATTGCCTGCACACTTCCACTTCTGGGTGGTCTGCCTGTGTGGTACTTGGTTCAGTAAGCCCCATTTACTGAACCAAGTGGGAAATAACCAGGCAGGCACAAAGGGTTTGCACCAGGTCTGGGGACACAGGGGACACCATCTTAAAGGGGCAGTGTCCCCAACAAGTCTGGGGACACGGCCTTAAAGGGGCAGTGTCCCAATCTTCCTGATGTCCCAAAAAAGGTGTTTAAAGGGCCAGCACCAGTCACATAAAGAGTCCATAAGCCCCAATATGCCCACCGACAGTCTTAAGGGCCATACACACCAAATAAAAGTGCATACATTTTCACAATCTCCCAGGGGCCATAGTCATGCGGGAGGAGGCTGGCAAATAGGCTTCTCCACAGCCCAGGGAAGCAGGGCAATTTGCCATTTAAAGGGCCAGTTACAAATAGCAGTTTGTAACAAGGTGTCAATCCATATCTGCCAAGTGACCCGATGTAGGGGGAACAGTCTCTATTCTGCTCTGTGTCAGTGTGTATCATGATCTCTGAGGACAGGTGTCAATCCATATCTGCTAAGTGACCCTATGTAGGGGGAACAGTCTCTATTCTGCTCTGTGTCAGTGTGTAGCATGGTCTCTGAGGACAGGTGTCAATCCATATCTGCCAAGTGACCCTATGTAGGGGGAACAGTCTCTATTCTGCTCTGTGTCAGTGTGTATCATGGTCTCTGAGGACAGGTGTCAATCCATATCTGCCAAGTGACCCTATGTAGGGGGAACAGTCTCTATTCTGCTCTGTGTCAGTGTGTATCATGGTCTCTGAAGACAGGTGTCAATCCATATCTGCCAAGTGCCCTATGTAGGAGAACAGTCTCTATTCTGCTCTGTGTCAGTGTGTATCATCGTCTCTGAGGACAGTTGTCAATCCATATCTGCCAAATGACCCTATGTAGGAGGAACAGTCTCTATTCTGCTCTGTGTCAGTGTGTATCAGGGGCTCTGAGGACAGGTGTCAATCCATATCTGCCAAGTGACCCGATGTAGGAGGAACAGTCACTACTCCCATTTCTGCTCTGTGTCAGTGTGTATCATGGTCTCTGAGGACAGGTGTCAATCCATATCTGCCAAGTGGCTATGTAGGAGGAACAGTCCCTATTCTGCTCTGTGTCAGTGTGTATCATGAGATTAACTCTGAGGACGGGTGTCAATCCATATCTGCCAAGTGACGATGAAGGAGGAACAGTCCTATTCTGCTCTGTGTCGGTGTGTATCATGGTCTCTGAGGACAGGTGTCAATCCATATCTGCTAAGTGACCCTATGTAGGGGGAACAGTCTCTATTCTGCTCTGTGTCAGTGTGTATCATGGTCTCTGAGGACAGGTGTCAATTCATATCTGCCAAGTGACCCTATGTAGGGGAACAGTCTCTATTCTGCTCTGTGTAAGTGTGTATCATGATCTCTGAGGACAGGTGTCAATCCATATCTGCCAAGTGACCCTATGTAGGAGAACAGTCTCTATTCTGCTCTGTGTCAGTGTGTAACATGGTCTCTGAGGACAGGTGTCAATCCATATCTGCCAAGTGACCCTATGTAGGAGAACAGTCTCTATTCTGCTCTGTGTCAGTGTGTATCATGGTCTCTGAGGACAGGTGTCAATCCATATCTGCCAAGTGACCCTATGTAGGAGGAACGGTCTCTATTCTGCTCTGTGTCAGTGTGTATCAGGGGCTCTGAGGACAGGTGTCAATCCATATCTGCCAAGTGACCCTATGTAGGGGGAACAGTCCCTATTCTGCTCTGTGTCAGTGTGTATCTTGGTCTCTGAGGACAGGTGTCAATCCATATCTGCCAAGTGACCCTATGTAGGGGGAACAGTCTCTATTCTGCTCTGTGTCAGTGTGTATCATGATCTCTGAGGACAGGTGTCAATCCATATCTGCCAAGTGACCCTATGTAGGGAACAGTCTCTATTCTGCTCTGTGTCAGTGTGTATCATGATCTCTGAGGACAGGTGTCAATCCATATCTGCCAAGTGACCATATGTAGGAGGAACAGTCTCTATTCTGCTCTGTGTCAGTGTGTATCATGATCTCTGAGGACAGGTGTCAATCCATATCTGCCAAGTGACCCTATGTAGGGGGAACAGTCCCTATTCTGCTCTGTGTCAGTGTGTATCATGGTCTCTGAGGACAGGTGTCAATCCATATCTGCCAAGTGACCCTATGTAGGGGGACCAGTCCCTATTCTGCTCTGTGTCAGTGTGTATCAGGGAACCTTAGGACAGGTGTCAATCCATATCTGCCTAGTGACCCTATGTAGGGGGACCAGTCTCTATTCTGCTCTGTGTCAGTGTGTATCAGGGGCTCTGAGGACAGGTGTCAATCCATATCTGCCAAGTGACCCTATGTAGGGGAACAGTCCCTATTCTGCTCTGTGTCAGTGTGTATCATGGTCTCTGAGGACAGGTGTCAATCCATATCTGCCAAGTGACCCTATGTAGGGGGAACAGTCCCTATTCTGCTCTGTGTCAGTGTGTATCAGGGATCCTTGGGACAGGTGTCAATCCATATCTGCCAAGTGACCCTATGTAGGGGGAACAGTCCCTATTCTGCTCTGTGTCAGTGTGTATCATGGTCTCTGAGGACAGGTGTCAATCCATATCTGCCAAGTGACCCTATTAGGAGGAACAGTCCCTATTCTGCTCTGTGTCAGTGTGTATCAGGGATCCTAGGACAGGTGTCAATCCATATCTGCCAAGTGACCCTATGTAGGGGGAACAGTCTCTATTCTGCTCTGTGTCAGTGTGTATCAGGGATCCTTAGGATAGGTGTCAATCCATATCTGCCAAGTGACCCTATGTAGGGGGAACAGTCCCTATTCTGCTCTGTGTCCATGTGCATCAGGGGCTCTGAGGACAGGTGTCAATCCATATGTCAAGGTGTCAATATGTCATATGTCAGGTGTCAATCCATATTGATTGTGATTTAGGAATGTTAGGTGATTTCTGCCCTTTATGGATTAAAACCAGACTCTGTATCAACTGTGTAATTTTTCCATGGGAGTTTTGCCATGGATCCCCCTCCGGCATGCCACAGTCCAGGTGTTAGTCCCCTTGAAACAACTTTTCCATCACTATTGTGGCCAGAAAGAGTCCCTGTGTGTTTTCAAATTCGCCTGCCCATTGAAGTCAATGGCGTTTCGGGCGGTTCGGCGGTTCGCGAACATTTGCGGAAGTTCGCGTTCGCCGTTCGCGAACCGAAAATTTCGGGTTCGCGACATCACTATTTATGATTGATGCCAGATCACAAGAATAACTGAACATTATACCCTCTCCCAAGCATTATGGACCAATCTTTGCTGAAACTTGCAAGTGCAATGGAGACACAAATACAGGTGTGCAGTGATGTGTTTAGGTTTTGTGCTGACTTGGTCCTGATGAACTGATGAGCATTTGGTAACTGTGGATTATAAACATTTAAAACAGCAGTATCAGAAGCCACATATATATATTAACCGACAGACAAAAACATAAAATTGCAAGATGACTAGCCTCGGTATCTCAAATATTTGGGAACTACCATTTGTTCTCCTGAAAAACAGTCACCCTAATCTGACTGAGAATAATCAGAAAAAAAATCCCCAAACTTTGTGGTACCAAACTTAACCAGCATAACGATGTTACCCCAATAGATAAATAAAAGATTGTTGCTGCAATTATCATCACTTTGTAGGTCCTAGTGACATTGGCAATGGTAATGTTAACTGACCATATTGTACAGCAAATTGCAGTGCAACCTCTCAGAGTCACTAGCCAGCCTTTACTGCTGGGCAGTAAGTTTAAAAGAGTCAGCGAGGAGACTAGCATTGTACTCCAATGTGAATTAAAGGAACACTATAGTCAACCAGAACACATCATCTCAATGATATTGATTTGAATTCCTAACACTATAGTGTTCCTTTGCAGCAAGGATAGTAGAGATCTAATTCCCATCTGTAGTAAAATTGTGTGTATTTCGGCCATAGACTTGCTATAATTCTTGTGAGTTTTTTTACATAATGAATTAAGGTAAACTAACCTAATTGGCTTAATATGTATGGTAAAAGATATCTGGATGTTGCACAAAAAAAACATTTATATATATATAATTCCAAAATACAAGAGTATTGCAGTATGCAATGATACCTTTTTTATTGGACTAACATAATATTTCAAAGACAAGCTTTCGAGAGTTTTCCTCTCTTCCTCATGTCTGAAGCAATACTGATTCTCATCTTGTCTACTTGACTAATACGGCTAACCCAATCTACACAATATATATATATATATATATATATATATATATATATATTGTGATAAAGTGAAGGCAGATAGGCCTATAACATTTAACCCCAGGGGGAGTATGTGTAGTATGTGTTGTAGGCAACACAAACCAAAGTTTAGTTATGGGCCCCTGGGGTGGAGCATTTGGAGAGCAGGGTATTGGCTCTACTCCGCAGTTTGCATACATCTGGGAGAAATAAGTTCCAGACCAGAGTTTTGATCTGTCTCCAACCCACTGCTCAGCTGCAGATAATCAGCTGCAGCAGTAGGAATAAACCCCTCCCTGCTAGGCAGGTAAAGGGGTATTGCTGGCTTCCTCCCGGGAAGCAGGTAGGAGAGACGCTGTTCTCTCCTGTGAGAGAGTCAAGTAGACTGAGCACTGGGAGTGCAGAAAGGAATGGAAGCCACATGCTAACTGAGTGTGGAGTGCAGAGATCTGACAAAGGCACTAAGTTGGTGAAACCAATTATTGTTCTGTTATAGTTTAAACCTCTGAGAGATAGGGAACTTGATGTTAGTAAGTGCTCAGACTGAGCTAGGTTTTTGTTTATAGGGATTTGTGTTACTGTTTTTTTTTCATTTGCTGCTGTATCTCTGGTGGAGTTTAACAATAAAGTGCCTGGAATTAAGTTGCCTTAAAAGACTGTGCATGTTTGTGCCCAAGAGGACCGTGCTACCTGCAGACAAGTATCACAATATATATATATATATATATATATATATATACTGACCAGCTACAACATTAAAACCACTGACAGATGAAGTGAATAACATTGATTATATTATGACAATGGCACCTGTCAAAGGGTGTGATATTAAGCAACAAGTAAACAGTCAGTTTTTGAATTTCATGTGTTGGAGCAGGAAAAATAGTTTGACATGGGCCAAATAGTGACCGCTAGACGACTAGGTCAGAGTATCTCCAAAATTACAAGTCATGTGGGGTGTGCCTGGTATGCAGTGGTTAGAACCTAACTAAAAGTGGTGCAAGAAAGGACAAGCAGTGAACCAGTGTCAGGGTCATGGGCGCCCAAGGCTCATTAATGCACATGGGGACAAAGACTAGTTTGTCTGGTCTGATCACAAAGAAGATCTAATGTAGCTCAAATTGCTAAAAAGCCTAATGATGGTCACAGTTTTCTGCATATGGGGCTGCATATTAGGCTGCATAGGCGCAGACTGGTCAAAGTGCCCATGATTGCCCCTGTCCACTGACGAAAGTCCCTTCAATGGGGTGTTAGCATAAGAATTGGACCACGGATCTATGGAAACCCCACCTTGCAACTTGCAGAACTTAAATTAACTGCTGATAATGTCTTGGACATTATAATATCAAAGGACATGTTCAGAGGTCTTGTAGAGACCACATGCAGACAATATAACTGTCTATTTAAAAATGACATTACTAATCACGTGGATGTTGATAATGATAATGATAACTTCTTTGTACACAGATGTAGTTATTATTTTTACATATTACATGATTCTGTATTATTGGCATAGAGACATTAACTAATGCTAAAGCAAGAGCAGTAAAGTCTTAGTTAAAAACTTTGCCCAGGTATTTTAACATTTACTGTTCTTTTGTTCTCTACAAACCTTATGTCGGACTGCAAGCCGACAATTAATATTTGCACTGGGGAATTTGGTCTGCAGAGCTAAAGTGACACAAGTTAATTCTCACCCAGTGGAATTCATTAAAAGCAAAGTAGAGAAAACTTATGACAATATTTTGGTTCATTAAGTCAATTTGGCTAGCACAGTTTAAATGGTAATCAACCTCTAACTAATGATTTGCCATATGGTAAACAACTCATTCATCAAGATGTTTGCTGAACAAGATGCCCCGGGGAAAAATATGTACAATGCAATCCTCCTGGAGGATTATCATTCTGCAATGTGAGTCTAGTACATGCCACTTTGGCTTACTCAAGACAAGGTGCTGTAGCAACTAAAGAAAGTTAATATAAACAAAGCTCCAGGGCCTAACAGTATTCATCCATGAGAACTTAAGGAACTAAGTGTGGAAATAAGTGAACCTCTGTTTTAATCTTTCAAGATTTTTTTTCTTTCAGGAAGTGTTCTGGAGGATTGGAGGAAGGTGGATGTGGTTCCTATATTCAAAAAGGTTTCAAAATCCTTGCCTGGAAATTAGAGACCTGTGAGCTTAACTTCTGTGATCAGGGTGTTGCAGTGGATTTGATCTATTTGGATTTTGCCAAGGCGTTTGATACAGTTCCACACAATAGATTAGTGTTCAAACTCAAAGAAATCGGTCTAGATGAAAATTCTTGTTCTTGGGTAGAACATTGGCTTAAAAACAGAGTACAAAGAGTTGTCATTAATGGTACATTTTCAAGCTGGACAGAGGTGGCAAGTGGTGTTCTTCTTTTGGAGTTCTGTTTTGGGACCCCTTCTATTTAACATGTTTAGAAATGATCTTGAAAAAAGCATTGAAAGTCATGTTTCAGTGTTTGCAGATGACACAAAATTCTGTAAAATAATACAATGTGAGCAAGATATTACTTTGCTGCAGAGACTGCAGGATTTATTTATTTTTACCGTAAGAACAATAAGGATATGGAATTATCTGCATGAAGAAGTGGTTTTATCAGAGTCGGTACAGATGTTTAAACCACAACTAGATGCATACTTGCAAAAACAGAATATTCAAGGATATAATTTTTGAATTGTAGGGTAATAGCTTCTTGATCCAAGGGTAAATCTGACTTCCATTCTGGGGTCAAGAGGGAATTGTTTTCCTAGTTTGTTGCAAAATTGGAAGTGCTTCAAACTGAGTTTTTTGTCTTCTTTTGGGTCAACAGCAAAAAACAAATGTGAGGAAGGCTGAACTTGATGGACGCAAGTCTCTTTTCACCTTTGTAACTATGTAACACTTTCCACTAGGTGGAGCCAGCCAGCACAGAATCTACAGTTTCATGTAAAGCAATTGCTAATTGTATAACCAGGTGGAAATACACTATTATCTTGCTTTTAACCCCTTAAAGACTGAGCCAAATGTACACGTTGTGAACGAAACAAAATGTTAACAAAACCTGGCATTTGCGCTACATGTCTGTCCAACCGTAATTCACCTCTTCCATATGCACCCACCCTTATTATATATCATTTTATTCAGGGGAAACAGGGCTTTCATTTAATATCAAATATTTAGCTGTGAAACATAATTTAATATGAAAAAAATGGGAGAAAATAAGATTTTTTTAGTTCTACATGACATTTTAACTGTCAAAGTCATAATACGGTTTGCTTGTACTGCAATAAAATACACATATTTGTATTCAGCAAAGTCTCACGTGTAAAACAGTACCCCCTATGTACAGGTTTTATGGCGTTTTGGGAAGTTACAGGGTCAAATATAGCACGTTACATTTGAACTTGAAATTCCCCAGATTGGTTACGTTGCCTTTGGGACTTTATAGTAGCCCAGGAATGAAATTTACACCCACAATGGCATACCATTTGCAATAGTAGACAACCCAAGGTATTGCAAATTGGGTATGTCTAGTTTTTTTTAGTAGACATTTGGTCACAAACACTGGGGTTTGTAGGGTTACATATAGTGCTAGCAAATGAAATTCCCTTTACTTTCTGCATGGGTTGTCAGGCAGGTCCCGCTAATTGTAATTAATTAAGATACCCAGTTATGTAAAAATATTACATAAATATATATGTAGAATTAATATATGTATATATATACGTATGTGAATCTATATGTGTATATATATAATTTTTAAAAAATATTTTTATTTATATATAGGTATATATATAGTGATATATACGTATATATTTATGTATGTATATATATATATATATACATTATTTTGATCTACATGTATTTTGATATAAATATATATATATTATTATCACAATACAGTTAGAACGAAATAACACACATCTATATATTTTTTAATTTTTCTTATTATTTTTTTTATTTCAATTTTTAACGTATTTACATACTTAATTTTTTATATTATATATAAATATATATATAACAATAATTATATATATATTTAATCAGTATCAGTCTACGTGTAATTTGATATTAATATATATATATATATATATATATATATTTATATATATATATTAATAGTAAAATACACCTAGACAGTGTATGTGTGTGTATGTATATGTGTATATATATACTTAGATCATATATACACATCTAAGTATATATTGGGTTTTTTTACACTGATTAACTTTATTTAATTTTATTTCCAGCCAGCAGGGGGACCACCTGTCATTACAGACAGCCCCCCTGCTGGCAATACAGCAGCCAGCTATCCCGGCCATGTGATGTCCTCGCAAGGACCTCACTCTCACATGGCCGGGGGGACCGGAGGAGGAAGATCTGCTGCGGGGGGGGCTCCCTGGGAGTAAGTAATGAAAGACCGGAGGGCGTACTATTACGCCCGGCTGCGTTTAGAGCCGTCTAAAATAGGGCGTAATAGTACGCCCTCTGGTCTTAAGTGGTTAAAAGAACATTCCAAGCAACATAACAAAACAACAACAATCAGTCGTATATAGCTATATCGTCATACATTGCATAAGCCTGCCACAACGTCAATGTACCCCATCTTTGGCAGGTCCTACTCTGTCTGCTAAATGAGCTTCTCACTTGGGGAAATCCTTCCATCTCGAGGTCTCTGCAGTACAATGCTTAAATAGGATCCTGAGATGAGGCACCTGTGACAGGGAGGGGTGCAAAACCCATGGAGCTGGCTAGACTCCTAAATATATACATATGTGAGAAAATAAGGGTTTGGCTGCACTCACCTACACATGCTACATTAGGGTGCTGCTGGGGGCCAATAAGTACAGTAAAAATGAAAATCCAGCGCACTCGCTTATCTACTAAACAGTCATTTTAATGCTGAACAATTTTCAGTTTTATTAAAAACACCTAATCTAGGCAAAAAAATATAATGGGGGTTTAGTTACAGTATATGATCATACATTGCAGATGGAAGGATTTCCCCAAGTGAGAAGCTCATTTAGCAGACAGAGTAGGACCTGCCTAAGATGGGGTACATTGACGTTGTGGCAGGCTTATGCAATGTATGATCATATACTGTAACTAAACCCCCATTATATTTTTTTGCCTATATTAGGTGTTTTTAATAAAACTGAAAATTGTTCAGCATTAAAATGACTGTTTAGTAGATAAGCGAGTGCGCTGGATTTTCATTTTCACTGTACTTATTGGCCCCCAGCAGCACCCTAATTTAGCATGTGTAGGTGAGTGCAGCCAAACCCTTATTTTCTCATATATGTATATAGCTATATGTTTACAAGCAGTGCTTACAGCAGGAGTGGGTTAAACCTGTCACTGAATCATATGTTTACCCTTTATCTCCACTATACTGCTGCTAGTAAAAGCCCCTTGTGACGAAGTGACTTCGCCACTTGGTCCTGGAGAGGCCTGCTTGCCAGCCTCCTGCCCTGCGACTATGGCCCCTGGGAGATTGTACCCGTTTAAACCAGCATTTGGGCTTATGGACTTTTATTGTACGGTGATTGACTCAATTATCTCCTAAGCAGAGGAGTCTGACCAATTTTCGAAATACTTTCATTAGTCCCTGGCCTAACCTTAGTTAGCCTTATCTTATAGTTAGGATAGCCTTATGCCTATCCCACGCATGCTTAAACACCTTTACTGTGTTAAACTCTACCACTTCAGCTGGAAGGCTATTCCATGCATCCACTACCCTCTCAGTAAAGTAATACTTCCTGATATTATTTTTAAACCTTTGTCCCTCTAATTTAAGACCATGTCCTCTTGTTGTGGTAGTTTTTCTTCTTTTAAATATAGTCTCCTCCTTTACTGTGTTGATTCCCTTTATGTATTTAAATGTTTCTATCATATCCCCCTTGTCTCGTCTTTCCTCCAAGCTATACATGTTAAGATCCTTTAACCTTTCCTGGTAAGTTTTATCCCACAATCCATGAACCAGTTTAGTAGCCCTTCTCTGAACCCTCTCTAAGGTATCAATATCCTTCTGAAGATACGGTCTCCAGTACTGTGTACAATACTCCAAATGAGGTCTCACGGTCTCCAGTACTGTGTACAATATTCCAAGTGAGGTCTCACCAGTGTTCTGTACAATGGCATGAGCACTTCCCTCTTTCTACTACTAATACCTCTCCCTATACAACCAAGCGTTCTGCTAGCATTTCCTGCTGCTCTATTACATTGTCTGCCTACCTTTAAGTCATCAGAAATAATCACCCCTAAATCCCTTTCCTCATATGTTGAGGTTAGGACTCTATCAAATATTCTGTACTCTGCCCTTGGGTTTTTACGTCTAAGATGCATTATCTTGCACTTATCCACATTAAATGTCAGTTGCCACAATTCTGACCATTTTTCTAGTTTACCTAAATCATTTGCCATTTGGCTTATCCCTCCTGGAACATCAACCCTGTTATATATCTTAGTATCATCAGCAAAAAGACATACCTTACCATCAAGACCTTCTGCAATATCACTAATAAAAATATTAAAGAGAATAGGTCCAAGTACAGATCCCTGAGGTACCCCACTGGTGACAAGTCCAAGCTTCGAATATATTCCATTAACTACAACCCTCTGTTGCCTGTTACTCAGCCACTGCCTTACCCATTCAACAATATTTGAATCCAAACTTAAAGATTGTAGTTTATTGATAAGCCTTCTATGTGCAACAGTGTCAAAAGCCTTACTGAAATCTAGGTAAGCAATGTCTACTGCACCACCCTGATCTATAATTTTAGTTACCCAATCAAAAAAATCAATAAGATTAGTTTGGCATGATCTCCCTGAAGTAAACCCATGTTGTCTCTGATCTTGAAATCTATGTGTTTTTAGATGTTCAACAATCCTATCCTTTAACATGGTTTCCATCACTTTTCCCACTACTGAAGTAAGGCTTACTGGCCTATAGTTGCCCGACTCCTCCCTATTACCTTTCTTGTAAATGGGTACAACATTCGCTAACTTCCAATCTTGTGGGACTACTCCTGTTAACAATGATTGGTTAAATAAATCTGTTAATGGTTTTGCTAGTACACCACTAAGCTCTTTTAATAGCTTTGGGTGTATTCCATCAGGTCCTATTGACTTATTTGTCTTTACTTTTGACAGTTGAAATAGAACCTCTTCCTCTGTAAACTCACGTGTAATAAATGACTCATTTATCCTTTTTTCTCAACTGAGGTCCTTTTCCTTCATTTTCATCTGTAAATACAGAACAAAAATATTCATTGAGGCAGTCAGCTAGACCTTTATCTTCTTCTACATACCTTCCTTCTTTTGTTTTTAATCTTACTAATACTTGTTTTACTTTTCTTTTCTCATTTATGTATCTAAAAAATGTTTTATCCCCCTTTTTTACTGACTGTGCTATTTTCTCTTCTGTGGGAGCAACATGTGGGGCAGCACAGAAGTGGGGATGAACAAGGAGAGAGCCAGCTCCAATCCCACACTCCCCTCAGCCAGCATCAGCATGACCCCAAGGAATCCACCCTCCTTCACACAAATAGTATGTTAATAGGAGAGTGGCTACAAATACAAAATAATGACATGTGTGGTGTGTATCTATTTGTGTGTGTTTATTTGTGAGTATGTGTGTATGTGTCAATGTGTGATTCTTTTTATCAAGATGTGTATTCATGTATCAGGGTGTGTGTGTCTGTGTCAAGGTGTGTGCGTGTATATATGTGTGTCAGCGTGTGTGTATGTGTGTGTGTGTTAGTATCTATATCTGTGTGTCAGTGTGTGAATGTGTATCGGTTTGAGAAGGTTTGTTTATGTGTCAGTGATGTATCTATGTGTCAGGGTGTGTGTCTGTGTGTGTTAATGCATATGTTGGAAGGTCATTTGGCCTGAATTTGTGGGAGGAGTTATGACCCTATATAAACCCTACCCTACCAGCTTTGCTGTTCAAGCTGTTTTGACTTCCATAGTTACCTGCACTTCCGGTCCTTGTTCCCGCCAGTCTTGCCTCAAACAAGCAGTCAGTCTTCTGCAGCTCCTGCCTTCGACCTCTGGGCTCGTCCACCGGCTGCCCCACGGTATTCCCTACTCGTTACCAGGCTATCGGTCTTCCGGTCACGAGACCGGCATGCACACGTAAGCATCAACGTGGGAAATAGCATTCAGCTATTTCCCACGTTCGGGCCTAAAAATGCAGGGATAGGCTATATATATATATATATATATATATATATATATATATATCTCCTCCAAAAAGAAAGCTAGCACTCAAGAACTTCAACGTGAAAAATATAGGCATTTAATCCAAGTAGTCAACGTTTCAGTTCACAGGTGGAGGTTTTATTTATGTGCAGCTAAACCTTTAGGAGGACAAATAGATGACGGTTCAGCGCTAAATAATCTGATAGAAACTTAAAGCAGGTGGGGAAGCAGCAACCTATAAATAAGAGGCTCCCTCAGAAAACCTCACAGAAAGGAAAATAGACAAAAATTGGTATATAGGTCGCGCTATAGAGACAAAGGGATAATATAAAACATAAATAAGTGATAAAATATTTAAAAAGTCCCAAATAATAAATTAACCTGTAGGATGCTTGGATATGTATAGAGTCCAATGAATATCTGAAACTTGTGTTGGAGATGTCTTGGTTCACTTGTTGAAATGTGGATACATAAAAAAAAAAAATTTTATAAATCTTTTTCTTGATTTTTTTTTTCTTCATCCTTATCTTTATTTATTTTTATTTTTATTTTTATTTATTTTTATCTTTACACACATATTTATTTCCAATTTTAATTTCATATTTATATTTATCTTTATCTATTTTTATTATTTTTTATTATTTCTTATTGTATTTATTCTATTCTGTATTTATTTTTACTTTTTCCTCTCTTATCCTTACTATTAGAGATACTAGTGGGTGGCCACCATGTAGGGCGCCCTTACTACTTTGTTGGGCGTCCTGCATGTGCACATTATTATGGAATGGCCATTTGGGCCATCAATTCACTTGCTTCCTAAGTGCCCTCCTCCCAGTGTGCTGACGCTGAGAGATGGGCGTGTATAATCTTGCCGGTCTCTCAGCCCCAGCACACATTTCCCACAATCCTCCAATATTATACTACGTGATCACGGGAGGTCGCGGTCACGTGTTTTTTAAAACCCATAATATTTTTAATGCTGTTTACTAATAAAAAACGCTTGTTTTCAATTTAAAAACATATGGACACTTTTGGACTGTCTCTATAAATGTTTTAACATTATAAATTTTAACTTTTATAAGTTTTGAAAATCGTGCATATTTTATCAGTGACGTCATATTGGCACCAAAATTTTAATCCACATCTGTTTCTTTTAGTTTATATAAGTATCTACTGTACCAGGTTTCTCTCCCATTTAATGCCATTTGATAAAGCCCTGTGTGGTGAAACGCGTTTTGGCTGTTTTTATATTGATATTTTATATTATAAATAAAGGAATATTGGCCTTTTTCTGCCTTTATATACCTTTTATCATTTTATTCAATTATTTTCTTGTTTTAAAAACCTGGTCACCGATTTGAATTGGAGCACGTTATTACTCAAGAGTCCTAGGTGGGGATAGTACCACCTGCGCCATTATATTGATCAGTAGATCCTGCTCATATTTATGTGAGTATTCTACCATTTTATTTTGCTTTTTAACTTATACAGTGAGCACTATATACGTCTCTTATCTTTTTATATAACGAGGAGCTCTCAAGAATTTCATCACCTATATCCAACCAGTGGGGGATTGACCCCACTGAATGCGAAGAATACTTGAGCAAGTTTTTTTTGCTCATAAATAGGTGAGTGCTTTATCTATTAATAGATTTCCACTTGTCCACTTGTCGACATTCTGCACTATTGGAGTTTTCTTGTCTTTTTTATGTATCCACATATCAACAAGTGAACCAAGACATCTCCAACACAAGAAGTTTCAGATATTCATTGGACTCTATACATATCCAAGCATCCTACAGGTTGATTTATTATTTGTGACTTTTTAAATATTTTATTACTTATTTTTTTTTTTTTATATTAAACCTTTAGGAGAGCTGGAGTGCAAAACTCCCATCAAATTGTGTATATATATTACTTACCCGTTTATGTACTTCTGGGTTCGTGCGGCTTTTTAGCCGACCGTAGAGTACACACGTTTTCGTTCTTCTTTTTATTTAAAATATTTTACCTAACATTTATACTCACCTTATGTTCGCCTGTTTCTCACTTTCGTTTAGACGAAACACGAAGTTTTGCTTACAAGGTGACCTTTCCATCAAAACCATGGTGGCTTTTGTCTCCTTTTGCCATTTACACCTAAAACTTTCCTATAATACCATCAAACTCTACCTTACCGGAGTACACCACATCCTCACTAACTTCCCTAACCACGCTCCTTTTCTTTCTTCCTACCCCATTAAAAAAATCCTCAAAGGTATTTTCAAGGTCACAGTCCCTCCTAGCACGACTAGGCTACTAATAGACGGTCCAATTTTCCAGCTCCTTAGCAACCTATTGGACAAATCCCCGTTTGACCATAATGCTAATTTAGTCATGAAATCTGACATCTTTTTGGCTTTCTACGGTTTCCTCAGACCTAGAGAGTTCACCGTAATACTTCAAGGAGACACAGTACAATGCCTCAAACTTTCTCACTTAAAGAAAGTAGACGACCATTATGTACTCTCTTTGCATTCCACCAAAACTAATCACTCTGCCTATCCCACTATCATTCCCCTCTTCCCTACCAAGAATTTGTGGTGCCTTGTACATGTTCTGGATATGCTCCTGGTTTCTCACCTCACGCACTCACCAGACACTCCACTACTTCTACTCCAAGGACACCCACTCACCACAGTTAAATTTATGTCACACATCAGAACTCTATTGTCAAGGTTAGGCTACAACCCAGCTTCCTTCTCTGGTCACTCGTTTCGCATCGGCGCAGCATCATCAGCTTCAAGCACTAACACTCCATTACACATCATTAAGAGACTGGGACACTGGAAATCTTCAATATACAACTGCTACATCCCTCGACCAGAAAGGTAGCTCAGGCAGGCTTTCAGAAATCTTGCAGTTTAAACTTGCAATAAAGTGTGTTTACTTTGAATTCCTTTTTGCCCTCTTTTTACAGGCCTACTCGTACGTTGGTTTCGACACACCTTAACCAACTTTGCTTATCTTCTACACTCCATTAACATAATAAAGATTCCGAGCACAAGTTGGAAGGCCATTTGGCCTGAATTTGTGGGAGGAGTTATGACCCTATATAAACCCTGTGACAGACCCATCGGTATGGACTAAGATTGCTGGATTCGTCTGTTTGCTTGTTTCACGAACTCACCCATTCGTATGCCTGGATTTAAGTGAATTGACTTTTTTACTGAACAAAACTGACAGCCACCCAGAAGAGAAGTGTGCTGCTGGTTAACCTATTGATCCCAATTAGAACGTTGCTGTTAACCACAGACACTTCTCAATTAAAACCGAATACAGGGTGGTCATCGTTCGTATGTCGACCACGAGGCGGCCATTTTAAACCATGCGAAAGACCAGCGGTGTTCGGTACTAAATTCATGGAACTGAAAACGGACACTTTTTCAACCGAACACCGCTGATGCCGTCGACCTCCCTTCTCCAATCGACAGAAGTGTGCGAACACCGGCCATTCGGGAGATTTAAAGGCATGAATGGACTTACCCCAGAAAGCCTTCCCTTGGAGTCAATCGCATACCGAAGAACCGTAATAGACTTTGACTCCATGGCGATTGAACTATCCGTATGGGATCTGAGCGCTATTCGCCAATAATATGCACTCAGATCCAGGCTATCTGGGGATGTGTTACATGAATGAGAAATGTTCGGCAGTTATAAAGTTATGTATTTTTATGTGTTTTATGATTTGTATTTAAAATGGCGTTTTGCCTCTGCTCTGGGAGATAATTGAATTACTTTTCAATTATCTCCCGGGCAGAGGGGAGGAAACTGTGATGTATGCTGGGAATATTGTGTGACTGTATGTCCTGAAATGCCATATGTCCATCTGCTATTTCATTCTCCCATTTGGTCCCCTAGGGGAGTGTCCACCAAGTGGGAGACCTGCATAAATACGGGCGGGTAGCCCACAGTAAACTCAGTTCGTGTTTTACCCTCAATGCGGTGCTTGGTCTCGTTATTGGGGGGGGATTTTATTACCGGCGACTAGAGACTGCAATATGGAATTATTAGCCGCTTGGGAGATACCGGCGTTCGGCTGCTATTGACGGTTCGTGAGCTTGAAGCTCGTGGAGGGAAGTGACCGTACGGATACCGTTCGGGAGTTTGGAGTGTTCCCTTACTGGCGGTTCGCGTGATTGTATTGGATACGCATACAGCCTGCATTATTGCAAACGGGGAGCATTCACTAAATAGCGGTTTGTACATTTCATGCTGAAGGTACCATAACAAACACTACCCCCCTACTTACCTTTACCGTTCAAGCTGTTTTGACCCCATCCACCTACACCCTCCTTTACACATTTCACTTTGTAGGCCCTCTTTTTACAGGCCTACTCGTACGTTGGTTTCGGCACACCTCAACAAACTTTGCTTCTCCTCTACATTCCATTAACATGATAGATTCTGAGCACGTGTGTGTGTGTGTGTATATATATATATATATATAGATAGATAGATAGATAGATATATAATCTGTGTAAGTATGTATGTGGCAGTGTATGTGTATATGTGCACACATCCCAGGAATCAATTTCTAATCAGACTGATCCCATCCATAAGGGCAGTCCAGAGCTAAAATGTTCCCTCTGCCTTGAGAGATACACCAAACCTGGATGTTAGTTTTGGTCAACATGCAAACACACCCCTGCAATCAACACAAACATTACATACAAACACACCCTGCATTCAAACTCAAAAATGATATGCAAACCTACCCCTCCAATACTACACACAAAAGCACACACCTGCATGTAAAAGACAGCACTACTACAAACAGGTATTCAAATGTAAAAATGACACTCATGTAACCACTATATTCCAACAACAACATTACATACAAACACATTTATACATGCACGTATATACTCTATACCATGGGTCGTCAACCTGGTCCCTACTGCCCACTAGTGGGCATTGCAGGATTCCAGGTGAGCGGTAGGGATTTCCTCGTTTTGAGAGACTGGGCGAGGGGTGTGAGCCGGCGGTATCCCTGCATCCAGGTACCGCCGTCACCATTTGTGGCCCCGGCCCGCGTGGCAAACCGCTGGGGCCGCCGTCCAAGGACTGGGCGCTTTCACAGCACGACCGGGCCCCCTGTGATTACATCGCAGAGCTCCTCCCAGCTAACACACAGACCGCGCTGGAGGAAGACCAGGGAGTCAGTGTGGGAACTCTGACTCCCATCCACCTGAGCCACCACTGGACCCCAGGGAATGTCACCCTCCTGCACCTAAAAGGTAGGAAACAGGAGGGTGACTAAAATATTTTGTGTGTGTTTGTGTGTATGTGTCTTAGTATGTATGTCTTGTGTGTGTGTATTTGTAGGTCTTGTGTGTGTGTGTCTTTATATGTATGTCTTGTGTGTGTATGTCTTTGTATGGATGTGTGTCTTTGTATGTGTGTCTTGTGTCTGTCTGTGTGTATGTGTCTATGTATGTCTTATGTGTGTGTCCATGTCTGTGTGTGTGTGTCTGTATGTATATATTTGTGCCTGTCTGTTTGTATGTATGTGTATTATGTATGTGTCTTGTGTGTGTGTGTGTGTCTGTATGTGTGCCTGTCTGTCTGTCTGTATGTATGTGTGCCTGTCTGTTTGTATGTATGTTTCTTTGTGTGTGTGTATTTGTGTCGTGTGTGTGTATGTGTGTGTCTGAATGTATGTGTGCCTGTCTCTTATAGTGGGCTATAGTAAGTGGGCTACCTAGTTCAGCCTTCCTACTGGGCATTGCTATAAAGAAGGTTAAAAAATAGAAAAAAGGGGGAAAAAAAGGTGGGGAGGGGAATTGAGGAGGGAGAGGAGACGAGCTGACGCACAGATGAGAAATCATATTATGCGCAAACAGAGAAGTTGTCTGAATATCACGAAAATCGACCCAGATATCAAATATTTAGTCTTGCAGCATCAACCTCAAGGATCTCATTAATCACTAGTAAAGGTAATTTCAATTTACTTTACATTTTATAAAGTTAAAAACATTATAAACATGCATTAAGTAGAAATAAAAAGATAAATGTACGTACATGTATTTTTTTTTTTTTTAAAAACACCCTCCTTTCTAAAAAATATTCCTTACTTGAGCGAAAACTGGTGGGCGGTAGGGAAATTTTTCCATCAAGAATAGGGAAAATTTATTCATACTTACCGTAATTTTCTTTTCCTGGCTATTATTCATGGCAGCATTTAACATATGGGTTTAGCTCCTCCCTCTAACCCTCAGGACAGGAAACACAATCAATTAAACAATTAAGCATACCTTCCCCTTGTATAATAGGAACCCCATCAGCCATCACACCTCAGTCAAGTAACAAGAAGCATATCCAATAGAGGGTGGGAAACCAAATGCTGCCATGAATAATAGCCAGGAAAAGAAAATTACGGTAAGTATGAATAAATTTTCCCTATTCCTGGCTAATCATGGCAGCATTTAACATATGGGATTCCCCAAGCAATAACAACACAGGGAGGGAAATGCATGCTACAAAAATAGTTTAATATAGTGATCATCTATGAGGATTAAAGGAGTTCAGGACCGACAAGCCAAACTCCGAATCCGAGCGGGAAGCAATATCCACTTTGTAGTGATTTACAAAGGTCTTTAGAGAAGACCAATTGGCAGCCTTACAGATGCTCTCTGCAGGAACTCCTGACTCTGCAGCCCATGAAGTAGCGATAGATCTTGTGGAATGAGCCCTGATGTTTTTCGGAACAGGAACACCACACGCTCCATAAGCCCTGGAGATAGCCGAAACCGTCCAGGAACGAAGAGTGGAGACTGAGGCGGCTTCACCTTTGCGAGAACCCCAAGGTATAATGAATAATTGAGAGGATTTCCTCCAAGCAGCAGAGCGTTCTATATACATCAGTAAACATCTACGAAGATCCAGCATATGACACCTTGATTCCTCAGGGGTAGAAGGATGCTGAAAATAGGCAGGCAAGATAATTTCCTGATTGAGATGGAAAGATGTAACAACCTTGGGAAGAAATTCAGGCCTCGGTCGGAGAACGACCCTATCATCAAAGAATGAAGTGTAAGGTTCCTCGGCTGATAAAGCTCTGATGTCAGACATTCTTCTGGCAGAGACTAGAGCCAGTAATAATAGAGTCTTCTGAGAAAGGATCTGCAAATGTATGCTCCCAATAGGTTCGAAGGGAGACTCCGTTAGGGCCTGCAGTACCAGAGGCAAATTCCAAGGAGACGCCAGTTGTCTGATAGGAGGTCTAATCCGTACAACGGCCTTGAAAAAACGAACCACCATAGGATGAAGTGTCCATCGAATGCCAGAGAGAGCCGAGATAGCTGAACAGTGAACTTTCAGGGTGTTAAGACTAAGACCCTTCTCCAGGCCCACTTGTAGAAAACCTAAAACTTGAGAGACTGTAGGAGTACCCATGTTCTGTATAGAAGAATTTAACCAGACCGCAAAGGCTTCCCATATTCTGTGGTAAGTAGATGAAGTGGAGATCTTCCTGGAACAATTTCCCAGATGAGCACCCCAACCGAACTGACTGGCATCTGTCGTGATGACTACCCAGTCGACTTCCTTCAAAGGAAAACCTCTGGAGATGTTTTCTTCTTTCATCCACCAATGAAGCTTCCTTTTCAGGCTGAGAGGAATGTGGATCTGCTTCTCCCAGTCGTCTGAGCTGGATTTGAAGTTTTTCAGGAGATGCTGCTGAAGAGGACGAAGATTCCAATGCGCCCATCTGACCAGGTCTATAGTAGAGGTCAGGGTACCCAGGAGTTTCATAAACTCCCTTGCGGAAGCAGAAGCCTTCTGAAGAAAAACCTGCATACGATCCTGCAGCTTCAATTTTCTTTCTTGGGCGAGAGATACCATCGCATTGAGGGTATTGAAGCATGCTCCTAAGAACACCAGCTCCCTTGAAGGTTTTAAATGACTCTTCTCGTGGTTGATTAGCCACCCAAACCGAGAGAGAGTCTCGAGTACTAGATGTCTGTGTTGGAGTAACATCTCGAAGTCTGAGGCCACTACCAGAATGTCGTCGAGGTAGTGGTAAATGGCTACATCCATCTTCCTCAGGAAAGCAATTACCGTGACCAGTATCTTTGAGAAGGTTCTCGGGGCCGTACTTATCCCAAAGGGAAGAGCCTGAAACTGGAAGTGCTCCCCTTTTACACAGCATCGAAGAAACTTCTGATGTCTTTCTGTGACCGGAACATGGAAGTAGGCATCTTTTAGGTCTATTGAGATTAACCAGTCTCTGTGGTGAATCACTGGAATGATGGAACGGATGGATTCCATACGAAACTTTCTTATCCTTAAGAAGATGTTGAGCTGGTGTAGATCTAGAATAGGTCTCCACTTTCCTCCTGGTTTCTTTACTAAGAACAGGGGAGAATAGAACCCTTGGAACCTTTCTTTCACAGGAACCGGAACAATGACCCTTTCCAGAAAAAGATTGGCAACATAATGGGTCAAGACTTCTCTTTTTTGTCTGTCGACAGGGAGTCTTGTTCTGATGAATCTTGGTGGAGGGGAAATATCTTCGAACTCCAGAGAATATCCTGCGGTGATTACGGAATTCACCCAAGCATCTGGAATCACACTCCAGGTCCTCCAGAAGAACGAAAGGCGTGCTCCTACATGGGGAACCTGGTATAAGCCACCTTCAGAACTGTCTGGTGGGGCGAAAGGAGGAATTTTGAGCCTTTGGTCTGGAAGATTTCCCGGTTTGACCACTCTTCCAGTTGGAGAGCCGAGCATATTCTCTGCCTGGACGATAGGTTTTACTATCTCTATATCCTCCCTGTGGCCTGTAAGGACGATGGTCCTGTTGTGGTCTTTTTGGATGCCTGTCCTGTGGAAGCAAGATTTGCTTGACCTCAGCCGCTTTTTTAATTGCCTCCTCAAGTGGTCTGCCAAAAAGCACCTCTCCCAGAAATGGCAAGGTACATAAATTATTCTTGGAAGATAGGTCAGCTCCCCAGGATCTCAACCAAAGAGCCCTTCTGGCAGTAACCGAATGAGCCATAACCTTGGAAAAAATCCTGATAAGATCTGTGGAGGATTCCAACAGCCAATCACTGGCAAGTTTGATCTCCTTCAAGGAGTCCGTCATGCGACGTCTACTCACTCCTCTCTCAATATCCTCTTCCAAATCAAGAATCCATGAACGTAATGCTCTGGACAAAGCAGATATAGAGACTGCTGGATGACAACCCAAGCCTGCTGTAGTGAAGACCTTAGAAAGATCTGCGTCAATTCTCTTATCCATGGGTTCTTTGAGAGAAGCATTACTATCAATCGGAAGAGTTGATCTTTTTGCCACCTTAATAATTGGAGCATCCACTTTAGGGACCGCTGTCCACATTCTTGAATCCTCCTCCTTAATCGGGTACAATTTTGATAATCTACCCTGACTTGTAATCCTTTTACCAGGAGCATTCCATTCTGAGCGAATCAGTTCTTTAATGGATCTGTGCACTGGAAAGGAAGGTTTCCTCTTATGGAGATCTCCGAAGTGTCTATCAGAAGTAGAAACTTCCCTGACTTCTTCTGGCAAATCTAGAGTCTTTCTCACTGCCTTGATTAGATGCTCCATCGCCTTTGTGTCCAATGAACACGGTTGTTCCGTGGACTCTTCCTCACTAGAAGAGATAAGCTCCAAATCCAAGGAACCAGCAGGATGTCTGAAGTCATCTTCAGATAGGTCGGATTCTTGGCCAAAGCTCTCACGCCTGGGTCTTTTGCCTCTATTGGATTCTGAAATCCCTTCCGCCACTGCTTGCTTAATCCAATAAGCTATATCCTGAGATGAGGACGTAGAGGCTTGAGGAGACCTGCGATGTTCCGACTCTCCTGCAATCATGGATAAACATTTGCGGCATAACCTGCAGTTATCCAAAGGCCTTGCGCCACATCCAGGGCAGGCCGCCGGTTTATCCCTCCTCTTAGATGGAGATCTAGGGCCAGACCGGTCTTGAGGGCTGTAAAACACAGAAGTCATATGACTGTACCCTCCATGCACTCTTTTTTAATGTAGTAAATAGAATATACCGTAATGCTCACCTATGACCTATAGTAGATCTTGTTGATTTAGCTGATGGAGATGCAGGATCCATTTTTTTATTTATTTTTATAGAAGGGCTGCATAAAAAAAAAAAAAGTGTCACCATGAACTTCATGCAGCAAAAACCTGAACATCCTCATATATTATAGAAGAATAACTTAAAACATACCTGCAGAGACAGAATATGGCACCAGAGAGCACTGAATAACAGAGGGAACTGAAAACGCCAGCTTTTTTGAAGAAATACCGCCATTTTCAAATTTCCCGCTCTGTGCCTTTAAGGAGGCGCGCATGCGCCGATTGGCGGCAAGTCCGCTGGTCCGCCATTTTGGATGAGGGCAAACATGCCGAAAATCCGGTCGTGGCCATTGCGCATGCGCGGGCGTCTTACCGGATAGATGATCGTCTGATCGAGGTCTGGAGGCTTTATCCTGCGAACTCAGGCTCTCAGATGCCAGGGGGACTACCCACCATGGTTCCCAGGGGTTCCCTGCTCGAGGAGAGAAAGGGCTACATGTGCCTGGGCTTCCTGTGGAGGGAGGCTGACCTCCACAGGGTGAAGATCATAGCAGCATGATCAGGTGAGCATAAAGAAAAACTTTACCCTTTAAAATTCAGGGAGAAAAAAAAAAAAAATTAACTGTCCTAGGGCTATGAGGACAGGAAAAAAAGACTGAGGTGTGATGGCTGATGGGGTTCCTATTATACAAGGGGAAGGTATGCTTAATTGTTTAATTGATTGTGTTTCCTGTCCTGAGGGTTAGAGGGAGGAGCTAAACCCATATGTTAAATGCTGCCATGATTAGCCAGGAAAGATGCATTAGTGGCGGTAGGTAGAAAAAGGTTGGCTACCACTGCTCTATTCAAAAACTTGGTTGCATTTAAACGCACAGACACTGCTCACAAATACAACACTGTAAGAATGGGCAAATGGTTGAACCCCAGCTGGCATAGCATCGTGGAATTTCGACAAAGGGGGCCCAAAAGATTTCTTGCACCAGAGCTCTCTCTACATGAACTCTGCCACTGTGTAGAGACATGTGCTTGTATGAGAAATTGACACGGACATCCCATGGAGCAGAATTAACGGCTTTTTGAGACTTCAGGTATCTAATGAAATGTATTAACTCTGGCTTGTTCATAAATTCAGAGATTCCCCTGACTTTTAAGATTAAGCAGTGGCTTCTGTGTAGCACACCCATTCTAACAGCTTGACCAGCTTGAATTGTCTGTATTGTTATTTAGTGCCCACATGTCCTTTGATTTAAAGTCCATCACATGTGAGGACATTGCACGTATAAGCAGGGTACAATAAACGGCAGTATCCTCTGGAGGACCTTTTACTGAATAAACCTAGATTGCATGCAGCCTAGACAGGACAGTGGCTTAACTCTCTCGGTGCTACGTGCGGTGCTATGCTATGGTTAAGCTTTGCATTCAGGGCGGCCCCTCCCATGGTCCCCAGTCCCTCCCTTTTATTGTAAGGCTCTGACTGATAAATGCAGACACACAGCAGTAGGATTGACATCAACAGGTTCACTGCTGCTAATCTGAGCAATGATCATGAACCAGATTATTTTTATATTGCTGCTGTCAGTGGCCCTCACGATTGGTACGTATCGTGCTTTCATTGTCATACTAAGAATTTCATGCCAAGCTCTTTGTTCTGTTTGCTTTTATTTAATCAAAGTTGGCAGTGATCAATAGCCTGGTCAACGCGTATAAATGGATTCACTTCCTTAGAGGCCACTTGCGTGTTTAAATTAAAGGACTGCACAGCTGGACGAAGGAAGGGAGACTTGTAGATGGTAAAGAGTCATAACAAGTTAGCAAGTGTCCCAGTGATTTAAAATACGCTTTTATCCAACCACAGAAAGCACAGTAAATTTAGAAAAACACACTAATAGACTACACAGGGTCCTATAAGATTTTCTAAACATATATCAGTGGCAGGTGGTGGACTTTACCTGATGCTCATCGTGCAGGGCACTTAGTTCAATCTTCATTCAATCTAAAATCTTTTAAGAGATCTATGGCAATATACCTCAGCACAGAATGCACCTGTCATGGTTGAATATATTTATTACCTGTTATGTATTACATTTATATATGTGTGTGTGTGTGTGTGTGTGTGTGTGTGTGTGTGTATGTATGTATATATATATATTGTTATTTTTGTAATATTGTACCCTATTGTAACAATGCAATGTTTTGTGGACCAATGACCCATGACCTACTTGAAAACAAGAAAAATCTCAATGTATCCATCCTGGTAAAATATTTTATAAATAAATAAATAGGTAATTAGGTAAACCACTGAAAAAGAAAATGTCCCATCAATAAGGCTACACATATATAAAATGATGGGGAAAGTTGTGCTCATTTGGTATCAAGAATCTAACAAAAACAGAGGAGTTTACACTACTGGTAATAAGAAAAAGACAATGAGTTGTCAGTGCTGATCGGCACTCAGAGGACTTTATTGTGTAAACAGGGCGATGAAGTGTATTGAAAACAGAAATGCTGAATTTAGGCAGGGAGTGCAACTTGGCTATTTTTGCTAAATGTTTAAATTTTTATTTTTGCTGGTGTGCTTTTGCTAAAAATTAGACAGCAAGTTTTTATCTCTCTCTAGTGAGGCTCAAACATTTTAACATGATGAAGGTAAAAAAGAAAAATAAACAAGGCTCAGTGTTTACACTATACAGTGTTTACTGCATTGCTCATTGTTTACACTAGAGAAAGCCTTGAGGATCAGCATTTACTCTATAGAGTGCTGCATCGCTCGCTGTTTACTTACTCTATAGAGTGCTGCATTGCTCTGTTTTTACTTACCACTCAGTGTTTACTTACTCTATAGAGTGTTGCATTGCTCAGTGTTTACTTACTCTATATAGTGCTGCATCGTTCAGTGTTTACTTATTCTATGGAGTGCTGCATTGCACAATGTTTACTTACTCTATAGAGTGCTGCATCGTTCAGTGTTTACTTACTCTATATAGTACTGCATCGTTCAGTGTTTACTTATTCAATAGAATGCTGATTTGCTCAGTGTTTACTTACTCTATAGAGTGCTGCATCACTCAGTGTTTACTTACTCTATAGAGTGCTGCTTTGCTCAATGTTTACTTACTCTATAGAGTGCTGCATTGCTCTGTGTTTACTTACTCTATAGTGTGCTGCATTGCTCAGTGTTTGCTTACTCTACAGAGTGCTGCTTTGCTCAATGTTTACTTACTCTATAGAGTGCTGCTTTGCTCAATGTTTACTTACTCTATAGAGTGCTGCTTTGCTCAGTGTTTACTCTATAGAGTGCTGCATTGCTCTGTGTTTACTTACTCTATAGAGTGCTGCTTTGCTCAATGTTTACTTACTCTATAGAGTGCTGCATTGCTCTGTGTTTACTTACTCTATAGAGTGCTGCATTGCTCAGTGTTTGCTTACTCTACAGAGTGCTGCTTTGCTCAATGTTTACTTACTCTATAGAGTGCTGCTTTGCTCAGTGTTTACTCTATAGAGTGCTGCATTGCTCTGTGTTTACTTACTCTATAGAGTGCTGCATTGCTCAGTGTTTGCTTACTCTACAGAGTGCTGCTTTGCTCAATGTTTACTTACTCTATAGAGTGCTGCTTTGCTCAGTGTTTACTCTATAGAGTGCTGCATTGCTCTGTGTTTACTTACTCTATAGAGTGCTGCTTTGCTCAGTGTTTACTTACACTATAGAGTGCTGCATCACTCAGTGTTTACTCTATAGAGTGCTGCATCACTCAGTGTTTACTTACTCTATAGAGTGCTGCATTGCTCAGTGTTTACTTACTCTATAGAGTGCTGCATTGTTCAGTGTTTACTTACTCTATAGAGTGCTGCATCACTCAGTGTTTACTTACTCTATAGAGTGCTGCATTGCACAGTGTTTGCTTAATCTAGAGAGTGCTGCATTGCTCTGTGTTTACTTACTCTATAGAGTGCTGCATTGCTCTGTGTTTACTTACTCTATAGAGTGCTGCTTTGCTCAATGTTTACTTACTCTATAGAGTGCTGCATTGCTCGGTGTTTACTTACTCTATAGAGTGCTGCTTTGCTCAGTGTTTACTTACTCTATAGAGTGCTGCATTGCTCTGTGTTTACTTACTCTATAGAGTGCTGCATTGCTCTGTGTTTGCTTACTCTATAGAGTGCTGCTTTGCTCAGTGTTTACTCTATAGAGTGCTGCATCACTCAGTGTTTACTTGCTCTATAGAAAGCTGCATTGTTCAGTGTTTACTTACTTTATAGAGTGCTGCATTGCTCTGTGTTTACTTACTCTATAAAGTGCTGCATCACTCAGTGTTTACTTTATAGAGTGCTGCATTGCTCAGTGTTTAGGTACTCTATAGAGTGCTGCATTGCACAGTGTTTGCTTACTCTATAGAGTGCTGCATCGCTTTGTGTTTACTTACTCCATAGAGTGCTGCATCGCTCAGTGTTTACTTACTCTATAGAGTGCTGCCTTGCACAGTGTTTGCTTACTCTATAGAGTGCTGCATCGCTCTGTGTTTACTTACTCTATAGAGTGCTGCATTGCTCAGTGTTTACGTACTCTATAGAGTGCTGCATCGCACAGTGTTTACTTACTCTATAGAGTGCTGCATTGCTCAGTGTTTACTTACTCTATAGAGTGCTGCATCGCTCAGTGTTTACTTACTCTATAGAGTGCTGCATTGCTCAGTGTTTACGTACTCTATAGAGTGCTGCATTGCACAGTGTTTACTTACTCTATAGAGTGCTGCATTCCACAGTGTTTGCTTACTCTATAGAGTGCTGCATCGCTCTGTGTTTACTTACTCTATAGAGTGCTGCATTGCTCAGTGTTTGCTTACTCTATAGAGTGCTGCATCGCACAGTGTTTACTTACTCTATAGAGTGCTGCATTGCTCAGTGTTTACTTACTCTATAGAGTGCTGCATTGCTCAGTGTTTACGTACTCTATAGAGTGCTGCATCGCACAGTGTTTACTTACTCTATAGAGTGCTGCATTGCTCAGTGTTTACTTACTCTATAGAGTGCTGCATTGCTCAGTGTTTACGTACTCTATAGAGTGCTACATTGCACAGTGTTTACTTACTCTATAGAGTGCTGCATCGCTCAGTGTTTACTTACTCTATAGAGTGCTGCATCGCACAGTGTTTACTTACTCTATAGAGTGCTGCATCACTCAGTGTTTACTTACTCCATAGAGTGCTGCATCACTCAGTGTTTATTTACTCACTCTATAGAGTGCTGCATCACTCAGTGTTTACTTACTCCATAGAGTGCTGCATCACTCAGTGTTTATTTACTCACTCTATAGAGTGCTGCATTGCTCAGTGTTTACTTACTCCATAGAGTGCTGCATCACTCAGTGTTTACTTACTCTATAGAGTAATGTGTTGCTCAGTGTTTACACTAGAGAGAGCATCTAGTGTTTTGGGGGGTTTGGTGTTTTTTTTTTGGGGGGGGGGAGGTTTGTTTTGTTTTTTGCTGCTTTTGCACAGATATAAAACATATAAATATGGTAGCTTGTACCAAATAGCATTCACTGCATTATTTATCATTGAGTAGGAAAGGTCCCATTAAAGATTTAATGTAAGCATTTGTTGAAGATTTTACATGTACAATCTATACATTACCTATGTATATACACATAAAAGTGTTTTGGATGACAGGTACATTTTACAAAGTTTTCCAGATGAGATTACGGCAGTGACATCATTATATCTCAATTCAAAAGTGGTAGAGGAAAAACATTAGCGCTGAGGGGCTGGATTGGTAGAGATGGACAGGACTATAATTTAAACAACTCAAAAAACCTGCCTGGGTATATTTAAAAAAAAAAAAAAAAGAAACAGAACTGTATCACATAGAAAACTAAATTTCAAACGATCTTATGGGTTTGGGGTTATGTAGTTTGCAATTCTAAACAATTTTGTTTTTGGTGAATAAACTCGAAAAAGTTCTGCATTTTACTAAGAGAGTTACACAATTCTTGGTAACAATATTTATTATGCTTATCAATGTGAAAATTTGATATCTACTTTTCTAGCCTCCATATTGTAGCGATGTATTATTCAATGAAATATCGAACATATGAAAACCACTACAAACATTAACACCACTTATGTATTGTACCCAGGTGGACAAGAGGACTCGAAATTGTCCCTCTGGACCTGTAGGAACCAGCAAGGCTACTGCCGACGATACTGCTTCAGAGCTGAGATTTTTATGGGTGCCTTTGGCTGTCCTCCAAAATTTAGGTATTCTTGGTTGATAGCACTTTTTAAAAATAATTTTACAAAATAAACCAAGACTTGTCTCTCTATTCTCAATGTAAAAACAGTTAAAACAAGCAAAAGAAAAAACAAAGGAACACTAGCATGTATGCCTTGAATGGAAAAGACAAAGGCCATGGATCATATAATATAAAATACCTTTAGTACAAATATGTTTAAAAAATAGTGCAAACAATTAGTGCAAATAATATCTTTTAATCTTTCTTTCTGTAAAGGTGTTGTGTGCCTATGACATAATGCCCAATTTGAAGGAGCCACCATATCACCATCAAGTCCAATGGCAATAAAATCAGAAGTCTATCAACGAGGGAAGACCTTTTTTATCCAAGAGGGTCAAATGTGTATTGCAATACGTGTGCCAGGTTACCAGGTTAATGTACAATCCTGCAAAAATGTGAATATACAGAAAAATATTTTTGCTTGAATATTTATTAAAGATTTATTCATATGTGTGGTAATTTTATTACAAAAGTGTACATAAACTAATACACTTATTAAACTATTGTTTTTTTCACTTTAGCAATGGTAAAATATAGTATTTCAAAGGCCATGTTTTTGGGGGCTTACTGAACACTTGATGACATCTCATATTGCTTTAGATGGCGGTGACTAAATAATATAGAAATAAAAAAAAAAAATAGAGCCTAACCCACTTGGTGAATTCTCATCTTTTTGTAAAATAAGAATGGAGATTAGAGAGATTACATATATTTGTCAGGTAGGTTAGAGCTAGTGGAGTCATAGCTGGACAGCTTTGGTGATACATTGACTATGGAAAATAAAATGAAAGAAATTCTCCAGACACTCAAGGTGTTAAAGACGTAGGCAGTTTTAATAAAACAAAAAAGAACAGTAACGTTTCAACCTACTATGAGGTCTTTGTCAAGCTTAACATAGACCTCATTGTAGGTCGAAACATTGCTGTTCTTTTTTGTTTTATTAAAACTGCCTGCGTCTTTAACACCTTGAGTGTCTGGAGAATTTCTTTCATTGCCTTGTCGTTGTGGGATTGCTGGTCCTGCTCCAGAGCACCGGGTGGCTGCTGGAATTGAGGGCGGCTCCTACCATCACTTTTGCAATATGGAAAATAAAATGGCCTGTTCTGGTTCTTGGTAAGAAAAAAAGTCAAACCTACTCAATAGTGATGTCCCGAACGGTTCGCCGAACGGTTCGCTGCGGACGGCGAACATAAACATAAACTTTGACCCTGTACCTCACAGTCAGCAGACACATTCCAGCCAATCAGCAGCAGACCCTCCCTCCCAGACTCTCCCACCTCCTGGACAGCTCACTAAGAATGCAGTTTCACAATGAATGTAAAATGGATGCTGTCCAGGAGGTGTGAGGGTCTGGGAGGGAGGGTCTGCTGCTGATTGGCTGGAATGTGTCTGCTGACCGTGAGGTACAGGGTCAAAGTTTATGTTTATGTTCGTCGTCCGCGGTGAACCGTTCGGCACATCACTACTACTCAATACTCAGAATTTGTGTCTAGAAATAAGAATCCTATTTTGGGATCATAACTAGGGCAAGGAATATGCAAATTGTAGTCCAAAATAGAAAGAGCAAAAACATTCTCCAAAGCAACTATTTAAGACCATATTATGAAGTACTATACCAGAGGGGGATATGCAGATCATGCGCTCCCCCACAGACCACCAGGGAATCATAATTTACCTTCCCCGCTGGATCATCAGGGAAACCAGCACTGAAAATTACCAGATTTTTTTTTCTCCATCTACACGTCTAGTGAACGCAAGGATGAGCCCCCAACAGCCCAAAATACAACTTATAGTGGCAGAACCAAACCAACAAATGCAAATATTTCCAATTCCCTTAAGCAATGTCACAGCGACTGAAACAGAGAAGGGCTTCAATCACAGTGACAACAGTTGCACCCTGCACCAGCTCTAGTCTCATGGCCCAGTGGGAAGATCTTTTATCTCCCACACTGGTTCAGTGCACCCACTGTAGAAGATAATGAGGGGGACTGAGAGAGCATCTGATCTGCAACCACTGCCAAGTGCAGAACTGATCTAGTGTGATTCATGGCAATGCACTGATACTTTCAGTTTGGAGCTCAAGCGGGACATATGCCAGGTCTGCACCCGGTACATCCAGCCCTGATGGCAAAACGTCCTATTTGAGAGAAGATCTATTTAGGTTCCACCAAGATCTTCCATAGATCCTACTCTTGCACATGCACTAAAATATGGCTGTGGGCATGCCAGGTGAAATAAGGATTAAGAACTGTAGGTAAAGAGATGTAACCTCCCTTTCTCCTACCACTGTCTAGTAAGGGTATTTGGTTCTTTCCTTCAAAGAAAATGTTAAAATTGAGAGATAACCCTGTGTTTTGTCCTCATACATAAAAGTCATATAAGCACGGGGAGGAGATACGAATAGGATGACTAAGGCATGGATGTCTAAGATTTTCTCCCTCGTTATTGAACTACATGGCACATAACTTTCTGCCATCCATTAGCAAATCAGGACCAAGTGTTAGAAACATCATCACAATTTAGAAGTCTACCTTATTAAAAGATAAAAATGTATGCTCAACCTATGTTCATGAAAGTATACATGTCTGGTAAAAGAAAAAAAACACTTATCTATATACAATGAACTGGAATTTGAGATACAATGTGTTTTGAATACAAGGTGGAACAGCAGCCAAGTGCTCTAGAGTTACAGGAGGAAGAGTGAATTTTATTGATGTATATGAACCATTAAACAATACACTCAGTATTATACTTACACATTCTGCTTCTGTGTGCAATGTTCCATGGACATGGTACACATTTGTAAATCCTCTATAATCTGTCTATTAAAAACCTCTTTGAGCATTCATAGTTGTTAGGTTTCATAACAGGTCAGATGTCTCAGTCCAAGCCACCCACTGAGCATGTGTCTGTAAAGAACGTCATAACGGAGATGTTTATTTTCTTTCTAGAATTTACTGCCCGGTTTGTTTTTCTGCTTTATATGCAGATTGCTGAAACAGCAGAGATTTTGTTCCCAAATCAAAACACGATCATCTCTCTTCACACAGACGAGGAAGCAGCCGGTCTGTCTGACTGTGTCAGCAGAGTGATGACGAGATGGGTAGTACTAAGCTGGCAGACTGAATGCCACCTGTACAATCTTCACCAAAAAACCTGTACCACAACTGGGCATCAGTTCCATTAATTAGTGAAATTAGTTCACTCACACCGTCACCTTACAAAATGTTATTTGTTTTAGTTCCAATGGGTTAATGTTGAGTTGCAAAACATGTATGTGAAAAAGTTACACTTGATGGAATGTGATATTTTCCAACCCATACTGATATGTAACTATATAAGTATTTATCCTCTCAAATACATTAAAATGTTCAAACCATCCTAAATCTTGTAACTGGACTGCCCAAAGAAAGCCATTAAAACCTCTTGCACTAAACTGAAGTAAATGTCAGAAAACAAACCTGAGGCTATTTGAGAGATCTCCTGTACTCTGACTGAGCTTCCATGCTGCTACCAGAGGACCCTGGAGTGCTTTAGACTCAGTCACCGAAGCTTGACTGAGGTCTCTGAGGACCTCTTCCACTGGAACAGGCTGAAACAGTTACAGTTCTCTTTTCTCTAGAGGTTGTCTCTCCTGTAAAGCAGTAATTATAGTTTTTCCCCCACAAATTCGTAAAGACTGAATGTAGGGTAGATTGATCTTCACAAAATATTAAAATCCAGATAGTCCCCATTTAACTTGTTTACCAACAACAGGATGGACAGACTAGGAGTGGGCAAATGGTTGATGACAGAACCATAATGTCCATGATGCTTTGCCATTCAAAAGTCTGTGAAAGTATCATGGCAGTTGTAGGCCTACAAAATCTGGGGATCTAGCATTTGCCCAGCTCTGGAATAGTCTCCACACAAATCTTCAGTTGCAGGACCTGATTTTACAAAGTTCTATTAAAGCTGCAATGTGACTTCTGAAATAAGATTATTTTGCATGAATTCTGAACAGAGGATAAAACTTGAAGATTATGCTAGCTTTAGTATACTAATAATCTTAATATTAATAATGACAAACACAAATTTCCAAGGAATGTATCCCACGAGAAAATACTCAGTGAACAAAATCCAAAGCAATTCAGGCTGAAAGAGACCAAAAAAAGGTTTAGCCAAACGAAATTTTACATGGAAAACAGAGTGACACGGCAGACAGTAATAAATGCATTATTCAGTAAATCAACAATGATTAACTATAGATTTAACTTCATCTAACAAGATAAACAGAACAAACGAGAAAGTAAACAACAGCAGAGTATAGAACTCCAGACTATACACCAAATCATTGAAGAGAAAGAGTCAAAAAAGTATAAAACCAGGGAGGGAAAATACTCACCTCCGATCATTTTTAAAATTAAGATTGTTAGTACACTAAAGTTAGCATAATAACTGGTTAAGTCCGGACTTGGTGGAGGACCCATACGGGGGAAAAGTATAAGCACCTTGTGGTGGCCATCATTGTAGGAGCATGTCCACCGCTTTGCCTACCGGGTCCAGTAGTCAGCTGAAGAGATGAAATGAGCGCCTCAAGAAGTTTAGGGCAAGAAGTATCTGACAATCCAGTCTCCAATCCAGTATAGAAAGAACCTACTGAGGTAGGTGTTCTGTTACCAGTGTGATATTTCAGGTCAA
>OW240912.1:409268479-409281240 GCA_933207985.1 Pelobates cultripes | reverse complement strand
ACTGAGGTGGAATCTCGGTAAAAATAAATTTAGTAGGCCGAGATTACCACGTGGCATGTGTACGTGCATATGCTGACGTATCGATCAGTTGGTTGCACGAGGCAAGATACGATCAGTAGTGTACGGAGCATGTGCAAGAATACATGATGTAGTATTCCCCTCCTCCATTGTGCTGGACAAGCCATGCGGTCAAGCAGGAAGTTAATTCTTATTTGTAATGATTGGTCAAGAGAATGTGCGGGTGGAGCTTAATATGGGAGGAGTTATGTGCCTATATAGGGAGCCTGCACTATTGTTCAGGGCTCAGAACTTGCTGTATTTTTGGTGACATTAGTCCCTCTGAGTCCCGATCGGTGATCCAATAAAGAATCTCTTCCTTCCTGAAGAAACCTGTGTCCATCCCTCTGTGCTTTGCTTCCGTCAGTTTCTCCGGTATCATTTGGTGCATTGGCCGGGAAGCTCATCGTTCAACGGTAGCTGAGAGGCAGAGGCGTGAGACGGTCTATCTTTGCCCACGTTCTCTACGGCTGCACCCCTGAACTTCTGCGTGGACCTCCCTTCGTCTCGGCGCCACTGGTCTGTTGTCCAGGAGATCATCGGCCTCTACGTAAGAAGTGCTGGGGTGTCCCCGTCGATGAGTGTGAACTCAGGTTCAGGAACGAGGAGGTAAGACAACTGCTGTTTTAGACGGCAGACCCACTAGGGGTATACCGATTGTGCGGTAGGCCCAAAAGGGGTTTAAATCTGTGTATGG
The DNA here is from genome assembly GCA_933207985.1 of Pelobates cultripes. Lineage (NCBI taxonomy): Eukaryota > Metazoa > Chordata > Amphibia > Anura > Pelobatidae > Pelobates > Pelobates cultripes. The sequence continues at coordinate 409,280,486 of OW240912.1, read as the reverse complement.
AATCTGCCCCCTCTGTCGGAGGGAAGGAGCGAAGGCGCACCGCTCGATCGAACGCTCTTTAGTAAGACCGTTTGATCTGGTTAGTCAGGCGGGGTCCTGTGTAAATAGCCCTAGCCGGACACCGGTGTCTTGTCTAGACTAGCGTTCTAGGGTGTATATTACGTTCGCTAGGTCGGAGGGACCGGGAGACTAAGCGGCGCCTGTGTAAATTCGGTTCGCTAGCTCTCAACCTATCTTGGCTAAGTGGGAAGGCGTGTAAATTTGGAACCCACTAGACTTTTGATAGAGTAAATAGACTAGAAGGGCAATTTTGTAAATTTCGCCCTCTAGTTCGCTATATGTGGTGTTTGGGCAGTGTGGCTAACCAAAACGGGTGTATATAGTTTTAGGTAGTCCATTCAAGGTACTGGCCAATAGTTTAGTTGGGATTGTAAATGTGTTAAAGATTGTTAGTAAAGTGTATATCTTGTTAGATAGCGCGAGCTCAGCCGTCTAGCGAGAGTGTTAATAGTGTGTTGCTGTATCATAGTGCACGGTACCATAACCCTGTATATTTACTGACACTGTATATAAGTACTAATCATTGTCGTCTATTGCATGTTTAACACCGTAACCACTAATAATTGTATTGTGACCTTAAATTGTGCTTTGACCTATGCTAACCGTACTGTAACCGATACTAGTAAAAGACGATGTTACTGGGGTGTGTTATAGACGGGTAATTCATATATAGAGAATTATAGCGTGGGTGACTGTATAGTTTCGCCAAAGGGCATAATATTGATTATTTAGTGACTGGTGTAACAGCTGTGTGTGTACGGGAATTCCCTGAGTGATTATTGTGTTATTGTGTACGTTTCACTCGGTAACTGTACCACGTGGTGCTGTTGCCAGAGGAAACGGGTGTGACTGTTGAATAAGAACGCGTGCATAGTATTCGTTGTCAACGACGTTCCATTGATAAGTATGGGCGCGTCAGAGTCAACGATTTCGGATCCCTTAGGTTGTATGGTAAAGAATTTTAAAAAGGGATTCAAAACATGTGATTTTGGGGTTAAAATGTCTCCTGTACGTTTGGTCACTTTGTGCACTAGGGAGTGGCCTATTTTGGTTGCGGCATGGCCGCCGCGTGGCAGTTTGGATCCAACCCTGGTACAGCGTGTACACGTGGCTGTGTCAGGTAGGCCTGAACTTTACGGACAGTTTCCATACATTGATTGTTGGGGGCAGGCCGTAAACGACTCGCCAAAATGGATCCGGATATGCCACGAGGAGCAATGTCGCCTCATGGTGGCCAGGACTTGTTTGTCCACTAGGACTGGTGTTAGGCCCATTTTGGACACGCCCCCTGAGTCCGAGATCCCTTTGCCGCCTCCTTACTTTCCTTTAAGAGGAAGTGACGCGAATGCAGGAAGCTCTGCACCCCTTCCCCTATTGCCCCCATCCACTTCCGCTTCCTCCTCCAGTACAGAATCCACCCCCCCTCGTATTAAAACTCCCCTTCCGGAACCAGGACCAACCCTCATTAGATTTGAATATCCTGATTTGGCGCCACTTCAAACTTCCGGTCAAGCTTCTTCTAGCTCGGCTCGGAGTATACTATTCACTAACTTATCCCAAAATCAAGTTCCCACATCCTCATGCCCTATTACCTCTCGACCGGAACCTTTAACTGACGCCCCTCCACGTAGCCCCATACTAACCCGACAACTGACCGGTACCCAACAATTAAAACATTATCAGATGCCTCTTCGTCTGAATCCTGGGTCAGCCTATATCGATGCCGCAGGTCAAATGGCACATGCTGACCCAGTCTTCGTATATGTCCCGTTCACGACTACCGATCTCTTGAATTGGAAGACCCACAATTCCTCGTACACTGAGAAACCACAAGCTATGACCGATCTGTTCACCTCGATAGTTCAGACACATAACCCGACATGGGCTGATTGCCAGCAGTTATTAATGACATTGTTCAATAATGAGGAAAGGACAAGGATTAACCAAGCGGCCATTAAGGCGCTAGAGGAGAGAGCCCGTGCTTTAAATCAAGCCAATCCGGCAGCATGGGCCGCAACACATTACCCTAACACCGATCCTGACTGGAATGTAAATGGCGCAGATATGGCTCAACTTAAAGCCTATAGAGATGCTATAATTGCTGGCATGAAAGCCGGAGGGAAGAAAGCTATTAACATGTCGAAGACAGTTGAGGTGATTCAGAAAAGTGATGAAGCGCCCAGTGTCTTTTATGACCGATTATTGGAGGCATACCGCTTGTATACCCCCTTTAATCCGGAAGACGCTGATAATTCCCGAATGGTAAACTCCGCCTTTGTCAGCCAAGCTTACGGAGATATTAAGCGCAAGCTACAGAAATTAGAAGGGTTTGCAGGTATGTCTATCACTCAACTAATGGAGGTAGCGAACAAAGTATATATGAATAGGGAAACAGAAAGTAAGAAAGAGGAAGAGCGCAAGATGCGTAGAAAGGCAGATATGCTAGCGGTAGCGATCGCAGGCGTAGATAGACGGGGCCCAGATAGAGGCGATGGTAGATGGAATAGGGAGCCTTTGAGTAGGAATCAGTGCGCGTACTGTAAGGAAGAAGGGCATTGGAGGAACGAGTGTCCGCAAAGAGAGCAGTATGAGAGAGACTTACCCAGGGCAGGTTACGGAAACTTTAGAGGCAGAGCGAGAGGTAGAGGAGGCCCCGGAGGGAGTAATGGTAATAGAGGGAGTAATGGTAATAGAGGGAGTAATGGGAACAGAGGAAGTGTAAGGGAAGATAGGTACTATCCAGCAGCGCAAAGGTCCCGCGATAGAGAAGGTAGGGACTTTGTGGGATTGGCTGACACGGTCATGGAGGACTATTGATACCGACCGGGCTCCATCCCCCTTGGTCGAGCGGAGCCTATGGTCGATGTATCAATAGGGGGAAAAAGGAGTGCGTTTATGATCGACACTGGTGCTGAACATTCGGTGGTGACTAATCAAGTTGCTCCTCCATCTGGAAGAACTATTACTGTAATAGGAGCAACTGGAAGAAGTGCTGAAAAACCGGTTCTTAAAAGTCGACTCTGTACATTGGGAGGCCACGTAGTAAAACATCAATTCCTTTATATGCCTGAGTGTCCAGTCCAATTGCTGGGACGTGATATGCTATCCAAATTACAAGCGCAGATTACGTTCCTACCAAATGGAACAACATCCTTAAAGTTTAATGGACCCTCAGGTATTATGACATTGTCCGTACCAAAGGAAGAAGAGTGGCGACTTTATACAGTGTTGACTAGCCAAAACCCGAGGAGTGATGAATCCTTATTTAACATACCAGGAGTTTGGGCAGAGAACAACCCACCAGGACTGGCCCGCAATATTCCACCTATTAAAATTGAACTAAAACTTGGGGTTTATCCAGTAAGCCTGAGACAATATCATATTCCGCAGAAGGCTAAGAAGAACATCCAATCTTATCTGGATAAGTTCATACGGTATGGTATCCTAAAATTCTGTACTTCCCCCTGGAACACCCCATTGCTGCCTGTTCAAAAGCCCGGTACAGATGAGTATCGACCTGTGCAGGACTTGAGAGCAGTCAATGATGCGGTTGTTAGTATACATCCAGTCGTGCCCAATCCATATAACCTGCTTGCTTTAATTCCGGGCGGGGCTACTTACTTTACAGTCTTAGATCTCAAAGATGCCTTCTTTTGCCTCCGAATTGCCGCAGAAAGCCAATGTATCTTCGCTTTCCAATGGGAAAATGCTGTAACGGGCTCGAAACGCCAAATGACCTGGACAAGATTGCCCCAGGGGTTTAAAAATTCACCTACCCTATTTGGTTCAGCTCTAAGTCAAGATCTACTAGATTTCGAGTCTATCCCAGGAGAGTGTGTATTATTACAATATGTAGATGACTTGTTGATAGCAGCAGTTACAAAGGAAGTATGTCAGCAAGCAACGCACGATCTACTACACATTCTCTGGAAGGCAGGATACAAGGTGTCAAGAAGGAAGGCTCAGTTGTGTTTGCCAACTGTCAAATATCTGGGATTCCATATCTCTGAAGGTCAAAGAATTATGGGGCCAGAGAGAAAAGAAGCTGTGTGCCAAATACCGATACCCAGGAATAGAAGACAAGTGCGAGAATTCTTGGGGGCAGCAGGCTTCTGTAGGATATGGATTCCCAGCTACGCGATACTGGCAAAACCTCTGTATGCAGCTATCAAAGGTACAGAGCACGACCCCTTCTTATGGACTCAAGAACAGCAAACGGCATTCGAAGATGTGAAGAGGGCTTTGATGAGTGCCCCAGCATTAGGTCTACCTGACCACACACGGCCATTCTACCTGTATGTACATGAGCAAAGAAGAATGGCTGTGGGAGTATTGACACAGTACTTGGGATCATGGCAAAGACCTGTTGCCTACATGTCTAAGCAACTGGATGCAGTGGCCAGCGGACTTCCACCTTGTCTAAGAGCTGTAGCTGCAGCCGCCCTGCTAGTAGCTGAAGCCGATAAACTCACTCTGGGTCAAGAACTTTATGTACGAGTTCCACATGCAGTACAGACGTTGTTGGATTACAAAGGAAATCATTGGTTTAGTAACAGCCGTATGACCAAGTATCAAGCAATGTTGTGTGAAAACCCAAGAGTGCATTTAGAGACTGTAAATACCTTAAATCCAGCTACCCTTTTGCCACAACCTACTGAAAGTCAACATGATTGTTTGGAAGTAATGGATGAAGTATTTTCAAGTAGACCAGATCTTCGTGATTTTCCCATCCAGAACCCTGATGTTCAATATTACACCGACGGCAGTAGTTATGTAAAAGAAGGGATCCGCTATGCAGGATATGCAGTAACAACGATAGACAAGGTGATAGAAGCTCGGCCACTGGCAAAAGGAACATCAGCACAAAAGGCAGAATTGATAGCACTGACACGAGCGTTACAATTGGCTGAAGGTTTAAGAGTGAACATCTACACGGACTCCAAGTATGCGTTTTTAACCACTCATGCCCACGGAGCTTTGTATAAAGAAAGAGGACTATTGAATTCAGAAGGCAAAGAAATCAAATACGCAGCTGAGATCCTACAACTATTGGAAGCAGTGTGGGAGCCGAAAGAAGTCGGTATTATACATTGTCGGGCGCATCTGAGAGGAGATGGTGATGTAACCAAAGGGAATCGGATGGCAGATAGTGCAGCTAAGCGTGCTGCTGAATCAGGAAGACAGGAATATGTGGGGCATATAGCTGCTCTTATACCAACTCCACTGTCTCAATGGACTCCAATTTATACAGCTCAAGAAGAGGAGTGGTTAAGGACTGAACCTGGAAAGTATTTGGAGAACAAATGGTATCAGTTAGAAGATGGAAGAATAGTTATTCCAGCATCACTAGCGGTAGAAATTGTCCAAAACTATCATAACGGGACACATTCTGGGAGAGACAGTACAGAAGAATCTCTCAGAAAACATTTCTACATACCAAGATTGTCCAACTTGACTCAGGCCATTGTACGTAGATGTGTAACGTGTGCTAAAAATAATGCAAGACAAGGACCAGTAAAGCCACCAGGAGTCCAGTTTATGGGGGGACTTCCCATGTCCGATTTACAAATTGACTATACAGTGATGCCTAAATCGGGTGGACATCGCTACCTGCTGGTAGTGGTGTGCACCTATTCAGGCTGGGTAGAAGCATGTCCTACTCGTACAGAGAAAGCAGGAGAAGTCGTGAGATTCCTGCTACGAGAAATAATACCCCGATATGGACTACCCTGCTCTATAGGATCGGACAATGGTCCAGCTTTTGTTCATCAGTGCCTACAACAATTGACTCATATGCTTGGTATAAAGTGGAGGCTTCATACGGCATATAGACCCCAGAGTTCTGGTAAGGTAGAGAGAATGAATAGAACTATTAAGAATCAGTTGGCTAAAATGTGTCAGGAAACCCAACTTAAGTGGAACGTTCTCTTGCCCATAGCTCTATTGCGAATCCGTAGTACACCTACCAGAAGGATGGGCCTCTCTCCTTTTGAAATCATGTACGGGCGACCACCTCCCGTGCTTGGTAACTTAAGGGGGGATTTGAGTCAGTTGGGAGAAGGAATTACCCGGCAGCAGGTTGTAGAGTTGGGTAAGACTATGGAGGAGGTACAGAAATGGGTACAAGATAGATTACCTGTGAATATTTATCCCCCAATTCATAGTTACCACCCAGGCGACCAAGTGTGGATTAAAGAGTGGAATAATGTGCCGTTAGGGCCCAAGTGGAGAGGTCCTTATGTTGTTCTTCTGTCTACCCCTACAGCGATAAAAGTAGCCGAAGTGGCTCCGTGGATACATCACTCCAGGGTTAAACCAGCAGCAGCCGATTCCTGGCAAGTTACAGCAAATCCAGAGAATCCCTGCAAGATCCGGTTAAAACGCACGACTCAGTCGGAGTGACGAGGAACCTTGTAGATTACAAATTTTATTGTTTCAGAGACTTGGTAAGTGAGTGAGAAGGCCATAATAAAGCCTGTCCACTCACCAACGAGTGTATAAGTCAGGGAAAGTCTTGAGGGGACCCCTGTGAAGACGAGCAGAACTCCATTCCCTGCAGTCCTTACATCCTGGAAGCTGAGGTGCCTTCACACGGACGAAGACTGAGGATGACGACGAAAGATGTATTTTTAATAATGTTTATTTATGTGTATTTTTATATTCAGGAAGGTAGAGGTACCAACACTCCTAGCTGTGAGGTATGCATTAAGACTACAAGAACAGGTAACCATATATCCCAGACCCTAATTTGGCATTCGCAATATGAGTGTAAAGGAGATGTATCAAGATGTAGATACTTAAATATAGAATATAGTGTGTGTCATTTAGGAGTAGGAGAACCTAAGTGCTTCAGTCCTGAGTATCAACCCCGTACAATTTGGTTGACTCTCAGAAATGGAGATTCTCAGGGGACCCTAATTAATAAGACGGTATTAAAATCCGTATATTCTTCAGGTGCTCTGCTATTTGATGCGTGTAAAGCAATATCAAGTGGTAGAAAGCCGTGGAATGTATGTGGGGATCTTAGATGGGAGAGGACGTATGGGTCTAACGATAAATATATTTGTCCCAGTAGTAAAAATAAATATGTAAGTCCAAGATGCCCAAATAGAGATTATAACTTCTGCCCATATTGGTCTTGTGTGGGGTGGGCGACTTGGGGACAGACAGCAGACAAGGACATGATTGTGACTAAGTTGCCTACTAATCCATATTGTAAGTCTATGGAATGCAATCCAATCCATATACTTATAAATAACCCTGACAAGTTCTTAGATAAATATGGTAATTTATTTGGGTTTCAAATATATGGGACGGGTTTAGACCCTGGGACAATATTGTTTATAGGGATAGAGACTGATACGGTAACCTCCCAAACTCATCAAGTATACCATTCCTTTTATGAAGAGATGAGCATAGATAATAAGATCCCCCATAATGCTAAAAACTTGTTCATTGATTTAGCCGAGAGTATTGCCGGTAGTCTTAATGTTACCAACTGCTATGTGTGTGGAGGTACTAACATGGGAGACCAATGGCCTTGGGAAGCAAAGGAGGTAATGTCCGGTTCTGAGGCAGTTGACCAATTAATATCTACACAAGCCGACTATCATATGAGTGTTAGAGGTAAATCTGAGTGGAGATTGAAGACCTCCATCATAGGTTATGTTTGCATAGCGAGGAAAGGAATGATGTATAATACTTCTGTAGGAGAATTAACTTGTCTAGGGCAAAAAGCTTATGATGATGATACAAAGAATACAACTTGGTGGTCGGCTTCAAATGTCTCAGAACCATCTAACCCGTTTGCAAGATATGCCAATTTAAAGGACGTATGGTTTGATCTATCCATCACATCTAACTGGAGAGCCCCAGCGAATTTGTACTGGATCTGTGGTAAGAAGGCCTATTCGGAGTTACCACAGGACTGGGAAGGGGCATGTGTGTTGGGTATGTTAAAACCATCCTTCTTCTTGTTGCCTATTGAAACAGGTGAGACTTTAGGTGTTAAAGTGTATGATGTGAATCATAGGAAGAAAAGGGGACCCATAGAGATAGGTGCCTGGGAAGATAATGAATGGCCTCCCCAGCGTATTATAGATTATTATGGGCCAGCCACGTGGGCAGAGGATGGTACCTTTGGTTATAGAACCCCTATTTATATGCTCAACCGCATTATAAGGTTACAGGCGGTGGTTGAGATCATTACTAACGAGACATCACAAGCGCTCAATCTTCTAGCGAAGCATAATACCAGGATGAGGACAGCAGTTTACCAAAATAGATTAGCCTTGGATTATCTTTTGGCAGTAGAGGGAGGTGTATGTGGGAAGTTTAACCTGAGCAATTGCTGTCTTCAAATAGATGACGAAGGGCAAGCAATAGCTGAGCTTACTAGCCATATGGTTAAACTAGCGCATGTGCCTACTCAGGTATGGAAAGGGTACAATCCAAGTAGTTGGTTTGGTAGCTGGTATGAGTGGTTTGGAGGGCTTAAGGCAGTGGTAGGTGGAGTCCTACTGATTTTAATGTTGTGTCTACTCCTGCCGTGTCTTATACCCTTAGTAGTTAGGTCTGTGCAAAGCCTGATAGAAAATATAGCAGAGAGGAAGGCTGCTGCACAGATAATGGCAATTTATAAATATAAGGCTCTAGATCAGGGAGAACCAATGCAGGAAGACGAGTGTTGAAGATTCACATCGTAGGATAAATCTGGTCTGGTTCAAAGGTAACTTGTGGTGTATGCAAACCAAGGTTAAGTGATGCCTCAAGTAATTGTAAAATATCAAGAGGCATCAAAGGGGGGAATGAGGTGGAATCTCGGTAAAAATAAATTTAGTAGGCCGAGATTACCACGTGGCATGTGTACGTGCATATGCTGACGTATCGATCAGTTGGTTGCACGAGGCAAGATACGATCAGTAGTGTACGGAGCATGTGCAAGAATACAGGATGTAGTATTCCCCTCCTCCATTGTGCTGGACAAGCCATGCGGTCAAGCAGGAAGTTAATTCTTATTTGTAATGATTGGTCAAGAGAATGTGCGGGTGGAGCTTAATATGGGAGGAGTTATGTGCCTATATAGGGAGCCTGCACTATTGTTCAGGGCTCAGAACTTGCTGTATTTTTGGTGACATTAGTCCCTCTGAGTCCCGATCGGTGATCCAATAAAGAATCTCTTCCTTCCTGAAGAAACCTGTGTCCATCCCTCTGTGCTTTGCTTCCGTCAGTTTCTCCGGTATCAAAACATCCCCATGAGTACTATCAGATTAATAGGCCTGGAGCCCCTGGTGGTAGAGGTGATAGATGTAGCGCACCATGAAGATGTCATCCACCCGTAGTGGGATGCAGCAATTGGACCTTACTTTTGTCAGCCTGCAGATGGTGAACAATCCCACCAGCAGTTCCAGGCTATTGATGTGAAGGTAATGTTCCTGTTCTGTCCACACTTTGCCTGTGGAGATCGTGCCCAAAGACTGGCATCCAACTCCAGGATGAAGTCCAGGCGACTGCTGAAGATGGACAAACCGTTCCATGCTTCCATGCATTCTAGCCACCATAAAAGTTACAAGTGTACTTCATTCAACACTGGAACAGACTGGTCTATGTGGGGTTAAATCAGACATTGCATGGCACAATAATGAAGTGGTCCTGGAAATATAGCTTGAATGGAGGAATACTGCAGTCCTACAATCCGTAGTGGTACAGAATCGCATTCGATATCATTCCTGATCTCCTTGCGTATCGTCGAGTCTTCCACTCATTGAGCACAGACAGTGTATGAGATAGGTCACGCTTCTCCTCTGAGGAGTGATCTAGCATATGCCAGGAAGCCGGTTGTTGAAGTGCAGTTTTGTGTTTGAGGGGCATCTTGCCCTTGCTTTATACTTGTGCCTTTCCAGTGGAGTTTCGCTGATCTGTCTCTCACTGTTAAAATACACCTACCAATAAAATGATAGACTGATCATCTCTTTGACAGTGGGCAAACATTAAAAATCAGCAGGGGATCAAATACTTTTTTCCCTCACTGTACATACTGCCATACATACACACACATACATATTGACATAAATACATACACATACATACACACACATACATACAGACATACATACTGACATACATACAGACACATACATACATACATACGGACATACAGACATACATACAGGCACATACATACTGACATAGATACATGCTTACATACAGACACACACATATATACATACATACACACACACACATATATATATATATATATATATATATACATACAGACACACAAACAGACACACACACATACATATGGACATACAGACATACATACATGCTTACATAAAGACACACACATATACACATACATACTGACATACATACACACACATGTATACAGACAGACACATACATACATACAGACATACATAATGACATACAGACAGACACATATACATACATACAGACAAACATACAGACAGACACATACATACTGACATACATACATACATACATACAGACATACATACAGACACACACACGTATATACATACAGACATACATACATACAGACACACACACACATAGATACTGACATACATACAGACACAAACATACATACTGACACACACATGCAGCTTATTTGTCAGCCACCCACCTGTTTCTTACCTTTTTGGTGCAGGAGGGTGGCTGGAGCTGATGGGATTCAGTCTGGCTCTCCCTCTTCACAGCCACTATACATGGGGAATGTGTTCCGCCACTACACATGGGGAAAGCGGGGCCCGGGGCCCTGATGGCGGGCCTGTATGTACATATAGTTACTGCATGACCTATACTATTATCTCTTTTTTTGTTTGTTTCTTTGTCTATTCTTATATGTTTTTTAAAAAGTATACATGCTTTTTAGCATTAAACCTTTTTCACAGTTTTTGATTGTACGCTTTGTGTTGGGTGTGTTGTCTGAAGTAGTTCGATAAAGGTGGTTTTGAGCAGCTAGTTTACCTTCACAGAGGAATTTATAATTATTAAGGTGGATTGAAAATATTAGTTAAGGCCCAGAGGAGGCGGGCTGAAAGCTAGCCGGATAGCAGGGCCGGACTGGCCCACCGGGATACCGGGAAATTTCCCGGTGGGCCGCGGCACCTGGGGGCCGGCCGCGTTCCTGGCTGGAGCCGCCGGGCCGGGTGGCAGCTTCCCCGGTCCGGCGACCATGCTCCTCTTACTGCCAGGGGCGGGCCGGCCCTTTAAATACTGCAGCCGCCCGAGCACTCTGTTAAGAGCCTCAGGCGGCTGCAGCTTCTCCCCTGTAGCGTGGCCGAGCTGCACTAAAAAGTATACATGCTTTTTAGCATTAAACCTTTTTCACAGTTTTTGATTGTACGCTTTGTGTTGGGTGTGTTGTCTGAAGTAGTTCGATAAAGGTGGTTTTGAGCAGCTAGTTTACCTTCACAGAGGAATTTATAATTATTAAGGTGGATTGAAAATATTAGTTAAGGCCCAGAGGAGGCGGGCTGAAAGCTAGCCGGATAGCAGGGCCGGACTGGCCCACCGGGATACCGGGAAATTTCCCGGTGGGCCGCGGCACCTGGGGGCCGGCCGCGTTCCTGGCTGGAGCCGCCGGGCCGGGTGGCAGCTTCCCCGGTCCGGCGACCATGCTCCTCTTACTGCCAGGGGCGGGCCGGCCCTTTAAATACTGCAGCCGCCCGAGCACTCTGTTAAGAGCCTCAGGCGGCTGCAGCTTCTCCCCTGTAGCGTGGCCGAGCTGCACTCCGGTCCGCGGTGGCCGGTCGGCCGGAGTGATAGGAAGGTGCACGCTCAGTGTGCACCTTCCTGTCAGTCCGACCGGGTACAGGAAACAGAAACTCCTGTTCCACTCAGTGTGCACCTTCCTATCACTCCGGCCGGCCGGCCGGCCACCGCGGACCGGAGTGCAGCTCGGCCACGCTACAGGGGA
>OW240912.1:409141420-409252738 GCA_933207985.1 Pelobates cultripes | reverse complement strand
GCTAGAGGTCATCATTGAGACTAAAAGGAAGGCAGAGAAAAGGGTTTCATTACAATAAGTACAATAAAGATGTGGCATTCTCTACATAAAAAGGTTGTCTTACCAGAATTTATATATATATTTATTTAAAAAATGCATGTGGATCCTGCATTCACTCTCCCAGTCTTGTACTTGCCCGGGTGAAAATTAATTATGCCAAAATATAAATATAATGGAATGTGCAGGAATTTGTAGATACTTTTGGTAGCTTTATTGTGCAATCATACACCAGACATTTCAGTCCTCTGTAGAACATTTCGCAAGAAAATATATATATACACATTTATTTAGTACAGTAATATTGTTTTGCCTGTGTGCTTTTTTTTTTTTTTTGCAAAAACAGAATATTCAAGGAGATAATTGATACGTATGTGACAGGTTGTTGATCCAAGGACAAGTCTGATTACCATTATGGAGTCAAGAATGCATTTGTTTACCCTTTTTGTGGCATATTTGGAAATGACTACAATTATTTTTATTTTGTATAAAATAATGGGTTTTAAAGGTTGAACTTGGTAGACTTTAGTCTTGTTGTTACTCCTGTTTGTGAAATAGCATGCATAGCTCGACTCACAGTAACTGAATATAAAGAACGTCAATGATATAATACAATACCTCTAAAATAGTTTACAAATGGTCTGCTGGTCATTCTTTTTAATGTGCTGTGCCAGTTTATTTGAGGTCAATCCATATGCAAGGCCATTCAAGGCCATCTCTAATAGCACATCCACATTAATGTTACTGCATGCCCCCTGCTCCTGTCTCACATACTGCAGCTAGACACATACTTACCACCACCGGACCACCAGGGCTCGGGGAGATAAAGATTTTATGTATCTTTTTTATGTATCTTTACCACCCTCCCACACACACAGCACCCCCAACCCCCACACACAGCTCACCCACCCACACAGCACTCCTCCCCTCCACACACACACAGCACTCCTCCCCCCACACAGCACTCCTCCCCCACACACACAGCACCCCCCTTACACACAGCACCCCCACACACATACACATAGCACTCCTCACACACAGCACCCTTCACACACACAGCACCCCTCACACACACAGCACCCCTCACACACACAGCACCTGTACACACAAACACATACACTGCACCACTCAATGGGTGTATTCAGCAGTCTGTATGTATTCAACAGTCTGTGTGTGTGTGTATTCAGCAGACTGTGTGTGTGCATTCAGCAGTCTGTGTGTGTGTGTGTTTGTGTATGTATTCAGCAGTCTATCTGTGTGTACTCGGCGTTCTGTGTGTGTATTCAGCAGACTGTCTGTTTGTGTATTCAACAGTGTGTGTATTAAGCAGTTTGTGTGTATTCTGCAGCCTGTGTGTGTGTATTCAGCAGTCTGTATGTATTCAGCAGTTTGTGTGTATTCAGAAGTCTATGTGTGTGTGTATTCAGCGGACTGTGGGTACGTATTCATCAGTCTGTGTGTATGTTTGTGTGCGTGTGCATTCAAAGGTCTGTGTGCATGTATTCAGCGGATTGTGTGCATGTATTCAGCGGACTGTTTGTATGTATTCAGCAGACGGTGTGTATGTATTCAGCGGACTGTGTGTAAAAATAATAATAATAATGTATTCAGCAATCTGTCTGTCTGTGTATTAAGCAGTCTGTGTTTGTATTCAGCAGTCTATGTGTGTGTCGGTGTGTGTATGTATTCAGCAGTCTGTGACTGTATTCAGCAGTCTGTGTGTATGTATTATATGTATTGCATTTGTTGGAGATAATAATAAATATAAGCTTAATTTTATCTATTATTTATATCATTTAAAATTTGTATAATTGAACTCTCTGTTGTGTTCTTCTTTTAAAACAAAATATGTTAATTAGTTCGGACAACTGTAGAGTTGTTTTTTCTAATCTTAAACCTCAGTATTCAGGTTTAATTGCCGTGTTGGCACTTTGAGGAAAAAAAAGTTGGCATGTATTGCGGTTTGGGCTCTCGGACTCAAAAAGGTTCACCATTACTGCACTAGGCTTTTTTATCTCACAGGAACATCCCTGCTGCTTTATTAGACTTTAATCATACTACTGGATTAAATTTTAGTACGATATATATGTAATGTAAGGAGTTTTGATAGGACTGGTTATATTTCTCTTACTCTTTCTATGGTGCATTTTAGTGTATATATTTCTTATCCCTCTAACCCCAATTTTTTATATTAATGCACAGCCTCAATATTACTATAGTTTCATCTATTAAATAGCTGACAAAACATCTGCTGGGCATTCCTTTTAATGTGCTGTGCCAGTTTATTTGAGGTCAATCCATATGCAAGGTCATTCAAGGCCATCTCCTATAGAACATCCACATTAATGTTACCGCGTGCCCTCTGCTGACTATTTCATTTAAACAAACTATATTTAGGATTTGTAAGCAGGACATTCCCCTTAAGTGACCTTTGCATTTCAGGGTGAAAACATATTGCAGCAGCCAAATCTGCTACCAAATGTATAAATACAATATATATATATATATATATATATAAAGAGTAGCGGAACTAATATAGGAAAGTATTTTTGGGCACCTCTATCGCAAGGCTGGCCAAGATCCCCATCTTTGGACAAGTTACACAATGCTTTGCTAGCTGGGAGTTTACCATTTGCCTATCCTTGCAGGGTTACATTTAGCACTGAGCAGTGTTTGAATGTAAGCTTGTGTTTATATGGAGTATGTGTGTGTGTGAATCTTCAATGCATTTGTGTGCTTTATGTACTGTTGTGATTTGAAAGCAGTGGTATACTTGTGTGTAGTGTTTGTTTTTGAATGTAGGGGTGTGTTTGTACGTAGTTTTTACATTTAAATGCAGGCATGAATTTGTGTGTAGTGTTGGTTTTTGAATGCAAGGGTATGTTTAGATATAATGTGGGTGTTTTAATACAATAGTGTGTTAGTATGTATTTTTGACGTTTGAACACAGAGGTGTATTTGTGTGTAGTGTTGACGCTTGAATGCTGATATGTATGCACATATACACATACACTGCCACACACACAAACTGATACACATAAACACACTGACAATAAAAGGATAAAACGAGGCATACTCACAAAGGAAGAGCAAGTAGGTATTGCTCAATCCTAAACAGCTAAGGTCGATACAGATAAGTAGGACCAAAATTCGAGAAAAAAAACGAGTTTTATTTGTAAACAGAATAATAAAACCAAAAGTATCATAAAATACTAGTAAAAGACTAACACGTTTCCCCTATACAGAGGCATTTTTAAAGTGTTACAGTGCTATGGACCTTTACTTTTTAAATAGCTTTAAAATTGAAAAAAAAACAACAACAAAACATTTTGTCATTAGTCATGTGACCCAGAAATCAATTTACATGAAAACGTGGAAATAAAACACATTAAAATAGAAAGCAAATAAAAGGTGTAAAAATCGTATCATATAGCGTTAAAATATGCCTAAATTTAGTTTTTTTAATACAGGTTAAAAAGAGAATAAAAAAAAGGAAATTATGTCTTTAAGAGTTCCAAGATGGCCGCAGCGGCATACCATATAGGCGTACCAACATGGCCAGGAACAGATTCCCCAATTCTCCCTGTCTTTATAAGACCCCAGCACAAGCTTTAGTTTAATTTTTAATAATTTAGATAAAGCTGGCCGGGACTCTCTTAAAGATACAGTTTCCTTCTTATTATTCTCTTTTTAACGTGTATTAAACAAACTCATTTTAAACATACAGTTGTTCTCAACAGTTTGCATACCCTGGCAGAAATTGTGAAATTTTGGCATTGATTTTGAAAATATGACTGGTCATGCAAAAAAATGCATTTTAATGAAGGATAGTGATCATATAAATAATAAAATAATAATAATAATAATAATAATATGAAGCCATTTATTATCACATAGTTGTTTGGCTCCTGATTAAATCATAATAATAACAGACATCACCCAAATGGCCCTGATCAAAGTTTACATACCCTTGAGTGTTTGGCCTTCTTACAGACACACAAGGTGACACACACAGATTTAAATGGTAATTAAATGTTAATTTCCCACACCTGTGGCTTTTTTAAAGTGCAATTAGTGTATGTGTATAAATAGTCAATGAGTTTGTTAGCTCTCACGTCGATGCACTGAGCAGACTAGATACTGAGCTATGGAGACCAGAAAAGAACTGCCAAAAGACCAGCGTAACAAGGTAATGGAACTTTATGATATAAAAAGATACCCAAACCCTTGAAAATGCTAGTCAGTTTTGTTTAATCACCAAGCCAAGGTTAGGTAGACCAAGATTTCAGCCACAACTGCCAGAAGACTTTTTTGGGATACAAAGAAAAACCAACAGGTAGCCTCAGGAGAAATACAGGCTGCTCTGGAAAAAGACGATGTGGTTGTTTCAAGGAGCAATATGATGATACTTGAACAAAAATGAGCCGCATGGTCGAGTTGCCAGAAAGAAGAATTTACTGCGCCAATGTCACAAAAACGCCCCGTGACAATATGCCCGACAACACCTTGACATGCCTCACAGCTTCTGGCAGACTGTAATTTGGAGTGACAAGACCAAAATAGAGCTCTATGGTCACAACCATAACATCTATGTTTGGAGAGGGGTCAACAAGGCCTACAGTGAAAAGAATACCATCCCCACTGTGAAGCATGGTGGTGGCTCACTGGTGTTTTGGAGGGGGGGGAGGGAGAGCTCTAAAGGCATGGGGAATCTTGTGAAAATTGATGGCAAGATGAATGCAGCATGTTATCAGAAAATACTGACAGACAATTTGCATTCATCTGTACAATGACCCTAAGCACAAGGCCAAGTTCTGAAATGGCCGTCACAGGCTCTTAAACCTTAATATCATCGAGCCACTCTGGGGAGATCTCAAATGTGTGGTTAATGCAAGACGACCAAAGACTTTGCATGACCTGGAGGCATTTTGACTTGAATGGGCAGCTAGAACACCTGCAAGAATTAAGGGCCTCATAGACAACTATTACAAAAGGCTGCACGCTGTCATTGATGCTAAAGGGGGCAATACACATTATTACACTAAGGGTATGCAGACTTTTGAACAGGGGTCATTGCATGTTTTTCTTTGTTGCCATGTTTTGTTTTATGAGTGTGCCATTCTGTTATAACCTACAGTTGAATATGAATCCCATAAGAAATAAAATAAATTTGCTTTGCCTGCTCACTCACGTTTTCTTCTGTATTTACATGTGATTGTGGCAGTGTTACTGCACAAGTATGTTGGACTGAATGTGAGTATTGGCTTTAAGAATTGACTGATTTAATTCTCTAACAGGATTGTTTACTAAACACTGAATTTTACTAATTAAATACAAGTGGTGAACTGTAGGCTGAAATAGTCAAGCTACGAATGACTCATTGTATTTGTAATGCACGTTTGAGTTTTTCGCTCACTTTTGACAACTATGTTTTCTTAATTTTATTTGATATTGAGGTTACTGACATGGACAAATGGCTGCTATTCTCTCACAAATCCGCTGAAGCATTTGTGACCCAGATTCAGTGGTGGCTCCTCCATAGTTCCCTTGAGGTAATCCCCCACCAGATAACTGATACAAAAATAAAAAGAATTTGAAAAATAGAATTGATTAAAAAAAAAAATGGTAAAAAGTATGGGGGGTTTTTTGAGTTTGGAAGAAGGTTGAATCAAATGTATGCCTGTTTCTCGAGAACAACAGATAAACAGATCTAATTTGCCCTTTTTCGAAAGGAAAACCATTCAGTTGCTTTGTTATGACAACAGAAATCAGTAATTGTAATCAGGAATTGAGATAAGGAAGGTGCACTGGTTGTTTTGGATGCTGCTTACAAACAGGAAGGTCTTGCACCTGTAATGTGTTTATGCTGTATTTAGTTTGGGAGGGAACGGACAATGGCTGGAACGAGTACAGTTAATGTTTCATGAGCTGTGTTTAACTGAACCCATTGAGAGTTAAATGCCTGTTATAACAGAGAAACAAGATGTAATAGATAGCGACATAATATCGGATATGTTCAATCAGACTAATGTTATGTTTATGTTTTATCAGGTTAGAATAGGGCTGGGTATTGTTTTAACCTGGGTCCCAGGAATATCCAATGTCCGAACCTGAAATGTGATATTCATTAGGGATTGATGAATACTGAAAGTTTGCCCCACGAGAAACAATGATTGGGACATATACAATTGCTTTATGTACGTAAACAATGAGGTGAAAATGCAGCCTGCCATGTAGTGATACATAGAGTGACTAACAGACAGAGGGACAGACAGAGGCACTTCTCAGACTCCATGAGACTGACTCCAGTTCAATCCAGTGGCCTGCTCAGTCCTTAGATGTCATTCTATAATGTAAGACATCTCACTCTGTGTTATTGCCCCCTTAGTGTCTGTCATTGCACACTCACTGTCTGTCACTGCCCCCTTACTGTCTGTCATGGCCCACTCACCGTCTGTCATTGCCCCCTTACTGTCTGTCATTGCCCACTCACTGTCTGTCATTGCCCACTCACTGTCTGTCATTGCCCACTCATTGTCACTGCCCCCTTACTGTCTGTCATTGCCCACTCACTGTCTGTCATTGCCCACTCATTGTCTGTCACTGCCCCCTTACTGTCTGTCATTGCCCACTCGCTGTCTGTCACTGCCCCTTGCTGTCTGTCACTGCCCCCTTGCTGTCTGTCACTGCCCCCTTGCTGTCTGTCACTGCCCCCTTGCTGTCTGTCACTGCCCCCTTACTGTCTGTCACTGCCCCCTTACTGTCTGTCACTGCCCACTCACTGTCTGTCACTGCCCCCTTACTGTCTGTCACTGCCCCCTTACTGTCTGTCACTGCCCCCTCACTGTCTGTCATTGCCCCCTCACTGTCGTCACTCCCTTACTGTCTCTCATTGCCCCCTTACTGTCTCTCATTGCCCCTTTACTGTCTGTCATTGCCCCCTTACTGTCTGTCATCGCCACCACTGTCTGTCATCGCCACTCACTGTCTATTGCCCCATTACTGTCTGCTATTGCCCATTCACTCTGTGTCATTGCCCCCTCACTGTCTGCTATTGCCCATTAACTTTGTCCTTGTCTCCTTACTGTCTGTCATTACCCCCTCACTCTATCATTGCCCCCTCCCTGTCTGTCAGTGCTCACTCACTGTCTGTCATTGCCCCCTTACTGTCTGTCACTGCCCCCTTACTGTCTGTCACTGCCCCCTTACTGTCTGTCATTGCCCACTCACTGTCTGTCATCGCCCACTCACTGTCTGTCATCGCCCACTCACTGTCTGTCATCGCCCACTCACTGTCTGCCATTGCCCATTCACTCTGTGTCATTGCCCCCTCACTGTCTGCTATTGCCCATTAACTTTGTCCTTGTCTCCTTACGGTCTGTCATTACCCCCTCACTCTATCATTGCCCCCTCCCTGTCTGTCAGTGCTCACTCACTGTCTGTCATTGCCCAATTACTCTGTGTTATTGCCCACTCACATTGTCATTGCCTACTTACCCTCTCTCTGTCACTACCCTCTCACTTTTTCTCTGTCATTGTCACCACACTGTTTGTCACTGTTTCCTTACTCTCAGTCACTGACCTCAATCTCTCTGTCAATGCTCCCTCACTCTCTACCTGTTAATACCCCTAACTCTCCGTCATTGCGCCCTCAATGATCACTAGGTTACATTAAAGCGTTAGCCGTACTCCTTTAATACTGACTGGTGTGGCAGGAGAACCATAACCATACTGTTCTGTAGTACAGGGATCAGAAGCATACGAGGGTCCTTTGCACGGCACCCAAGGCTGCTAGACCCAAACTGGCTGGAAATATCTCCCCCAGAGCTGACCTGACAGGGGTCCAACTGAGACTTTTTCAGATATATGTATCTTATTCCAACAAGCAGTAAAAGGTGGCCTCAATTCACTCATGGCAGTAAATTGGGAGTAATTGATCTTGGATCATTTCCTCCCATGACGAAAGAGTGAGAAACTGCATTAAGTCCCTACCCAGAAGCAGGTCTCACACACACACTATGGCATATAGCCCACACAAAGCCCCACAAGTAGACCCTCATACAGAGCCAACTTTCACACACATACATAGCACATGCATTACCACAAGCTGCTCAACCACAATACACAATCCAGCATAGCCCACATGCACACAAATAAAATTCTACATTTTGTTAAAAAAAATTGGACTGCCAAGGGACTCCATAGTCTGATGTTAGCACTGTGCTTCTAAGGGTTGCCTACCCCTGGTGACGTGGATAAAACACCACTCCACACGTAGGTCTGTAATCCTGGAACCTGCTGGCTTCCTTCTAACTCAACAGGCTCATGTGAACAACGGTAAACTTAAACTCCTTTATTAGGACTACATTGTTTGGCATAGAATTCTACATTTATTGTACAATTCACAAACATTTCCAGTTTAGTGAACGGCAATGTAGATTTCAGGCAAAAAAATGTTTCCAATAAATCTAATTTGACCTAAAAATGTTAATTCCATTTTCAGTTCAATACAATAAACTGTATCCATTACAATGCTACAGTGAATACATTACATTCTGTAGAGAAGACCTTCAATGCAATTCTTGGTATTAAAGGGTTACTCCAAACACCATCAACACTGTGATTTAAAGTGACCATACAGTCAGGAAAACTATTGTGAGTTGGTTACTGCAGTACCTATGAAATTTAAGAAAATCTCACAAATGCTGCCAGAATTTGCCCCAGATTATCAGCTCTCAATAGTCCCCTCCGGCAAGGGGAGTGACGTCAGCCAAGGAGGGCCAGGCTGAGTGAAGAACCAGTTGAAGGACTTGGCTGTGGATTGAGCTACGACTAGGTGTTTATTTTGTTTATTTTTTTTAAAGTTTGAGTGGGAGCATACTGGACCCCCTAACAAAGAGTAATTCTAACTAAAACACTGTTTTTTGTTTGGAATAACCCTTTAATAATTATTGAAATAATGTAGATGAATCACACCAGTATTTTTAACAATTTAAATAGAAATAACAACATCTTATCCTCAACCACATAATATACTGCATGTAAATATTTATATATAAAACACAACTCTTAACCCCTTAAGGACACATGGCATGTGTGACATGTCATGATTCCCTTTTATTCCAGAAGTTTGGTGCTTAAGGGGTTAATTGCCTAAACCTAGGTCAAAACCACGGTGCCCTAGCTTTATCCCACTTCACAAACTTGGAAGAAAAAAAAACAAATTATAACAAATTACATGATCTCTTTGATTGATGTGATACTTTATTTATGCCAGAAGGTGGCAGTATTTAGCTGAATTTGTAAGTTCATTTTGTCCTTGTTAAACACCCGTTAACTTGTCTGTTGTCAATGCAGTTATGTTGTGGCTTATTATTATGAGATCATTCACTTTCTACTTTTTACAAATCTTATACTTGTGTGTACTATTCTGCAATCAACCAAGGTGGTTCTTTGTAAGTTCCTGTGAGTGTATCCTGGATAGAAAGAAGTCGATATATATTGTACACTTAGTCTTCTGACTAGTCATAAACACACTCAATAACCTCTGTGGATGGATTTGCCAATAAGACAGAGGGAAGTGTATGTGTAAAAGCTACTATGTGCCAGTGAAAGCCCCGTTACTTAGAATATCTGTGTGGAAGCCTAGCTAGATATAAGTATTTTGGAGGAACCTGTTTTGCACAGGGTATATTTTGTCCAACTGATTAGCTGAAAAGATACGAAGTTCCGTCTGTGAATAAAATGACAATGTTTGCTACGTAGTTACCTAAGCCCCTAAACGTATGCTTTGCAAAAAGTATATAATGCTCTGCCTCTCTGTGTTGCAGCTTTGCCATTTACACATTAAGAGGTTTTTTTTTTACAAAAGTGGGACATTTTCAAAGTGAATTTCAAATTTAGGACAGAGCAGCGGAACTGAAAGCATAGTTGATTTAGAGAGTTTTTGTTTTCTAGATCAGCTATTTTGACCTTACATTTAATATTTACTTTGAATTCTCACGTTAGTAAATAACCTTGTAAGAGACAAACAGTTGTTAGTCTTCTCCTTTATTTACCAAATCCAGAATAAGAGGAGGATGGGAGCTGTAGTTCTGATTATCACTTTGCCACTTTTTTTGCAGTAGCACTTTATGTTTAATAACATTTCATGGCAGTGTTTTCCTGTACACCTAACCGGCTCTGTTGAGACTATTCACATCTCTAGCAGCTTTTGGATGTATTGCCATTAGATTTTTTATTTTTTTATTTTTTTTGTGCAGAGTGGTACATATGATTGCCAAGCACCACAACAGCGTAAGTATAGAGTCAAACAGGTTTAACATTGTCACGAATGTTTGCACATTTTTAAACATAAACAAGTTGATAGAAACAGGCTTAACATAACTGATGGGTTATTGCTATGTAGTTTAGTATGCATGTGGAGTGAGAGTACATTGCCACAAATTAATGCAGCGTTGGACAAGCTAGAACATACATGTCTGTGTGGGAAACAAGGTAGGGAATTCAAAAACAAGAAATGAAGATTAGTAAATAAAGTGGATGGAGTACACAAACAAGCTAATATATATCCACAGCATCTAGGTATGTTATAACTGGGCACTATTTTTGGTGAGGTAAGGTAAAACAAGATGGTTCAGCTTTATGTAACATAATTAGTGTGATTACCCAAGGTTAGGGTTGGTAATATTCAAGCCGATCATGCATGTCTAAACGCTAGACTGTGTGTAGCTTGTCAACGAAGAAAAATATAGAGATATACAGACAGGCTTGTATTCATTCTATAAACTTAAATTTTCATGGTGTGATAGCTGATAAGGTAGTCTAAAGCAAGCATTTATAGAAGATCATAACTGATAAAAAAAAAAAAAAAAACATAACGAGATAACATTATGACATGCCTAAGTATTTCCCACAAAAACCTTTTGTTATGAAAGAGAAGTGATACCACTGGTAGTGACTAGATTACAGTAGTTGACATATGTTAATATAAGAAACTGCTGCCCCAAGTGTGACTGAGGGCAAGGTTAGGGAAGGAGTTAGGGACCTTCAGGCCTAGGCTCGAGGGTGTGTGTATATCTTATCCTTTGCCCACTAAACAAAGTGATGATTTTTGTTGCTCTAGTCCCATATGGTGGCGTCGCACCAGCCCCAGACTCTAGCACAGTCCATTGCACTTCGCCCTCCTGTCCGTCCTGCAACCCAGACGAGGTTTTGGGATCCGCCGCTAGTGTCTTGCTTTGTATGCTGTGTCTTTGCCTCCCAGTAGTTGTGAGCTTTGCAGGTTGGAGCAGTGTGGAGGCCACAGTCCTCTGTAGTCGTTGCTAGGTGCGGACAGGTGTAGCATAAATGCGTGAGTGGCATGCTATGCGAGTCCATAAATCTTGGCATAGTTTGTCGAATCTGTCTTCAAAGTTTTTCACCCAGCCCTGGCTCCCTGGGTCTGCTCGGATCGCTGGGACAAATCGGCCTGACGGCCATCTTTTTCCATGCCACATGGTCTCAGGATCAGCGGTGATCAATGTGGCCGCAGCAGCATGGCAAGCATTCCCAGTGGGGACCGGGATCTCCCTCGCCAGTCCAAAGAGGGGAGAAATGGGGCTTCAGTTGGTCCACCATGGGGTGTGCGATCCACGGCAGAAGATCGTCCGCCTCTCCCAGACGTCGGACCGTTGGTCCTGGAAGGCCGTGGTTCAGACGGTGGAAGAAACTGACAGGTATGGTCACCTTTGTCGGGGTATCCACTGTTCTTCGTTTTGCATCATTTGTAGCAGTTTTAGTGCAGTTTTGGCGTATGTAGGCCTTGTGCTGGCAGAAGCTCAAAGAAAGCACATCTGGCTAGATTGAGGCTCAGACCCCACCTCCCCCCCACCCCCCACTTCTCCACTTTTTATGTGTAGTGTTTAACCATCAAATAATATTGTTGTTTTTTTTATTAGTAGTAGCCTCTTCTCTTTCAGTGAAGGAATTCTATTTATTTCAGTTTTGTTCTCTGGAAAACCCTGTATACTGCTAAAAGGCTTAGATGAAAAACTTTTTTTTTGGCATGTATATATTTCATGTGTTACCTCAATGGTATTCTTTTTCCTGGGCCACTTTTTCCTACAGAATCAGCTGTGATGGGAAATGGCCGTTCCAAACGCTGGTAGTCAAATCTGCACTCATTCAGCGAAACTCTTCATCACAGCCAAATGACAGCTAAATGGTAACCAATTCTATGCTTGTGTGTTCATCCTTTAGCCGTATAGTGATTGTCTGCATTTGTGTTTGACATAGCTTGTGTGACTTCCCATAT
The DNA here is from genome assembly GCA_933207985.1 of Pelobates cultripes. NCBI lineage: Eukaryota > Metazoa > Chordata > Amphibia > Anura > Pelobatidae > Pelobates > Pelobates cultripes. The sequence goes on along the minus strand of OW240912.1, from coordinate 409,240,407 downwards.
TGGCATATCTGATTCTGGCTAAACTTTATTGACTGCGTAAATTTAAAGCGGTCGGTTTCAGCCAGAGGCTGATACTCAGTGGAAACAGTAGACGGTAAAACAAAGCACGGGCCTTTCTTTTAGGGTTCCCAGGGTCTGACAGCCCAGTTATAGAGTAGACTTAGCATGTCTCAGGTGTTAATACCCAGATAATGGGGAAGCCTCTCAGTGGCGTCTCCAGACATCAGAAAGAGGGAAGAAACTTCAGAAATCATCATGACAGACGCAATATGTTTCTAATATATTCGTATTATTAGTCATTCCAAAACCAATAGATTTTTTATTTCGGCAAATGCTGCGGCCTATGGGGGGCTCTGCCCTCCCTGCCCCACTGGATGAGCCTCCACTGCTGGATAAATATAATGTTGGTCAATAATCTCAGATGCTGCTTTGTATATTGTTTGTGATTTTGTAATTACCTTTTCTCTATTTATTCCCCTTATTTTGTATTGAACCTTTCTTTCCCATGCTCCATCTCTCTATTTCACTGTTTCCCATTTGTTTTATGCCCTTGATCCCATTTTTCTGCCCTTTATCTTTTTGTTCCATTTTTTGTAACCCATTCTACATTGTCCTCTGAGTACGGTATCTCTTTGCGAGATATATGAAAACATACATGAAGAGATACTCTGGGATAACATCCTAAAATAAATCAACATGTAGCATTTGTCCTTGCTGTGTGCTCTAGTTTTGGAACTTTTCCTCATAATTGCTCCTTAATGGACATTCCAGGCTACAAAAATCATCAGTCCTTCTTAATAAATCATAATAAAACTACTGTGTATTAACAAAACTTTCAGTAAAGTAGAACTTTCAGTCCAAAAGACTGATGTTACCGAGGTCACAATTCTATAAATTGTAATAAAGTTGCGTTGGTGCCCATAACTGTGCCCTTTTAATAAACATCCCACAATTTACTTTTCTTGTGGTTTTTGCTGACACTTTTTCTGCATATTATCCCAGATTCTGTTGCAATCCTCATCATTGCAGTTAGCAGACTTTCTCCAAGAAATATTAGACAAAGACACACATCAACTGACATATACAAACAAGGATATTCATTATAAATCTAATACGAACTTCATACCTAAACCACAAACAGACTTGCCCTTTGAGGTATGTGGTTCATCCTGTTTTTTTAGGAACCAATGATTCGCTAATTATGGATTTTTTTTCTTACAGTTCTTAAAAAACATATCACAGTTCGACAGGTTGTTGGCACATATTTACTACAAATGCTGTCTGTTTCTTTTCACATTAAACACGCTACGCGGTTTAATTTCCATTAAACACGTTACGTGGTTTAAGTTACACTTTCTCAGTTGATTATTTTAATTCTGTATATACAAATGACAATAGATAGATATGTATTGACGTAGGTTCAACCTCATCATATTGTGCCAAAGATATTTAAAGTTCTACATTGCAAACATTCATGATTCACTTAAAAAAAAAAAAACTTGAACAGATGAATAAGGTTGCAATTATAACAAACCAAACAATAATTGCATTTCAGTTGCAAAGTAACCAAAATCCTTTGTGTGCACTATTATTAATTCCTTTTACAGAAAATGTCCACAAGCAATGAAAGTGTAAAGTTCCCCTGCTATCGTCAAAGCAAACCTTACCAACATAATTATATAGAAAATATACGAAGGCTTGTCACATGAAATCCAAACCCAAATCTTAAAAAAAAAATCATAACTAATTAAAGGTATGATATAACCGGGAGATAAACACTTATAAAACCCTCTAATCCATACAAGGAGATTGAATAACGCATTTAATGCTTAATAAAAAAGATTAAGGATTAAATGAGTTCTTGAGATACGTGAATAAACAAAATAGAACTTGGCTTGACATCAATTACGAAATAAAATAGCATAGTCCAGTTTTTGACAAAAGCCCACAGGCAGAGCTCCTACTTATTTTGTGCAGGTTTTTCTGATTGCATAGATAATGCAATAATCACGTAAAGAACTAGTTAAAGCAGACATGCCAGTATGAAGAGATGTCCTTCAGGCTAATGGGTAGGTATAAGAAGTTCTTTCAAACCTGAGAGAGGTGGGCACAGATAACCCCCTTACACCGTACATGATATACATCACGAGAAGGGCATCTGTGGGCATCGACCACTATCACAAAATAGGTCACCCCCTTTTATATTGCAATAGAACAAGTAGGAACTGCACTCAATCCACAAAAGCCAAGGGTATTAAACTAGACCATGGACCAACACCATCCCATGAAGCCTAAATGTAGATAACAATTGTCCAGGCTCTCCAATAGCTTCAGAAACATTAATCAGGATAAAAAGAGCACTTCAACGTTTAAACCTCTAGACAAGCTTGACAAAGACCTAATTGTGGGTCGAAACGTCGCAGTGCTCTGTTTGTTCGAGTAAATGTGCCTGAAGCTATTTAAGTGCCTGGACATTTTCTATCTACACTCCATTTTATATTGGCCTGGTACGTACCCCTCTAGGCTCATTTTCTAATCGCTTCTCTCTTGATTTGACCAAGTTTACTTATTTTGGGTGGGTTGATTTCTCCCCTATAATTTTATGGTTCGTTTTTTTTTTATCCTCCCCTCACATCCATCATACTATTACAGGTATTATTATTAGTATTAGTATTTATATAGCACCAACTAATTCCACAGCGCTTTACAATATTATGAAAGCAGGGAAATATTACAATAAATTAGACAATTACACAGTGAATAGAAACATAGAAACATAGAATGTGACGGCAGATAAGAACCATTCGGCCCATCTAGTCTGCCCAGTTTTTTTAATACTTTCTTTAGTCCCTGGCCTTATCTTATAGTTAGGATAGCCTTATGCATATCCCACACATGCTAAGTTCCTTTAACCTTTCCTTGTAAGTTTTATCCTGAAATCCATGAACAAGTTTAGTATCCCTTCTCTGAACTCTCTCTAAAGTATCAATATCCTTCTGAAGATACGGTCTCCAGTACTGCGTACAATACTCCAAGTTAGGTCTCACCAGTGTTCTGTACAATGGCATGAGCACTTCCCTCTTTCTACTGCTACACAGGAACAATAGGTAGATGAGGGCACTGCTCAAACAAGCTTACAGACTATATATATAATTTAGCTGAGATTAATGGATGGTGGTACACTAATTTAGTCAATAATCCTACACGTTTTCGCAGGTAAAGCTCTAAAATATACACATTATAGTGTTACCGGAGAAATAACAGGAACAAACCGCAGAAGCCACACAGAGATATGGACACTGGTATTCGGGAAGTAACAGGTCTTTTATTTACACACCGATCGGGTCTCAGATGAACTCCTGTTCCAAAAATATCGGAGAGGCAGAAAGCATGGTGCAGAGGCCTTTTGTTAGCAGCATATCCCCTCCCATACAGTATAACCCCTCCTATATTCCTCAGACCAATCAGCACACAGGATATTCTGGATCACCTTATATGGGCAGACCACATGGCATTTACAGACAAAGGAATGTACTATCCACTTCCACACATGCTCAGTATACTGATGACTCATCCAACTGTTTGTAATCAGATATTAATTAGCATATGCCATGTGGAGATTTCGGCCTACTAAATTTTGACCATGCTGGAATCCCATCACAATAGGAAGGATGGGTTTGCATATTATTTACCAGCTGCTTGACCCTTGCTATGGTTCGCATTTCTCTTTTACTGTGTACATGAAGCATTTGTGTTATGTTTCGATCATGTTGAATACACCTACTTGCACTGACCACTATACCTTGTATATTCTCATGTCCCGGGTTTTGTCCTGATCCTTCTTTATGCTTCAATATACTTCTTATTATATGCTTATATCAAAATGCTTCAATAACGAATAAAAATGAAAACAAAACATGTAAGCTAAAATTAGTGATTGCCAATTATATATTTTATTTCTTGACGCAAACAAGACACAACTGAACTTCTAGGAGATTAAATGGAATCTTGAAGACCAGATATCTTTTACTGCCAAAAACATTATTAAACGACTCTTTCTTAAAATGGGTTCTTTATGTTAGATTTTAATAGATCTTGCTTCTAAGTATACTGTTCAACCTCATTACAAAAATAGATGTTAGGGACAATCCCCTTTTGCAATTAACAGTTGACTAAATCTGTCTTAAGTGTTTACCATTATGTTTAAAATGTCATGCGCTGCATTTCATTATTTTGGTATTGTCTTTTTAATTACACATTGGCATCCTGTTACAGGTGATTCATATATAAAACAAATGTTCGTTTGAGAACACATTATGAGACGGTTCCACCTAGAATGTAAACAATTCTGAAAAGAAAAGAAAATTTTACCAGGAAATCCTAATATTCAAGGGTTTATCTAATAGGCAAATCACCAAAATTGGTTTATGGTGGCTTTTTGGGCGCTACTTTACATCTGCACATCAGTTAAAGTGTTATTCCAAGCACTATGATCACTTCAGTGATTTGAAGTGGTCATGGTGCCTGCAGTCTGTATGTGCAGCATTTTGCTTTGAAACTTCCACATGCAGAGTTTAACCTCTCTGGTGCCAGAATTATTGGGGCATCGTTAGTCATTAGCCAACCTGGAACAAAAGTTCCAGGCTGGCTCGTGTCAATTCTGTGAAAATTTTTAGGCACAGTGTGCTATTCTTTGGCTGAAAGCAGTTAGTTGACACTCTTAGCCAATGAATGGTGACTGGATCAGCTTCCAGCATCTGCATCTCTGGAAACGTGTGAAAGGAGCCTTGGAAGGGCAAGTTTTTGAGTTTCTGTAAGCCTTTGTCTGTTCTCAGAGGTCTCATATTCTTTGTTTTACCTGGCATTAGTTAGGGGTGCACATGAGCTATGTTTTTGAGATAGATTAGATTTGGCAATTGACTTGACACGAGGGGTAAAGAAGAGGTTGGAGTCAAAAACAACACTTATGCAGCAAGCCTGCAAGTTAGATCTAATGTCAGTGCCATTGACTTGGAGGGAGGGAGGCAAAGGACAAGCAATACCTGAGGGAAGGACTTGAAGTTCTGTTTTGGAAGTTTAAAAAAGTGAACAGCCACCCAGTTTAAAAGAGCAGAGAATAAAGGGATTTGAGGGGCACACAGTACCCCAATATTGGTGGGTCCTACACTAATTTCAGCATGGGAGATGGACATGCTATCTAATACTTACAGCTTCCAAAGAGTGTCCTCAAATATATGGTCTCCTGTGGTCACCTCCAAACGGGTACCTATAGTGGATGGGTGGTACTCAATTTAAAGGGAATCTGGACTGGATTCCAAATCTACACAGAAAAAGGGAATTGTGGGGGGCAAACACATAACATGCATGTCTTAATAGTAGTGGTGCTGCTTTAGAGACCAAAATATATTTTAAAAAAATACATATTAAGCCCTTAAGGATGGCAGACGTACTAGCTACATCCGACAAAAAACGGTCCTTAAGGACCGCGGACGTACCATTCCTTACCCGATCGCCGCCATTCCTCCGCCGGCAATCGGTGTTGCTCCCGGACTGGGGAGACTGTCTGACAGACCAGACAGTCCCCCCTCAGCAAATTAAGCCCCCGCAAGCCATGTGATCACTCTGAAAGAGCGGTCACATGGCCACAAAAGGCGTCCACTGCCTAAGCTGACTGACTATGTAAACTGTAAAATAAAAATAAAAAATGTTATTAAATAAAAAATAATATATATATATATATTATTACATTTATAAAATATTTTACCAGGAAAGATACATTGAGAATTCTCTCGTTTTATATATATATATATATATATATATATATATATATATATATATATATATATTCATACTAAGTGTATTGTTTTATTTCTATATACATATATTAACATAAAAATACACTGAGTATAATTACACATGTATAGATATAATATATAATAACTATATATTGTATATACAGGGAGTGCAGAATTATTAGGCAAGTTGTATTTTTGAGGATTAATTTTATTATTGAACAACAACCATGTTCTCAATGAACCCAAAAAACTCATTAATATCAAAGCTGAATATTTTTGGAAGTAGTTTTTAGTTTGTTTTTAGTTATAGCTATGTTAGGGGGATATCTGTGTGTGCAGGTGACTATTACTGTGCATAATTATTAGGCAACTTAACAAAAACAAATATATACCCATTTCAATTATTTATTATTACCAGTGAAACCAATATAACATCTCAACATTCACAAATATACATTTCTGACATTCAAAAACAAAACAAAAACAAATCAGTGACCAATATAGCCACCTTTCTTTGCAAGGACACTCAAAAGCCTGCCATCCATGGATTCTGTCAGTGTTTTGATCTGTTCACCATCAACATTGCGTGCAGCAGCAACCACAGCCTCCCAGACACTGTTCAGAGGTGTACTGTTTTCCCTCCTTGTAAATCTCACATTTGATGATGGACCACAGGTTCTCAATGGGGTTCAGATCAGGTGAACAAGGAGGCCATGTCATTAGATTTTCTTCTTTTATACCCTTTCTTGCCAGCCACGCTGTGGAGTACTTGGACGCGTGTGATGGAGCATTGTCCTGCATGAAAATCATGTTTTCTTGAAGGATGCAGACTTCTTCCTGTACCACTGCTTGAAGAAGGTGTCTTCCAGGAACTGGCAGTAGGACTGGGAGTTGAGCTTGACTCCATCCTCAACCCGAAAAGGCCCCACAAGCTCATCTTTGATGATACCAGCCCAAACCAGTACTCCACCTCCACCTTGCTGGCGTCTGAGTCGGACTGGAGCTCTCTGCCCTTTACCAATCCAGCCACGGGCCCATCCATCTGGCCCATCAAGACTCACTCTCATTTCATCAGTCCATAAAACCTTAGAAAAATCAGTCTTGGGATATTTCTTGGCCCAGTCTTGACGTTTCAGCTTGTGTGTCTTGTTCAGTGGTGGTCGTCTTTCAGCCTTTCTTACCTTGGCCATGTCTCTGAGTATTGCACACCTTGTGCTTTTGGGCACTCCAGTGATGTTGCAGCTCTGAAATATGGCCAAACTGGTGGCAAGTGGCATCGTGGCAGCTGCACGCTTGACTTTTCTCAGTTCATGGGCAGTTATTTTGCGCCTTGGTTTTTCCACACGCTTCTTGCGACCCTGTTGACTATTTTGAATGAAACGCTTGATTGTTCGATGATCACGCTTCAGAAGCTTTGCAATTTTAAGAGTGCTGCATCCCTCTGCAAGATATCTCACTATTTTTGACTTTTCTGAGCCTGTCAAGTCCTTCTTTTGACCCATTTTGCCAAAGGAAAGGAAGTTGCCTAATAATTATGCACACCTGATATAGGGTGTTGATGTCATTAGACCACACCCCTTCTCATTACAGAGATGCACATCACCTAATATGCTTAATTGGTAGTAGGCTTTCGAGCCTATACAGCTTGGAGTAAGACAACATGCATAAAGAGGATGATGTGGTCAAAATACTCATTTGCCTAATAATTCTGCACTCCCTGTATATATATATATATATTATAAAAAATAAATAAGAATTAATTAAAAAATAAAAAAATTAAAAATAATTTTAAAAATGTAAAAAATTATATATATATGTAATTTTATTCTAACTGTATTGTGATATAAATATATATTTATATCAAAATACACTTAGAATAAAATATATATATATATATATATATATATATATCTCCATATACATAATTACATAAATAATTTCATAAATATACACGTAGACTTCAAATATATAAATGTGTATTTTTATTTAAATTCTACGTATATATTTATGTAATATTTTTACATAATTAAATCATTTTATTGATTGCAATTTGAGGGACCTGTCTGACAACCCAGGCCGAAAGTCGAGCGAATTAAATTTGCTAGCACTGTATTTAATCCTGTAACTTTCCATGACACCCTAAAACCTGTACATGGGGGGTACTGTTTTACTCGGGAGGCTTTGCTGAACACAAGTTTCAAACCAGTAAAACATATCACAGCGATTATAGTGTCAGTAATAGTGATGTTTTTTTGCACTTGTTGTGATTATTCTCATTATCAACACTAGGTGGCACTTTAATATTGTGTTACTAAAATGATATTGGTCACCCTTTAGTCACGTGATTCATTCATGCTCTATGGGGTCCGTTATGTACAGTGTCCATTTACAAAAACTCCATAATTTATTTTACAAAAAACACATTAATAATGAAAAAAAACTGTTTAGATCTATATATATATATATATATAAATAAAACAAGAGGGGGTTGGCTGCACTCACCTTAACATGCATAAATGGGGGTGCTGCTGGGGGCCAAATAATACAATACACAAGATCCAGCGCACTCACCTATCCACTAAACAGCAACTTCAATGTTGAAAGATTTTGGTTTTTTTAAAACACCTAATCTAGGCAAAAATAATGGGGTTTAGTTACATTATATGATCATACATTGCATAAGCCTGCCACAACGTCAATGTACCCCATCTTTGGCAGGTCCTACACTAACAGCCTAATGTCTGCTCTTATGAGATTAACCTACTTGGGGAAAAAATTCCATCTGGGGCTCTCTGCAGTACAAGGCTAAATAGGGCCCTGGGATGAGGCACCTGTGACAGGGAGGGGTGCAAAACCAAGGAGCTGGCTAGACTCCCAAATATATATAAAACAAGAGGGGGTTCACTTACCTAATCTAGGCTGTTAGTGTAGGACCTGCCAAAGATGGGGTACATTGACGTTGTGGCAGGCTTATGCAATGTATGATCATATAATGTAACTAAACCCCCATTATTTTTGCCTAGATTAGGTGTTTTTAAAAAAACAAATAAAATCTTTCAACATTGAAGTTGCTGTTTAGTGGATAGGTGAGTGCGCTGGATCTTGTGTATTGTATTATTTGGCCCCCAGCAGCACCCCCATTTATGCATGTTAAGGTGAGTGCAGCCAACCCCCTCTTGTTTTATATATATTTGGGAGTCTAGCCAACTCCTTGGTTTTGCACCCCTCCCTGTCACAGGTGCCTCATCCCAGGGCCCTATTTAGCCTTGTACTGCAGAGAGCCCTAGATGGAATTTTTATTCCCCAAGTAGGTTAATCTCATAAGAGCAGACATTAGGCTGTTAGTGTAGGACCTGCCAAAGATGGGGTACATTGACGTTGTGGCAGGCTTATGCAATGTATGATCATATAATGTAACTAAACCCCCATTATTTTTGCCTAGATTAGGTGTTTTAAAAAAACAAATAAAATCTTTCAACATTGAAGTTGCTGTTTAGTGGATAGGTGAGTGCGCTGGATCTTGTGTAAATATATATATATATATATATATATATATATATATATATATCAAATTTTAAAATATAAACCCTCATATGGTATAGACATTGTTAAAGAGAAGGGTGAGATTAAAGAGTCGATCGCTACACGTCATGTATTTTCCTCTTTACCAACGCTCAGTAGTACATGTAGTCTTAAAAAGCTAACATAAAAACGATTACACTAAGGTATCATGCTGACACTTATAGTGTTATTCATTGATGTAAAAATTGTTGGGGATTCACAGTGAATTGCAAGTTATAGCCAAAGTTACCAAACTGAACACATATCTCAACTGGCAAATGTTTTCCAATTCAGCTATTTTATTCTATAAATTGAAATACACTTTTTATTTACATTGAATTCCTACATTTTAGCAAATAGCCCTGTTAGACAGATTAACACACTATCACGGATTTATCTATTGAATACTGACATAAAAGTTAGCAAAACAAAGCTTTGTAACCATGTGTCGTATAAGTAATAAGGAATACAATCTGATAATATTGTACGTGTAAAATATGTGACACTCCTTGGGATTATTATGTGTTACAGTTTTGATGAGCGTTCGTTGATAGGGTTTGGTCTATCACCACACTTCCTACCCTCACATAATCTTGATAGACAAGAAGAAATATCACTTTGTTTTGACATTGTTTTAGTCCTCATGGTTTCAGTGCCATCAAACGATGCAATGCTTTATGTACTTTTTTTTGGGGGGGGGGTGGATTACAGCATGGGTTAGTATTTAGGGTTAGGGTTATGGTAGTATTTATGGATTTACTCGAACTAAAAAACAGAGTTTCAGTAGATTAAAGGGAGGACTTGAGCTGTGCCACCATTGATTATCTGTCATGAGCATGCTAAAACAACAGACTCCAAATATGCCCAGAATACACATTAGCCAGGCCTGGACTCATGTTAGGTACTGGCTAATGGCACTGCTGGAGGTAAAGTATCATCACTGGCAGCGAATGAATTTAATTCTGCATGTGCCATATTTCTGACTCCAAACACCACTTTAAATCACTGAGGTGGTAATGGTTTTTGGAGTAACCCTTTAATGTGCATATTATGGATTTAATTTGGGTTTAGGGATAGTGTTTAGGATTTACGTTATTAATGACATTTAGCATGTTTAGTTAGGGTTAGGAATTAGATATCTTGGGTTACAGTCTGCATCAATACTTACAGCGTATTACCTCTAATGACACTCAGCCAGCCTAAGCCCCAGCTTTGAACCCATAGCTACAATGTATATTAATTAGAATGTGTCTCTTGGAAACGGAGCTCTGACGGATGTTGGCTTGGATTAGTTTATTATAAACAATCTTTTTTGAATTTTTTTATTAAACAGACCTACAAAAACCCATACTCTGAATTCTACTATATTTACTGGCTAAGCTGTGAGCTGTTGCTGTTGGGAAGACTAACAAGTCATAATTCAGCAACTGGAAAACTGTAACAAAAGCTATTTAAGGGCAAATTGGTTCTTCTGGTTTACATAAACACCCTTACGATCTGCGCCAGCCCGTCAGCATCACCTAATGTTTTCTTATCTCTTAAGCTGCTTTCAGAGTGTATTTTAACCCCACTATGGGTGAAACAGTGATCCTGCAACGCAGTGTAAAATCGTTCGTCTCTGCATTCACACACCAGCGGCCCTCCTATCATTTCTAACAGTCAATTGTTGCTGGGACAACAGAGACAACGGTAAATAGCAAATGGTGTCGTTGTAGACATTGTTTCTTTATTAGTATTTTATGTTTTCAAGTCAACGGTTAAGTCTAGGGCAACAAATTGTGAAGACACCAGTAAATTACTGTCCTGATTTATCACACACTGCCTCCACATATATATTTAAATGTATTTTATTTTAAGACACAGACTGAGTCAATATAGACAGCTCCATTTTTAAACTTCCTATATACAAACAAATGAGTTAGCGCACAAAATTGGGTACAATCAAAAATACATATAATAGAACTAATAACATGAAAACTGTGTGTGTGTGTGTATATATATATATATATATATATATATATATATATATATATATATATAAATATTGTACCGCGTCTTTTTAAAAAAAAACTTTTTGCTTATATAATCCACACTGGATTTTCAGTCACCCCTTCCAAATTTCTCCAACACTTCTTAGGAAGGTAAAAAGACCATCTGAGGGGAAAGAAACTTAAAGGACCACTATAGTGCCAGGAAAACATACTCATTTTCCTGGCACTATAGTGCCCTGAGGGTGCCCCCACCCTCAGGGACCCCCTCCCGCCCGGCTCTGGAAGGGGGAAACTTACCTTTTTCCAGCGCTGGCCGGGGAGCTCTCCTCCTCCGATCCTCCTCTTTTCCTCCCCGTCGGCTGAATGCACACGCGCGGCAAGAGCTGCGCGCGCATTCAGCCGGTCGCATAGGAAAGCATTCATAATGCTTTCCAATGGACGCTGGCGTGCTCTCACTGTGATTTTCACAGTGAGAAGCACGCAAGCGCCTCTAGCGGCTGTCAATGAGACAGCCACTAGAGGAAATAGGGGAAGGCTTAACCCATTCACAAACATAGCAGTTTCTCTGAAACTGCTATGTTTATGAAAAAATGGGCTAACCCTAGCTGGACCTGTCACCCAGACCACTTCATTAAGCTGAAGTGGTCTGGGTGCCTAGAGTGGTCCTTTAAGATGGTGTAATATTATTGGGTAAGGAACCTCCACCATATACACCCTATGTGGAGGTCTCACCTTGTAAAGGTGCACTTCTACTGCACTTGTATCAAATCTCAGGTAAAATACTATGCTTGGACTTCAATAGCCCCACAGTATGTTACAATGGTAATGATAGATGTTTTTTTCAGTCTCCAATCTTACACTTTATTAGATATCTATAAAAAGTAAATAAAAAAAACTATTAAAATACAAATAAAAATATTGCAAATCTGTTTTACTGGCTCACAGTTCGTGGGGGTAAATCACTGTTACAAACGAGTTCGCCGTCCACTGATCCTCTCGCTTGGTGCTTATCCTCCTTGAACGCCAGATCAGTGTAATCTGCACCACGTGACTTACGCGTTTCGCCCTGGGTGGGCTTTCTCAAAGTCTGTGTGTGCCGGGTGCCGAAGTCCATTTAAATACTACTGCATTGATAAAAAGTTCTATGGTATTCCAGCTGTACATAGTCTGCATGGGATTGTTTAATTGCCAATATCAAATTGGGAGTGATCTGTTTCATGCTGTTTCTCAGCATTTATGCCTCATAATAAACATTTATTTTTTCAAAAGCACATTTGCATAAATCAAGTCTAAATAATTATACATATTGCATCAAAACATTTGATGCCTCTAAATGACCTCCCAGGGTATAAAGAATATATTAAGAGCATGTGTGCAATGTTCTTCGGATTAACGTACTCTCTGGTGGAACGTTTTATTTAACCCCTTAAGGACACAGGACAGAAGTTTGGTCCTTAAAGGGTTAAAGTGATATACCATATATAAGGAGCTGGTTTATATAAACTTTCAATAACTGGTCAGAGAGTAAAATCCCTTCAATACAATTTAGATGGGATAGTGTCTAGTACTATTGGAAAAATCCCCTTAAATGCAATTTATAGGGGTTTATTTGTAGAACTGTAATTGTATTTCACTCTGATTGCTTGTATACCATTATTACATGTTACCATTTTTGGGGTTTGATTCTTTTTACCCTAGTGTCATTACAATAGCCTTTAGGGTTGTATATTACCAGGAAATATGGTGGATATTTTTTAAAAGTCCGCTCAAAAACCTGTGGTCAATGTTGTTTAAAGTGGTATACCTTACATGGAAAAACTATATTGGAAGAATTATTTATATATAAATATATGAAACATAAAAATATACTTAGAAATAGCTATTATAGGTTCCCTTATAGCTAATCAATAGATGTTGTCTAATTGATATTAAAACCCTTTAGTGTTATTTAAAGAGGTATGTAGGGGGGCGGGGCCTGACCAGCACGAAAGGCAGACGTGCCACTGCAGAGCTCCTCAGACATTAGGGCAAAATACAACATTTTCAGCCCTAGAAACCTAAAACTGGCACTCCAAATAGTGTCGACTAACCCATGAAAGGGCACCAAGCCAACATTGCGGTCTGGTCTGAGGGGCACATCGAGACCAGAGTGGGCGCAGTGGGAGACTGCACAGAAAGTGGCACCCAGCATGGTGGACACCACGCGTCTCCCCGAGCCTACAGACCCACAACAGGGGGCCCTGCAGGGCTTAGACGCAATCCTTGACAACTTCTGGCGCAAGCTGGAGGCCAGATGGCAACCGCTTGCCCCACCACGAATAGGCGAGCGTCACAAGAGCGACCAGCACGGCGCGACCGAGATGGCCGCCGGGCCACAACTAGAGCAGAGCAACCTGGGCCTACCAGCACAGGAGCGGAGGGAAGGCTGCGAACCCAAATCTGAAGCCAAGCCAGCATCACCTGTCCAGAAGACGTACAAAGCTGCTGTTCTGACTGCCCGACACCCTTCTGGGCTGGGAGCCCACCGGGGGATTACCCCAGGCTGTCCATACACCCGTGGGGACACCCGGGACTGGGACAACCCACGGGCCCTAAGCCAACCTCCGTGTTAGGGAAGCTCCATGGACACAAGGCGAGGGCTCTCACCAAGGCCCGGTGCCGGAGAGGCGGGAAAACAAGTCGCAGCGGCAACACACGCATAGAACGAAGAGTCAAACAGCACATACCATGCCCTCCACCCTCCAGCAATCACACACAGACCCCAGCTAAGAGAAACAACATTGATCTGTGGACACTACCTCTGAGCAGCACCTATGCCTCTCCAGCTAACACCATAAGCTTACCGACTAAAGGAAGTCGGCTGACTCTCGGCACCACGTCTGATGCGGGCCTGCGGCCTCGTTACAGCCGGACCTCCCCACCATGACTCTGTACACAAGGACTGCTCCCGGAATACTCACTAAATGTAATGTACTGCTTTTTAAGCAACCACTATGTCACCCCTTGCAGGGCTCTTAATATTATTGCCTGCAAATGGTTACCTAGACTGTACTGCCTTACTACCTAGCCCTAGCTAAACCTAAACCCCAAAATCACTGGTCTGTACTCACTACTAGTGAATCATAGCCTGCTACTCCACTAACTACAATTCACAATAGGAATGTTTGATATAAAATAACTTATCTGCCCCTGGTGGTGACATAGAGGGACTACACTGATGATTTTATATCTTGATGTAAGTTATTAAATACTTTTTTGTACTTCACTCTGAATGTGCATCTTATATTCTTTTATATACATTTCTTTCCTGAGCACATACATGCCAATATATCTATGGAGATTTTAACCCAGACAGAGGATTTGGAATTCCTATTTTGAAAAGGAAAATATTCAAGGCTTGCAAACTTGCAAAAGTATGAGTGGCCATTTGTGAATATAACTTCTACAATTTGTCATCATACACAGTTATACGCTATGTTGTTTTATTTATGATTGGTTCAGCAGATCATCCCCCTTTTTTTGCTTGTGTTGTGTGGAAGACAAGAGGAAGTCTTTTGGGATACTATTGGAAATCTTATCCTATACAGGAAAGTTCCTTTCTGTTGATATAAATTAAGCACTTATTACACTGTGGTGGGTGTTCACACACATTGTTTCTTTCTCTAGCCCTAGCTAAACCTAAACCCCAAAATCACTGGTCTATACTCACTACTAGTGAATCATAGCCTGCTGCTCCACTAACTACAATTCACAATAGGAATGTTTGATATAAAATAACTTATCTGCCTACAATGTTGAAGCCTGCTATTCCTATTACTTAGACATGCCATTAGTACAAGTACTTAAAGCATATATCAAATAAACAGTGAACATAATATGGTACCTACATGTAGCCTTAGCTATGAGCCTATTTTATCAGGAAATGTGCATTGCCTAGCAGATACAATACCTGTTATCCATCTATGGTCTAAGCTTGTTAATATAATATAAAATGAGGTTGATAATCCTAGGAGATTTCTGTAATCTGTTATGATGAACCTAATCTGTACAACTCTTGCAAGTCTCCCTCTTTTTTTTTCTGTACAGCCATAATCACATGCCTCAATAAAATAAAGAATTTAAAAAAAAAGGGAATCATGACATGTCACACGTCATGTGTCCTTAAGGGGTTAAATAAAACGTTCCACCAGAGAGTACGTTGATCCGAAGAACATTGCACACATGCTCTTAATATATTCTTTATACCCTGGGAGGTCGTTTAGAGGCATCATATGTTTTGATGCAATATGTATAATTATTTAAACTTGATTTATGCAAATGTGCTTGTGAAAAAATAAATGTTTATTATGAGGCATAAATGCTGAGAAACAGCATGAAACAGATCACTCCCAATTTGATATTGGCAATTAAACAATCCCATGCAGACTATGTACAGCTGGAATACCACAGAACTTTTTATCAATGCAGTAGTATTTAAATGGACTTCGGCACCCGGCACAAACAGACTTTGAGAAAGCCCACCCAGGGCGAAACGCGTAAGTCACGTGGTGCAAATTACACTGATCTGGCGTTCAAGGAGGGGAAGCACCAAGCGAGAGGATCAGTGGACGGCGAACTCGTTTGTAACAGTGATTTACCCCACGAACTGTGAGCCAGTAAAATAGATTTGCAATATATTTATTTGTATTTTAATAGTTTTTTATTTACTTTTTATAGATATCTAATAAAGTGTAAGATTGGAGACTGAAAAAAAACATCTATCATTACCATTGTAACATACTGTGGGGCTATTGAAGTCCAAGCATAGTATTTTACCTGAGATTTGATACAAGTGCAGTGGAAGTGCACTTTTACAAGGTGAGACCTCCACATAGGGTGTATATGGTGGAGGTTCCTTACCCATTAATATTACACCATCTTAAGTTTCTTTCCCCTCAGATGGTCTTTTTACCTCCCTAAGAAGTGTTGGAGAAATTTGGAAGGGGTGACTGAAAATCCAGTGTGGATTATATAAGCAAAAAGTTTTAAAAAAAGACGCTGTACAATATTTATATATATATATATATATATACACAGTTTTCATGTTATTAGTTCTATTTTATGTATTTTTGATTGTACTCAATTTTGTGCCCTAACTCATTTGTTTGTATATTAGATGCTTAAATACATAGGGGAGAATTAGAGGACAGCAGCACGGGTTTCTCTGTAAATTTTAAAAGGAAAAACCATTTTATATTTTATTATTTATATCGGCTATGAAGAAAGGTTAACAAATTTAAACCTATTTAGTTTAGAAAAACGTCGCCTGAGAGGGGATATGATAACTTTATACAAATATATTCGTGGCCAATACAAACCATTGTGTGGAAATCTATTCACAAACCGGACTTTACATAGGACACGAGGCCATGCGTTTAGACTGGAAGAAAGAAGATTTCGTCTAAGGCAAAGGAAAGGTTTTTTTACTGTAAGAACAATCAGGATGTGGAATTCTCTGCCTGAAGAAGTGGTTTTATCAGAATCCATACAGATGTTCAAACGGCTACTAGATGCATACTTGCAAGAACAGAATATTCAAGGATATAATCTTTCAATGTAGGGTAATAACTGCTTAATCCAAGGATAAATCTCACTGCCATTGTGGGGTCAAGAAGGAATTTTTTTCCTAGCTTGTCGTAAAATTGTGCTTCAAACTGGGTTTTTTTGCCTTCTTTTGGATCAACAGCAAAAAAACAAATGTGAGGTAGGCTGAACTTGATGGACGCAAGTCTCTTTTCAGCTATGTAACTATGTAACTATGTAGAGTGAAAGCGCCTCAGATTTTTATATATATTCCATTTTTAAACTGTTTATCAAGCAGGGGATTTTTTCTCTATACAGACAGCTGGTAGACGCATCCTACAGGGTGTACCCTTACCTGCTTTATCCATGATATCCCCTCACATCCAGGCCTCCCGCCTGTCTCCCACTGTGGTTTCTGATGTCAGCCTCTTTCACACTGGTTTATAGCAGATCACATGACGCATGCACTTAGTGATACCTATCTCAGTAAAAATTGGTATCACTGGAATTCTGGGGATTCTCTATTTAAACTGGTTCTATTGGAGCTATGATACCAGTTCATTCTTACTACATCATCGGTGCTGTTACTAGTTGTTCTCTGACCTATCATGGCTTTTATTGTCCATTTTGCTTTCCTTTGATGTTCATAATGGGACACTGTAGTCACTGTAACTAGTTCATCTCATTGAAGTGGTTATAGTGTCTGCAGTCCTATGGCACGGTCTCTCCATTCAATGTTGAAACTTTTTCAAGCAGTTTAACACAGAATGAAGGTCTATGTCTTCCCATGTCTAAGCTCCCCCGGAGATATGGATAAGGAAAAAAATTACACACTTCCTTCTAACCTTGCCAAATCATACCAGCAATGGGCACGGTGATAGGCTGCAAGCAGTGATAGGCAGCAAGCAAACAGTTAGTTCTTGAATTTCATGTGTTGGAAGCAGGAAGAATGGACAAATGAAAAGATTTAAGTGATTTTGAAAAGGTCCAAATAGTAATGGCTAGATGAGTGAGTCAGAACATCTCCAAAAAGGCAAGTCTTGTGGGGTGTTTCTGGTATTCAGTGGTTACTTCCTACCAAACGTGGTGCAATGAAGATCATGGGTGCCCAAGGCTCGTTGATGCATTGCAGTGAAGGCAAGGCCGTCTGGTCCGACCACACAGCTCAAATTACTGTAGCTCAAATTGCTGATAAACATAATGCTGGCATTGTAGGAAGGTGTCAAAACACATAGTGCACCACAGTTTGCTGCATATGGGGCTGTGTAGCCGCTGTCTAATTAGAGAGCCACGATGACCCCTGTCCACCATTGAATGTTTCTGCAATGGAGATGTGAGCATCAGAACTAGACCATGGAGCAATGGAAGAATACTGTCTGTTCTGATGAATCACATTTTGTATTAGATCAGATAGATGGCCAGGTGCGTGTGCATCATTGACCTGGGAAGAGATGGCAGCAGGATGCACTGTGGGAAATAGGCAGGATAGCGGAGGCAGTGTTATGCTCTGGGCAATGTTCTACTGTGAAACCACAAGTCCTAGCATTTATGTGGATGTTACTTTGACACGTACCACCCGACTAGAGATTGTTGCAGACCACATACACCTCTTCATGGCAATGGTGTTACCTGATACATCATGCCACACTACATTAACTGTTCAAGAATGGTTTGAGGAACATGACAAAGAGTTCAAGGAGTTGCCTTGGCTTCCAAATTCAACAGATCCCCAGTCCGACCAGGGCTGGATTGGGGATACGAAGCAGCACTGAAAAAAAATATATTCCAGCCCCACAAATCATTGTGCTATGTAGTGTGTGTGTGTGTGTATGTATATGTGTGTGTATATATATATATATATATATATATATATATATATTCCTTTTTCTAATTCAAAATATTAGTACTTTAAGGGTGATTAAATTATACAGTAAAGCATACTAACATGCAGACACAGACAATCTTACTGATGTACACAAATAGGCTCATTGACAGACAATCTCAATGACACTCACAGACAAGGTTACTGGTACACACACAAATTTAGTACAGACAAACTCTGATACACACACAAGCTTACTACAGACAAGCTCACTGTCACACACACACACGCTCACTACAGACAAGCTCACGGATGCGCACACACTCTCCCTACAGACATGCCCATTGAGAAACAGATTCACTACAGACAAGCTCACTGACACACATATGGTCACTATAGACAAGCTCACGATCACACACTTGCTTTCTACAGACAAGCTCACTGCACACCCATGCTCCCTACAGACAGGCTCAGACACACCCATGCTCCCTACAGACAAGCTCACTAACACACACACACATGAATCCTACAGACAAGCACACTGACACACATACAAGCTCCCTCACTAACAGGCACACGCACACACACACACGCACACACACAGAAGCTCCCTCTTGCAATAAGCCTGACCAAAGGTTCTGATTTGACTTGTTCGATTTTTACAACTGGAGGTATCTACCATACAATAAACCATAAAAGAGGAGATTACTTTCGTAATATTACTCACTAACAGCTAGTCTCTTGGGAGGTGTATATTCACATGTGCCCAGCTTTAATGATGCCAATCCCCACAAGGGCTTGAATGTATTAATCTCACAGAGTTTGTGCCAAGAATGGTACTTCAGCCTTGTAGAATGAGTAAACAATTGTGAAATTCCACTTAGAGAATCAGCAAGATTTAAATATATAAATAAGTAAACAGACATTTGGTAGCAAGTCATAAAAACACAATGTACAATCCTACAGCAAAATGCTCTCATTGTTACACTGTTTATTAGTTTCAACTCTTCCGCTCCAAGTTGCTATGTACAAAGCTGATCTCCACTAAATAAATGCATTCTTTTTATTAGTACTTGCTATGCATGAATACCACTAGACCAAATTAACAGAAGCAAAGATTGATACAGATCTAGTTATACATAGGCAGATAGGCAGACTAACCTACAGATGGAGGGAAGAACAGACAGTGAGAGGACAGTGAAGGGACACTAAATATGAAAGCAGGGGTATATGAGTATGGAGGGACACTATGTATGACAGTGGGGGGCAAATGAATATGGAGGGACACTGTGTATCACAGTAAGGGTATTAGAGTACAGGGGAACACTATGTATGAAAGGAGTGGCATATGAGAATGGAGGAACACTATGTATGAAAGGAGTGGTATATGAGTATGGAGGAACACTATGTATGAAAGGAGTGGCATATGAGAATGGAGGAACACTGTGTATGAAAGGAGTGGTATATGAGTATGGAGGAACACTGTGTATGAAAGGAGTGGTGTATGAGTATGGAGGAACACTGTGTATGAAAGGAGTGGTATATGAGTACGGAGGAACACTGTGTATGAAAGGAGTGGCATATGAGAATGGAGGAACACTGTGTATGAAAGGAATGGTATATGAGTGTGGAGGAATACTGTGTATGAAAGGAGTGGTATATATTAGAACGGAGGAACACTGTGTATGAAAGGAGTGGTATATGAGTACGGAGGAACACTATGTATGAAAGGAGTGGCATATGAGACTGGAGGAACACTGTGTATGAAAGGAGTGGTATATGAGTACAGAGGAACACTGTGTATGAAAGGAGTGGCATATGAGAATGGAGGAACACTGTGTATGAAAGGAGTGGTATATGAGTGTGGAGGAATACTGTGTATGAAAGGAGGGGTATATGAGAATGGAGGAACACTGTGTATGAAAGGAGTGGTATATGAGTACGGAGGGACACTGTGTATGAAAGGAGTGGAATATGAGAATGGAGGAACACTGTGTATGAAAGGAGTGGTATATGAGTACGGAGGAATACTGTGTATGAAAGGAGGGGTATATGAGTACAGAGAGGCACTGTGTATAAAAGAAGTGGTATATGAGTACGGAGGAACACTGTCTATGAAAGGAGTTGTATATGAGTACGGAGGGACACTGTGTATGAAAGGAGTGGTATATGAGTACGGAGGGACACTGTGTATCACAGCAGGGATATTAGAGTACAGAGGAACACTGTCTATGAAAGGAGTGGTATATGAGAACGGAGGGACACTGTGTATGAAAGGAGTGGTATATGAGTAAGGAGGAACACTGTGTATGAAAGGAATGGTATATGAGTACGAAGAAACACTGTATATGAAAGGAGGGGTATGTCAGTACAGAGAGGCACTGTGTATGAAAGGAGTGGTATATGAGTACGGAGGAACACTGTGCATGAATGGAGTGGTATATTAGTAAGGTGGAACACTGTGTATGAAAGGAGTGGTATATGAGTAAAGAGGAACACTGTGTATGAAACGAGTGGTATATGAGTATGGAGGTTCACTGTGTACAAAAGCAGGAGTATATGAGTATAGAGGGTCACTGTGTGTGAATGAAAGGGTATATGAGTACAGAGGGACGCTGTGTATTAAAGAATTGGTATATGAGAATAGAGAGACACTATATATAAAAGGAGTGGTATATGAGTACAGAGAGACACTGTATATGAAAGGAGGGGTATATGAGCACGGAGGGGCACTCCGTATGAAAGGAGAAGTATATGAGTACGGAGGGACACTGTTTATGAAAGGAGTAGTATATGAGTACGGAGGGACACTGTGTATGAAAGGAGTAGTATATAAGTACGGAGGGACACTGTGTATGAAAGGAGTAGTATATGAGTACAGAGGGACACTGTGTATGAAAGGAGTAGTATATGAGTACGAAGGGACACTGTGTATGAAAGGAGTAGTATATGAGTACGGAGGGACACTGTGTATGAACTGTGTATGAAAGGAGAGGTATATGAGTATGGAGGGACATTGTGTATGAAAGGAGGGGTATATGAGCACGGAGGGACACTCTGTATGGAAGGAGTAGTTGTAGCGGAGAGGTAGTATAATCCACAGTATCTCCGCTGGGTAACAGAAACAGCATAAGATAATCGAGGTAAATGAATACAGCATACAATAATCCCGGTAGCTTTGTAAGAATCCTTCCCTCCCAAGAACTAGACGACACATAGGCTGGGAGTCAACTGAGGTTTTATTCACAGGTCACAGTATTTATGCAAGTCCCCATGCAAGGGGTTTCCCTACTGGCATTGCAGGGGTTATACAGTAGGGGACTACATGGGGGACTTAACAACCTGGACATTTCTCCCATCATGCACTACTGGACGAGAGGGATACTCCCACTAGAATATACAGTTAAGTGGATTATCCCTCCGTGCAGCAGAACCAATATTTCACATTAAAATCTATAACTTTCAAATTATTCACTCTATTTAAACAAATGGACGTTCGGTAGATAGCTGGGATCTCAGCGTACAGTTCGTGAGAATACCGCTCAGATCCCAGCATAACTAACCGAAGGCCACGCGAAACACACATTATATTCAAGTTACATTCAAAGTACCGCTTGACATTAGGGAAACAAACTACCGAACGCCCGGGGCTCCCGAACGGCCTGGAAGTCCAGTGGTATTCGTGCCGTCGAGTAGCCGATTTTAGTTCCAGGCGCTCGACGACCAAATACCGCTGAGCTAACAAAGGACCCAAGATGGCCGACCGCCGTGTGGTCGGTAGCCGAACGACGGCCACCTAAGAAAGCACTTAACTACCGATTGCAACAATGTTGCAATCGTTAATGGGCGCCACACGACCTCCTGTGTGTGGTCGCCCATTCGGTAGTTTATTCGTTTCACGAACAGTGTTGAAATTCATGCCGCCAGCATACGAATGCTCTTGTTCGCCTGAAATGCAGATACATGAATACACTTGGTTCTAACAACCTTAAAGCTATAGAAACACATTTATACAAATACAGTCTTAAGTGGCTAGTTTTGCCACAGTAGTATATGAGTACGGAGAGACACTTTGTATGAAAGGAGTAGTATATAAATACGGAGGGACACTGTGTATGAAAGTAGTGGTATATGAGTACAGAGGAACACTGTGTATGAAAGGAAGGGTATATGAGTATGGAGGGACACTTTGTATGAAATGAGTAGTATATAAATACGGAGGGACACTGTGTATGAAAGTAGTGGTATATGAGTACAGAGGACTGTGTATGAAAGGAAGGGTATATGAGTATGGAGGGACACTTTGTATGCAAGGAGGGGTGTATGAGTACGGAGGAACACTGTGGATGAAAGGAGTAGTATAGGAGTACGGAGGGACACTGTGAATCTGAAGGGGAAGGAGTCACCATGCCTGCTGGTCCCACTGATTTTCATTGCGATTGCTGCACTTTAAGTAATTTGGAACACTTTGATAACTCTCCCCAATTGGGAGCCAATAGATGCTGGTGGTACATCCCACAGCTGATACATAGATTCATTGCATTCATTACGTTACCATATGATCAGCTACGAGATTTTTTCAGCTTATTTACGCTTTTCTATCATCAGCTCTGAGCCCATCATATACACATCATATACCTGCCACGCAAGTTTGATACCACAATTATTATTATTATTATCATCATTTATATAGTACCAACAGATTCCGTAGTGCTTTACAATATTATTAGAGGGGGGATTTAACTATAAATAGGACAATTACAAAAAAACTTACAGAAACGATAGGTTGAAGAGGGCCCTGTTTAAACAAGCTTGCAGTCTATGAGAGGTGGGGTATAAAACACATTAGGACAGAAAAAAGCAGTCAAATTAGGTGGGAGTGAAGCAGAGCTGGAGGAGAGAGTAGAGTGCTGCCCTTTAGGAGAGAGTAAGAGACAGGTATGTGAGGTAGAGGTTAGTCTGGGAGGCCATAAGTTTTCCTAAAGAAATGTGTTTTAAAGGACCACTCTAGGCACCCAGACCACTTCAGCTTAATGAAGTGGTCTGGGTGCCAGGTCCTTCTAGGGTTAACCCATTTTTTCATAAATATAGCAGTTTCAGAGAAACTGCTATAATTATGAATGGGTTAAGCCTTCCCCCTAATCCTCTAGTAGCTGTCTCATTGACAGCCACTAGAGGCGCTTGCGTGCTTCTCACTGTGATTTTCACAGTGAGAGCACGCCAGCATCCATAGGAAAGCATTGTAAATGCTTTCCTATGAGACTTCGGCTGAATCGCGCGCCTCTTGCCGCGCGTGCGCATTCAACCGGCGGGGCACGGAGGCGGAGGAGGAGGAGAGCTCTCCGCCCAGCGCTGGAAAAAGGTAAGTTTTTAACCCTTTCCCCCTTCCAGAGCCGGGCGGGAGGGGGTCCCTGAGGGTGGGGGCACCCTCAGGGCACTATAGTGCCAGGAAAACGAGTATGTTTTCCTGGCACTATAGTGGTCCTTTAAGGCACTTCTTAAATGATTAAAGACTAGTCCAGGGATGGCACATGGCAGCAAGGATCCCCCCTCCCTACATAAGGTAAGAAGGGAGGGGGATATTTACTAATCTGCTCCCACCTCCACAATCCCTCCAAACATACAGCACCCACACAGACACAGCACCTATACACATACAGCACCCTCACACAAACAGGACCCTAACAAACACAGCACCCTCACAGACTACCAGCACCCTCACACACAAACAGCACCGTCACACACAGCACACTAACAGCACCCTCACAAACACCCTCACCCACATAGCACACTACCAGCACCCTCACACACCCATGACACTAACAGCACCATTACACCACCCTCACACAATACACTAACAGCACACACACACACAGCAGTGTATGTGTGTCTGTGTGTCTGTGTGTGTGTGTGTGTGTGTGTGTGTGTGTATATATATATATATACACACACATACATATACATGTGGCGTGTGTTTGTGCTTTAGGGTGCACACCATAATGCAATAAGCTGCGCACGCCTATGTGGATCAGTGAAGAGATATAAGAGGGGCTAAGATTATTCAGTGATTTATAGGTATGGGTTGGCACATTTCATTGACTCCTACAGTATACAGGAAGCCAATGTAAGGACTGACAAAGGGGTGAGGTGTGAGAGGACCGACTAGAGAGGAAAATCAGTCTGGCAGCAGCATTAATTACAGACTGTAGTGGGGCAATACGGCTATTGGGAAGACCAATTAGAAGAGAGTTACAATAGTCCATGCGAGAAATTACTAGAGCATGGACAAGCTCTTTAGTAGCATCTTGTGTAAGAAAGGGGCGGATTCGGGCGATGTTTTTAAGGTGGAATTGGCATGATTTGACAACAGACCGGATGTGAGGCTCAAAGGTGAGGCCAGAATCAAAAGTAACACCAAGACAACGTGCTTGTAAGGATGGACTGATATGGGTACCACCAATCTGAAGGGAGAGTGAGAGAGGAGGATTAATATTAGGAGGAGGAAAGACAAGAAGTTCTGTTTTGGAAAGATTCAGCAATGACAACAACACAGACACAACACAGGTTATGCAAACAGAAGCTTTTATTCTAATGTTTCAACTCATTTAGGATCTTACTCTATGTGTGTCTAACTATCCTTATTGTTATTTTTTGACAAAGAGGCAAATTATAAACAATATTTCACATAAGCCAGCAAATGTATAAATCGAATGTTATAGACAGTGTATAAATGTATTTGGCATTGAGGAAAAAAAAAAATACAATTTTGACACAAGCAATCGGTGTGTGCCCAAGAATCTGTACGTTCCCAATACCAAGAAAACATCATCGGATGCCTGGAGTGCATTGTGTTGTGCTTTCTCAACAGACACCCGTATGTAAAATTCAAGTCACTAATAACATGTACTCTATACATTTACTGGTTATAACATCTAACACAATGTATTTATTCAGCATTTCTTTTACATTCCCCTTTTAGGGTGCTTTAAAAAAAATTAGTAATTATTTACAACCCAGGAGTTAAAAATTAATAGAAAATAAAACCATATACATAAAGGACGAAAGGAAGGGAATGCTTCATTCTTACGTTAGTAATAATTTTAAACAGTACTTACTTATTATTACAATCAGTAAAAAAGTATACAGCGTACCTAGTTAGTCACATATTTTAGGGAAGGTAGACCCATTTTAGGTGTCTCTCATAATTTGTGATGTAATAGGAGAGTTTATAAGAGTCTGGTCCTGTTTAAAATATTAAATGTAAAACCGTTTCTTGACGTGCTCCCTTTCTGTATAATTTCACAGATGTACAATACAAATATCTTTAGTTAAATAATCCACAGAAAATGGTATGGTCCAATAAAACCAGTACTGCCCTACCATGAAGGTGGAGCACAAGGGTGATGAGTACAACCTGGCACTCACTGCAGCTATTTCAGGCTTCGGTTCCCAGCATGTTCAGCAGCAGAGGAGAATTGTCTCAGTAAGTAAATAAGACAGGAGACAATGAAGGGATTTGCCCATTCAAATGGCACCAAACCTGTACGTTCCAGCTTGGTGCTCAGTTGGTCCCAAAGGCTTGTTTTGTACACATTGCCTTTTTCAAATAACAGATAGTTTTGTGTTGTTTTTAATGTACACGTGATAGGGGTCACTCCTTTTGTCCACTTTCTTTGACCGCGTGTACCCAAGTATTAAGCTGCCGACAGTCACAGCAAAGAGGAACATGACAAAAAGAATGAATATGTAGGAATTATCATTTTTTGTGTTGTTGATGGTTTTGTTGACGTGTTTGTCAGACTGGCAGGGTTGGCTGTTTAGAGTCTTGTTTAATGCCTGCAAAACACTGTTCAAATTTTCCAGCAATCTCTCCATTGGTGTCGGAGACTCCATGTCAACGAGGATTAAATAAATGGGCAATATCCTAGCATCAACATGAAGAAGCCTGTGAGCAAAATAACATGGGTTAATACTACAATTAACTACAACTGATCATAGAGCAGGGGGGGGGAGGCACTTTACACATAACCCTTCAAACTCCACATATCTTTTCCTAAAGTTTATAAAAACTCTTTCCTTAGTCCCAGATTTAAGAACTCAAAGCCTGAACCTGAAACAATTATAATTGAAACACATCATCTACCTCAATACTAAATATAACCTTTAATCCTCTTACACCCTTTGTAATGTAACTCTGACCATAAAGGAACACTCTGGGCACTAGAACAACTTTTTGGAGGCCGGTTTAAGGCCCATCAGGTAAAAAAGCACCTGGGGACCTCCTGGTACCATAACCACTTAATTTTGATTCATTTGTTGTGGTGCCTGTACCTTTAAGACCTCTCTAAACTTAACCCCTTCCCTTTAATCCTGACCACTTCTAACATTATTTTTAACCCCGCATGCATTTACACAGCTGCATACTCTAACTGTACTTACAGTTACCTTCAATGTCCAGTTAATATATTCATTAATAATATGCCTTTTTTGGGGTGGGGGGAGCTGGGATTGCCTTAGAATTCCGTGCCTACAGGTTCCTGACGTGTAAATCCGTCCCTGATTTCAGTGCGCCTTCGGCAGTTTTTAATCAGAAGGAGAATGTCTTGTGAGTAAATTGTCCATAACACCTATAGGCAAGTGACCAATGGAGTAACAGACCCGCTAGCCATCTATTTCCTAGTTTTTGGGTACATGTATTGTGTCAGAGTTGGATTCAGATTACAAGGCATTAACGGCTAAAATAAAGGAGCCTTTGATTTGGAATTGCCGTGTTCGTATTATTGAATGCCTTCAATGCCCCAATTGTTTTTGCAAACAATTAAGCAATTATTTGTTGTTATATATTAATGAAGAAGACAACCTAAAAAATGTTAAACAATAGACAAATGAGGAAACACAGCACCTCCCAAATTAAACTCACACCCTGCAGGCTTTGGGGAGTGGTGAGAACAATGAATTCCTTCAAGTACAGTTCGGCTCCTTGAGAATGGCTTGCTATTTTCATAACACATGCCATTAAAAGAGAATGGGTTTTTATATATTTGAAATTACAGGAAATCATATAAAACAGCCTGTACACTGGCAAGAATATAATCACATCGTTACTGACATACGTGCCCACTTCATAAATGTTAATAAACTTGTAGTAGATATCTGAGACAGTGTTAATGGGTTATTGCATACCCTTTATGACAGTTTTATTTTTTTATGATTAATGTCCTATTGGGTATTATTCTTTAGGTCCCCCCATGAATGCCCCCCAAAAAAAGCTAAACTCACCTGAAATCCAACACTGGACGAGGCTCTCGGTGCGGCTTTCCACTTCCCATCTGATATAATGGCAGCCATTGCAGGAACTTATCAAAGGCTTCTCACAGACAAGCCATTGATTGGTTTTATCTAGCTCGTAGCGCATGGGTTAAGGGGAGGGAGGAGGAGAAGGGATCGAGCGGGTGGTAATGGAAAGGTGGGGAGGGCTTTACTTTAGGGGAGAGGAGACAAACGCTTAAGAAGCTAATCACATCCGTTGCCAGCATACAGTGTGTATTGATGATGGACATAATTTTGCGCACAGAATTTATATTTGGCAGTCTGGACAGAGTTCTTGGCTACCAAAATTACAGGTCCCGGGGACTCCCGTGTGCCAGGGCTGTAGTTAGCCCCCGGTACGAAAGTGCAAATATATTTCTTTGTGCAGGATTTCAAGCAAAAAAACGCTGCACGTGTGTGTGTGTGTGTGTGTCAGCAAAGAAAAGACGTCTTCAAAAAGACTTGAAATTGAACTTTATCGCTGATCATTTGGTTCCTTATTTCTTGGATGTGAATAAGGAACTGACTCCAGTATGTTTTATAGAGAAAACATATTTATATTAAGTCATTGACCTCTTAGTGGAACGGTTTCATGCTCCGTCTGCCATACTTGTGAGAGCTAGCGGTATTAAGTAAATTCCTTAAAGTCTGCTAAGGGTTAGCGTATGTGAACCCTTTGCTTGCTGGTACCTGGAAGGATCAGCTATTCTCCTAAACACAGAAAGTAACAATGTGATTTGCTATTTCTCTTCGCACTTTGGGGTCATAACCAGGATCTATGTCACAATGGATTCTGCAATTTTATTTCCTGTTCTCACCAGCTGCACGTTTAGCAACAATTTTATTTCTCTATTCTATGAATGACCTATTACACAGAACATCCGGGGAAGAAGGAAAGATGCTACCTTATGTTTAGGGGACTGTGGCCATCAGTGTTCCTCATCCGCTGGTAAACGTAGGACACAAGCAAACTGTGGTGGCATTAGTGTGCTCTATATAAAATCCCATAATCTCAAACTGCTGATCATTCCAGAGAAAGAAAAAGGGGAGAATTTCCAAATGTAACTCTCTTGCTAGACAGTGGATAATACCCATGATGAGCTGGTGCAAAGGCCCCATGACTTATTGAACTTTAATTTTAGATTACTCTTTGACCCTGCCTTTGGATTGTCCCTGGCTTGTGTTTATGGACTTACATTAACCTGGACTCTGACCCTTGGCTTGCTGTGTCGCTCATGAACTTATGCCGCTTGGATTTTGGCAATGGACAAATTTCTGAACTACACTTGGATTAAACCTGTGCAACACACCTTGATCCCCTAGACCACATCCTGAACTTGCACTGTCTACTCCGTAACCCCCAGGCCTCTCCTCGCTATCCTTGGTTCTGTGGGATAGGGGGTGATAAGCGCAAGCATTAGTAACTGATTAGTTTTCCTAAATGTTGTGACATAGTTCGAAAAAAGGGCAGATATGATGATCCCCCATAACAGAATGGGATCCCCGTGACTCATACGCCAATAATTTACCCAATTCCCCCTCTTATTAATTATTATTATTTAGAATTACTTACAATTATTTGTGAATTCACTAAATCCTTTGTAATCTTAAAATAAACAAATAAAATATATTAATGTTTATTGTGTCTATTAAATACATATTCTCAAACATAAAAATCTGTATCTATGAAATTATAATTGTAAACTGAATAAATCTGTGAATAGGAGTGACCAGGGACACCAAATGTATTAACAAGAAGATAACTGTCAGAATTATAAAAGGCTGGTGTACTCAGTTACGCTTATTTTACTTTATTAACTCGAGAACAGAACGTACCTATTCCAGCAGAGTGATCGTAACTTCAGTTTAAGCACCATAACTATTTTGCACCGACTCTCAGCTCTGAGAGTGGTTTATAACTTTAACATTGTGTAAAAGCTCTGCAGCTGTAAGCTGGCACACCAGAGCTGTCATTTAAATAGCCAGAGTCTGTTATCAGTTTTGTTCATATCGTGTGTGCTATCTGCACATACTGCCCACACAGATTGAGCTGAGCCCTCTCTCCTAAACATTAAAGAAGTCTCTGTGTCATTTACAGTGGTGCTATGACTGCTATCACTTTACAGAGCTGTTCCACTAAACTGAGTAGTGGGTTTAAAGGACCACTCTAGGCACCCAGACCACTTCAGCTTAATGAAGTGGTCTTGGTGTCAGGTCCAGCTAGGATTAACCCTTTTTTTTATAAACATAGCAGTTTCAGAGAAACTGCTATGTTTATAAATAGGTTAATCCAGCCTCTAAAGCCTCTAGTGGCTGTCTCATTGACAGCCGTTAGAGGCGTTTGCGTGCTTCTCACTGTGAAAATCACAGTGAGAAGACGCCAGCGTCCATAGGAAAGCATTATGAATGCTTTCCTATGAGACCGGCTGAATGCGCGAGCAGCTCCTGCCGCGCATGCGCATTCAGCCGAAGAGGCGGAGAGGAGGAGGAGAGCTCCCCGCCCGGCGCTGGAAAAAAGGTAAGTTTAACCCCTTTCCTCGCCATCCAGCCTGGTGGGAGGGGGACCCTGAGGGTGGGGGCACCCTCAGAGCACTATAGTGCCAGGAAAACAAGTATGTTTTCCTGGCACTATAGTGGTCCTTTAAGGTTGGTGTATAAACTACTTATCCCATAAATGAGAGGCTCCTGCTGCGGATATGTACTGTGTAAATGTAATAAAATAGATCGTAAGGATATTTTGTTTGTTTACTATATTTTCTGTACAAAGCATAAAGATAGAGGGAGAAATATTTCATTATACTTTCCCTATAAGTTCATCATTTAACCCACGAGGAGCTGCAGGGAAACCTCAGGGATCATTGCATGGAGAAGTTCATGTTTTGATGCTGGGTTTACTACTATGTCTAAGGTATGTTTAGTGTGAAGTCTGGAGAGCTGCAGGGTTTACAGTAAAATTAAAGAGAATTACAGATTTACGCTCCTTAAACTGAGCCTTTGAATTTTGTGTTAAGCTGATGAAGGGCTGCTAACTTCAACTTCAAGTCTGTGCTTATCAAGGTTAGTCCTAATGTAGTGGTTGAACATAGAGCCTGTACCTCGAGACACAATAACAACTTAATTAAGGAAGAAGCCATTTGTGTTGTCTGGAAAGTTCCAAATAACACAGGCCGGTGAAGTATTGAGCCTGTGGAGAGCTGCTGTGTTCAGAGTTAAAGGACCACTATAGTGCCAGGAAAACATACTTGTTTTCCTGGCACTACAGTGCCCTGAGGGTGCCCCCACCCCGCCGGGCTGGAGGGCGAGGAAAGGGGTTAAACTTACCTTTATTCCAGCGCCGGGAGGAGAGCTCTCCTCCTCCTCTCTGCCTCCGATCCTCCTCTTTGGCTGAATTCGCATGCGCGGCAGGAGCTGCGCGCGCATTCAGCCAGTCTCATAGGAAAGCATTCATAATGCTTTCCTATGGACGCTGGCGTCTTCTCACTGTGATTTTCACAGTGAGAAGCACGCAAACGCCTCTAGCGGCTGTCAATGAGACAGCCACTAGAGACTTTAGAGGCTGGATTAAACCATTTATAAACATAGCAGTTTCTCTAAAACTGCTATGTTTATAAAAAAAAGGGTTAATCCTAGAGGGACCTGGCACCCAGACCACTTCATTAAGCTGAAGTGGTCTGGGTGCCTAGAGTGGTCCTTTAAACATGCAGAGAACTAGTGCCTTCAATGTTAAAGGGACATTAAAAAACGTTAGCTTAATGGAGTAGTTTTGGTGTACAGTATAGATCATGTCCCTGCAGTCTCACTGCTCACATTTCTGCCATTTAGGAGTTAAATAATTTTGCGCATGCAGCCCTTACACAGCCTTCCTAAACACTTCCTGTAAAGAGTCATCTAATGTTTACACTTCCTTTATTGCACTTTCTGTTTTTTTGGAATGTCTTATCTCCTGCTCTGTTAATAGCCTTCTAGACACCACAGGAGCCTCCTGTGTGTGATTAAAGTTAAATTTACAGAGCAGGAAATAACAAATTCTAAAGCACGTTAACATCTAATTGAATATGAAACCCTTTGTTTATGCAGGCTGTGTCAGTCACAGCCAGGGGAGGTGTGGCTAGGGCTGCTTGGGCATAAACAAAGTGATTTATCTCTTAAATGGCAAATAATTGAGCAGTGATAGTGCAGGGGAAAGATCTTTACACCAAAACTGCTTCATTAAGCTAAAGTTGTTTTGATTTCTATAGTGTCCCTTTAAGACTATTTTGCACTGTTCAGATAAATTTTCATGGAACCAGTCTCTTAGCGATTCCCCCTGCTATCCTGACTAATCATTGCAAGGAATAGGAATCTGCTGGGAATTAGAAGTCAGTTGCATTTCAGAAAAACAGGAATGTGCAAAGTTCTGTGTGAGGGATCACGTGGTCAATATTATTGGTTTTTAGTTAGATGGCTTCATTGCTAAATTCAAGCTTTAGTGAAGGTGACCCTCAAACATTGCTCAGCCACTGAAGCAATGACCACAAAGTGACACATTTGTACGATTCGGACCGCAGCTCTAGTCAATCATTACCAGCCTGCTTTTCCTTAGCTGAGAATATTGGGAAATGTAATTGTGACGGACCGCCTAACACCTCGACTGGGTACCTCCGCCAATTGCTGCTTCCTAGTGCTCACCGAGTACTCCAAGCACTCCATCAGACACCATCAGCACTGTAGACCCTTAGCCGCAGCAGCTTGGCTGGGGTTTCGCTGTCCTCCACCCACCCTGGACCCAAGTCAGGGATCCAGCTTTCAGTGGGTAGATCTCTCCTACTCCAGAGAGTATAGCAGGATAGCTCTTACAAGAGCTAGTGATATAGCCTGTATAGCCTTCCCCCACAGACATGAGATGAGGCTCTATGCTGGGGATTAGAGATGTCGCGAAACTGTTCGCGAACTTCTCACGAACAGTTCGCCGCATTTCGCCACGAACCGTTCGCAGCGAACTCCGGTCAGCTGACACATCCCGGCCAATCTCCAGCAGACCCTCCCTCCCAGACCCTCCCACCTCCTGGACAGCATCCATGTTGAAGCTGCCTTCAACATGGATGCTGTCCAGGAAGTAGAAGGGTCTGGGAGGGAGGGTCTGCTGGAGATTGGCCGGGATGTGTCAGCTGCCCGGAGTTCGCCACGAATGGTTCGTGGTGAACCGTTCGCGAGAAGTTCGCGGACGGTTCGCGACATCTCTACTGGGGATGAACTGGAACTGTTTTAATAGGAGTCACACACGGCCTTTTATGTGAATCCCCATGCAAGGGGTTTCCTGATAGAAATTTCAGGGGCATTCCCCCACTGGACCTGAGAGGAGACTACTGTAAAACACACTAACAATTACATTAACTCTCAGATCCAGGACATACATATTAAGTACACCCCAAAAACACATAATTAATAATTGAGTACCCTCTGTTCGTCACAGTAATCAACATCTTTGAGGTCAAGTGCGCCATAATTATAAGTAAGCCCAAACCCTAAGAGTCAAATATGACAAATGAATAGGGTGCTTAAAATGTAAAAAAAAAAAAAAATTTTACATTTATTTATTTAAAAAAAAAAAAAAGCCACACCTTTAAGAGTCATAACCACTCAAACTGTAAAAAAAGTTCACTGTGTCTTTAAGACAAAGCTATGTCAAAGCGTAAATTGCTTTGGAGTTAAATTGAATCTTACATATTTTTTTTAACATTTGCACTTTGAGAGTGCACTATACTTAGTTTTTGCACTTTATTAAAGGACTACTCTAGGCACCCAGACCACTTCAGCTTAATGAAGTGGTCTGGGTGCCAGGTCCAGCTAGGGTTAACCCATTTTTTTTTATAAACATAGCAGTTTCAGAGAAACTGCTATGTTTATGAATGGGTTAATCCAGCTCCAAATCCTCTAGTGGCTGTCTCATTGACAGCCACTAGGTGCGTCACTTTCTCACTGTGATTTTCACAGTGAGAGCACGCTCAGTCCATAGGAAAGCTTTGAGAATGCTTTCCTATATGCACGAATGCGCGAGGCTTGCCACGCGTCGCATTCAGCCGACGGGAGGAACGGAGGAGGATCGGAGGAGGAGAGCTCCCTGCCCAGCGCTGGAAAAAGGTAAGTTTTAACCCCTTTCCCCCTTCCAGAGCCAGGCGGGAGGGGGACCCTGAGGGTGGGGGCACCCTCAGGGCACTATAGTGCCAGGAAACCGAGTATGTTTTCCTGGCACTATAGTGGTCCTTTAAAGCATTTCACATTTGCACTTTGAATTTTTTTTTCACTGTGAAATATATATTTTTCATAAAGACATAGCATACTTATTTTCTTCTTTCAGCCCAAACCCTAACCCAATATAACCCTATCACCATGAACCCCCAAACCACCCTATCACCAAGAACCCCCAAATCCCCTGCAGAAATACAGTGAATGGATCTGTAATGACACTGGAGACACATCTCACTTAAACACATGGGGGCGTATTTATAAAGAGCAATTACATAGTTACATAGTTACAGTAGCTGAAAAGAGACTTGCTCCATCAAGTTCAGCCTTCCTCACATATGTTTTTGCTGTTGATCCAAAAGAAGGCAAAAAACCCAGTCTGTAGCACTTCCAATTTTGCAACAAACTAGGAAACATTTCCTTCTTGACCCGAAAATAGCAATTAGATGTCTCCTTGGATCAAGAAACTATTACCCCACTAATTAGAAATGTTATCTTTCTATTACAAAGCAAAATTCTAAAAAGTGTGCAGTCACCATAGTAACTGATGGAATGTTCCAGCCAGCTGCTCCACTTTTATAACTTGCTCCCGAAATTGCTCTTCATACATAATACCTGTATTAAAAATTGACTACTCCAAACAGGCTCTGCTTTGATTTTTTGATGCAGAATAATTAATGTATTGTCATCTGTTTAATCAATTACTAGATCTACTATAGTAAACTTGTAGAACCAAGTGATTAAATTATCCTGATTAACCCTTTACCTCTGTCTAGCCTGCACAGATGGGGTTGGTTTTGTCTTGAGTCGCTGGTGAAGGGGTTAAAGCTACAGATAAAGCCACATGTAAAGTAGAATAGAAATATAAAATAGTAATACTGATACGGTGTGCTTTTCGGGTTTGTACGTTTCATTTTCTGAACTGAAGCTAGGATTTTACAAATGCTGCTGTCCCGGACTCAATGTTTGCTGGATTTTAATATGCCTTTAATTGTTACTGTCCCTTTAACGTGCTGGTGCCAGGCTTTCATAGTTACAGTGTAACCATAAGCACTGATCGCCAGATCTCACAGTTTACTAAACAAAGGAGACACACAATACACAGATCCATTCTTTGTAATGTGAGTGTTTTGGTTTATTTTTCTGCGATAATAAAGCAGTGTTTGGAGGGTCACTGGAAATGTAACTTTAAAGTCTGTCCGAAGTAGCCTACCTTGAGTCCCTGTCAAAGGCGTTTAAACTATATCTTCAGCTGATGCTAAGATACCCCATCAGAGATATTAGGGATAATGCTCTGCACTCTGCCACAGACAATACTATGCACTCTGCCACAGACAAGACTCTGCACTCTGCCACAGACAATGTTCTGCATTCTGCCACAGGCAATGCTCTGCACTCTGCCACAGATAATACTCTGCACTCTGCCACAGGCAATTCTCTGCACTCTGCCACAGACAATACTATGCACTCTGCCACAGGCAATGCTCTGCACTCTGCCACAGGCAATGCTCTGCACTCTGCCACAGGCAATTCTCTGCACTCTGACACAGACAATGTCATGCACTCTGCCACAGACAATGTCATGCACTCTGCCACAGACAATACTCTGCAATCTGCCACAGACAATGTCATGCACTCTGCCACAGACAATACTCTGCAATCTGCCACAGACAATGCCATGCACTCTGCCACAGACAATACTCTGCAATCTGCCACAGACAATGCCATGCACTCTGCCACAGACAATGTTCTGCACTCTGCCACAGACAATGCCATGCACTCTGCCACAGACAATGTTCTGCACTCTGCCACATGCAATACTATGCACTCTGCCACAGACAATGCTCTGCACTCTGCCACATGCAATACTATGCACTCTGCCACAGACAATGCCATGCGCTCTGCCACAGACAATACTCTGCAATCTGCCACAGACAATGCCATGCACTCTGCCACAGACAATGCCATGCATTCTGCCACAGACAATACTATGCACTCTGCCACAGACAATGTTCTGCACTCTGCCACAGGCAATACTATGCACTCTGCCACAGACAATGTTCTGCACTCTGCCACAGGCAATACTATGTACTCTGCCACAGGCAATGCCATGCACTCTGCCACAGACAATGCCATGCACTGTGCCACAGACAGTACTATGCACTCTGCCACAGACAATGTTCTGCACTCTGCCACAGACAATGCTCTGCACTCATTCCCCGGTGATGCTCTGCACTTTTAAACCCAGATAAAGCTCTGCCTAAACTTCTTCACCCTGAGTCGTAGCTAGTGCTCTGCAATAAAAGTCATTTTATAACGTTCTGCACTCAGTCCCTGGTTATGTCAGGTGCAATGCCCCATGAGATGCTCTGCATTCACAGATAATGATGAGCCCTGAGATTTAGATAATGCTCTGCACACTAATAACCAATCAGTTCAGCATAATGCTCTGTACTCACAGACTCTGTGCTCTGGTGATGCTCTGCAGCCAAGTCCAAGATGATGTTCTGCACTCAAATAAAATTCATCTTTCACCATTGAGTCTGAGGCAATGCAGTCTATCCAGTGTGCAGTATATCCAGTGTGGGTGATGCTCTGCAGTCTATACCTAGAACCATATGTTGGTATTGTACTGCACTGAGTTCTAGATAGTCTGGGTGATTACCTGCAGTCATTTACAGCATTAAAAAGTCATTAGTGATGCTCTACACTCCAGGCAATGATTTATACCCAATACCCTGAGATGCTCTGCAATACTATATCAATCTAATATCCTGTGATGCTATTCAGTTTATGATTGGGATCCTGGTTCTCTCTCTATCCTTACTCTCTCAGTTTGACCCTGGCTGTCTCAGTCTCACTCTGTCTGACCCATGTTGTCTCAGTCTCCCTCTGTCTGACCCAGGCTGTCTCAGTCTCACTACTCTTTGAGGCTGCTTCTTAACCTTTCATTCAGTTCCCCTCTGCCCCTCCTTTTTGTTTTTTAACTTCTGCTCCTCCTTCTTTCTTAAATCCTTCTTCTCTTTCTGTGCATTATACAATGTGTCAATTCCCACATGGTTCAGCAGCTGCCTTGTGCATCTCCCCGGTCCCCCTGTGCCTACTAGTAACTGTGGCACCTCTTCTCTTAGTCAGGCTCCAAGTCCTATTAGCCACCCCTGTGTGTTTGCCATTAACTGTGCCATCACTCCTGCTAGCCGGCCAATCTCCCTGACTCTGTCTGTCCAAAACTGTGCCATCTCTTCTCCTAGCCAGCCAATCTCCCTGGCTCTATGTCTGTCAATAACTGTGCCATCGCTTCTGCTAGCCGGTCAATCTCCCTGACTCTATGTCTGCCAGTAACCTTGCCATCTTTTCTGCTAGCTGGTCAATCTCCCTGACTCTGTGCCTGTCAATAACTGTGCCATCTCTTCTGTTAGTCGGCCAATCTCCCTGATTCTGTGTCTGTCAATAACTGTGCCAGCTCTTCTGCAAGCTGGCCATTTTCCCTGATTCTGTGTCTGTCAATAACTGTACCATCTCTCCTGCTAGGCGGCCAATCTCCCTGACACTGTGTCTGTCAATAATTGTGCCATCTCTTCTGTTAGCCGGCCAATCTCCCTGACTCTACGTCTGTTAATAACTGTGCCATCTCTTCTGTTAACCGGCCAATCTCCCTGACACTGTGTCTGTCAATAACCGTGCCATCTCTTCTGTTAGCCAACCAATCTCCCTGACTCTGTGTCTGTCCATAACGGTGCCATCTCTTCTGTTAGCTAGCCAATCTCCCTGATTCAGTGTCTGTCAATAACTGTGCCATCTCTTCTATCAGCCGGCCAATCTCCCTGATTTCTACGTCTGTCAATAACTGTGCCATCTCTTCTGCTAGCCAGTCAATCTCCCTGACTCTGAGTCTGTCAATAACTGTGCCATCTCTTTTGTTAGACAGATGGCCTTAAGTTCTCCTGCAAAATGTCTTGATAAACTTGGGAATTCATTTTTCCTTCGATGATCGCAATTTGTCCAGGCACTGACGCAGCAAAGCAGCCCCAAACCTTGATGCCCCCACCACCATACTTCACAGTTGGGATGAGGTTTTGATGTTGGTGTGCTGTGCCTTTTTTTCGCCACACATAGTGTTGTGTGTTTCTTCCAAACAACTCAACTTTGGTTTCATCTGTCCACAGAATATTTTGCCAGTACTGCTGTGGAATATCCAGGTGCTCTTGTGCAAACTGTAAACGTGCAGCAATGTTTTGTTTGGACAGCAGTGGCTTCCTCTGTGGTATCCTCCCATGAAATCCATTCTTGTTTAGCGTTTTACATATTGTAGATTCGCTAACAGGGATGTTAGCATTTGCCAGTGACTTTTGTAAGTCTTTAGCTGACACTTCTTCACCTCATTGAGCAGTCTGCGCTGTTCTCTTGCAGTCATCTTTACAGGACGGCCACCCCTAGGGAGAGTAGCAGCAGTGCTGAACTTTCTCCATTTATAGACAATTTGTCTTACCGTGGACTGATGAGCAGCAAGGCTTTTGAATATACTTTTATAACACTTTTATAACACCTCCAATCTCATCTCATTGATTGGACTCCAGTTGGCTGACATCTCACTCCAATTAGCTCTTTGAGATGTCATTAATCTAGGAGTTCACATACTTTTTCCACCTGCACTGTGAATGTTTACATGGTGTGTTCAATAAAAACATGGCAACATTTCATTCTTTGTGTGTTATTAGTTTAAGCAGACTGTGATTGTCTATTGTTGTGACTTAGATGATGATCAGATCACATTTTATTACCAATTTGTGCAGAAATCCATATCATTCCAAAGGGTTCACATACTTTTTCTTGCAACTGTATATCTATCTATCTATCTATCTGTATATCTATCTCTCTATCTATCTCTCTATCTATCTATCTATCTATCTCTATCTATCTATCACTCTATCTATCTATCTATCTCTCTGTCTGTATATCTATCTATCTATCTCTCTGTCTGCATATATATTTATCTATCTATCTATCTATCTATCTATCTATCTCTCTGTCTGTATATATATATATATATATATATATATATATCTGTCTGTATATCTATCTATCTATCTATTTGGACATGTCCATACACAGTAAACAATCTTTAAATTGGATTTATTTGCTGATGACATTGTAATTACACTAGTACAACAATGGACGCTCCTTGCCTAGTAATATGGAGTTCTTTACAAGGCTCAGCAAACAGGGCTATGCAGGAATTCAAAGTGAATTCAAAGCCAAAGTAGCCAAATTGGAATAAAGTGACGTCTGCTGTGCTTCATGTTCGACTAGTTTGGCATTTTTGAAATTCGCTTTGAATTCCTAACAATTCTCACTTTAGTGAATAACCCAATCTGAGTTTCAAACCTGAATGTGTGTGTCTGAAAGGACAAATGTTTCGAGCTGCATCCACATAAATCTTAACATGCTTAGTCCGTAGTAACACCCCCCTGTGCGAGATTCCTGTGGTTATGTCATTTATCTGGCGATATATGCCATTTGTATGGTCCAATATGTTGGACAAACCTACACTGATCAGCCACAACATTAACACCACCTGCCTAATAATGTGTTGTTGTTCCTCGTGCTGCCAAAACAGCTGTGATGCGTCGAGGCATCTGTGTGGCAGGGTGCATTATCCTGCTGAAAGAGGCCACTGACACCATGGAACACCATTGCCATGAAAGGGTCTGCAACAATCTCTAGGTATGTGGTATGTGCAGGCCTGGATTGGCCATCGGGCACACCGGGACTGCA
The DNA here is from genome assembly GCA_933207985.1 of Pelobates cultripes. Classification (NCBI taxonomy): domain Eukaryota; kingdom Metazoa; phylum Chordata; class Amphibia; order Anura; family Pelobatidae; genus Pelobates; species Pelobates cultripes. The sequence continues at coordinate 409,200,367 of OW240912.1, read as the reverse complement.
AATACCAAATACCTAGAGATTATCACTCTGGATCTCGCGAGAGTGATCTCTAGCCCTGCAGGTAGTGGCTTCCATACCGTAGTCGCAGGGGTCGCAGCTGCGACTGGGCACGTCACTCCAGGGGGCCGGACCCCGTGACCGGGTACCATCTGCCATGCATGTTAAGGGGTCCATCGGGTGGCCCATGCTGTCAGGGCCACCCGATGGATATGGATTGTCAGGGGGCCCGGTCTGCGCTGGGTGTTTTACCAGCATGACCGGGCCCCCTGTGATAAAATCACACAGAGCTGAGAGGAAGTGACTCCCCGATCAGTCCTCCCAGCTATCAGAGCCTGCGCGGGAGGAAGCAGGAAGGAGGAGGGAGTCAGAGTGGGAACTCTGATTCCCATCAGGCTGAGCCCCCACTGGACCCCAGGGAAAGTCACAAAAGGTAGGAAACAAGAAACATTTTGTGTATGTGTGTGTGTCTCTGTATGTATATGTGTGTGTCTGTGTCTCTGTATGTGTGTGTGTGTGTCTGTCTCTTTATGTGTGTGTGTCTCTGTATGTGTGTGTGTGTGTGTGTGTCTCTGTGTGTGTCTGTATCTCTGTGTGTGTGTCTGTCTCTGTATGTGTGCATCTCTGTATTTTGTGTGTATGTCTCTGTATGTGTGTCTCTGTATGTGTGTGTGTCTGTGTCTCTGTATGTGTCTGTGTCTAAGTATGTGTGTCTGTGTGTGTGTGTGTGTCTGTATGTATGTGTGTGTCTGTATGTATGTTTGTATGTATGTGTCTGTCGGTGGGTGTTTGTCTGTGTGTATGTGTTTGTGTGTATGTGTCGGGGGGACCCACGGATCGAGAGAGGGGAGGGAAGGGGAGAGAGGTGGGGGGGCCCACGGAGCAATTTCGCACCGGGGCCCCATGAATTGTGTGTACGCCACTGCCTGCAGGCTAGAGTTCACTCACCACTAGGACCATCAAGGATGACAGCACGATCCCCCCTGCCAGGCTAAAGGTAATAAGGGAGGGGGTATACAATGCTTGCTTTTTTTTTATCTGCCTTCCCCCCAACACACGATCCCTCTAAATATATACACACACAGCACCCTCAAACACACACACACACAGCACCCTCACATACAGCTCCCTCACATGCACCCTCACACGCACACAGAGCCCTCACACACATTACATTACATTACAACCCATTACAACCCATTACATTACAAACCAACCCATTTACACATTACCACACCATAATCAGCTCACTCTACACACACGCAATCGCACAAGCAGGCTCTTTTGACTCCTGGTATCCCATTTATAGAGACACCAGAGACAAGTTACAAGCACATACAGCATAAGCATGTTATTAAATTTGCTTGCGCTGTGCAGAACAAATACAGGACCCTTTTCTCATGCTAGAGCTCTTCAGCAGAGCTCTGCGCAATTTCTGCCCTGGAAGAGCATTGAACCAACATGCTCACTTTGACAGGGTGCGTGCTTGTCATTTGTGATGACAAAACGCCCCCCATGTCCCCCCTCCCTTCTCAGTGGGTCGTTGTGATTAAAAAATACCCGAGCCGAATTTTGTCTCCAGTCCGGCCCTGGGTATGTGTCAGAATAACATGCATATGAATGCTAGAATCCAAGGTTTCCCTAAAAAACATTGCCCAGAGCAAAACACTGTTTCTGCAGGCCTGCCTTTTTTCTTGCTGAAGGATCCTGCAAGACTGTGCTTTTCATGGACAGCTGAGAAAATTGACAAAACTTGATGGTGGTACCTTTTGTTGGGTATTATCGAGGTAGGGGGTTTTCCATAAGACCAAGTATTATGTCTTTGTCTTGTGATATCTTTTGACTAGATGGATTGCTTGACTTTATTTCCTGGGAACCTAAGTATTACCTTTCATTTTTACTGCTACTAAGATTCCCCCGAGGCCAGGCCACTCTCGCTACCTGCGAGGAATCAGTTCATCTTTAGACCGTATAATACGACTATTCTCTACAATATGGAAAGAAGGGGAAGAAGAAATGATAGCAGACATTTTACTGCTCCTTAGAGGCAAGGGTGAAGGAAAGAATCTCTAAATAGAGAGAAATCATAAAGAGTGGACTAGCTGAAGGACACCAGATTTACATAAAATGGCTAAACTACCTGGGTCAGAATAACAGAATTCTTTAAAACCAATAACAAGCCAAGGCTAGAACTCGAAATAACTAAAGATGGCTTATAATGTGGTAAAGTGACCTAATGTCCCTATATCAGGGCAATGGCGCTAGACTGCGCGCATTTACTGTCGAATAGGCACTCGCACAGATATGGGCAGAGAATGGTGATCGATACAGACAGCAATAAATGGCAATGAATGCCAGCAATATGTATCATTACAGCCGCCAGTCGCCAGAGGGTGTCAAACATGCCGCAAAACATAATTAGTTTCATAAACACAGAACTCATAACACTGCTGATATAATGTAAGACCAAGACGTACAATAGTCTCTTTGATAAGCACATGTTTATAGTACATACACATATTACTGTTTATCAGCCCTCTCCTTGACAGATTCTGGGTAATACAATAATGTTTTCATTAACAAGACCTTCAATTAAACACAAGCAGACAAACAAAAGACTCATGGGTTATTTAGTCACAAAAAACCTCATCTGGTTCCTAACATATACTATTTTCATTTATCGATTTTTGTCAAGTCTACTGTATGTAACGAAAAAAATTCCCCAGGCACTCAAGGTGTTAAAGCCGCAGGCAGTTTTAATTAAACAAAAAGAACAGCGACGTTTCGACCTGCTAAGAGGTCTTTTTCAAGCTAAGTCTACCGTATCTTATTCTCAACAATATTTATGATCAAACAAATGAGAAATTAGCATAATGGTAAATTTACATAATTGGATTTCTAGGTATATTTAAAGGAAATACATACAGAAAACTGCTGCTTGCCCTTTATCTATATAATTCGGTAGTGATGGATTTACAATTTCATCATTAAAATCAGTCGTAATACAGTACTATAGTACATAGGCATACCTTGGTTATTTGGTACAAAGGAAAAATCTTCTGCTGATATTCCACCCTGGGATTTAACAATCTAAACTTCCGCATCCCCTCGTGCCAGTGCTTCTGTGTCTTTCCTTCCGACAACTTACCCTCGGATGTGTCTCTCCATACCCCAATTAACCTTGTAAATGTCTTTCTTTGCTCCCCAACCTCTTTTGTCTTTCTTTTTCCATACATTCCCCATTTTGGTCTCCCATTACCAACTGACCCCATTGTGTGTTTCCCCAATCTCCCTGCATGTCCCCTCCACCCCATGTCACTTATCCTGTCCTGGATTTTGTCATGGCCAAGTAGGACTATTGTAGAGGCTCTGCGTGTTCCTCTACCCAGCCTGTCAATGCAGCACTTAGTATACTGTTGGCATTGCATAGTATTGCAGACAAGTGTGAATATATTTGGCCTTTTTTGTTGCACTACCACATGGGAACCTGTATGAAGCAATCATCAAGAACATTCCATTAGTTTCCATGGTGATTGCTCCACTTGTAAAGCTTTGCCCCAGGATTGGTCGTTATAAAGCGGTCCCAGAGCTGCGATGCCTGGAAGTAAGCTCCAGTCATGTAATTTAATAAACCTTTGGAAAAGTGGAGCTCATGACATGATAATAATATAATAATAAATGATGATAAATAATGACATGAGGCACAGAAGAGAAACCTGTCTGGTTGCGAGCTAAAAGCTAACAAGTCTGGATGTTTAAAATTGTATTATTGTTTTATAAAGATTTTGCCATCAGCCTCCCAGATATATCATGAGTCTTTAGCTCCAGGAAGACATGATGGCTGGTTGGGTAAAAGTATTAAGGAAGAGAGAGGTTTGGGGGTTAGGACCATCATGTTAAACATTATATTACGCTTCCTTTTCAGCAAGTAACAAGTAGATTAATCTTCCTTCATTGCTGACTGGGGTTTCCTGTCCATAAATTCCACATAGATTCATCCTCAGGCACATAAATCAGAGATAAATGGGTAATTGAAATGCACATGAAACACTTGCCCATTGTGCAGACCAATGGTTGTCACAGACAGAACCCAGCTGTAATTGACAGAACCCACGAGTTCCTAAAATGTTTCAGAAATATTCTTATCATCAAAGTGTTACATGTCAGGCTGGAACTGTAAATTGTGAAATACCCTCTTCTTCTGTGCCATATTGGTTAAATATATTGGCCTCTACAGTGTAAGGATCCCAGTATTTTAAACTAAAACTTCAAGCACACTAAACATTGAAGGTCACTGCATAGAATATGATTCTAAAATGTATCTCGTCAATGTCTGAGTGCACTTCCTATACCTCCTCCACTGCCCATAATGTATGTGTCTACTAAAGTAAAACTGTAAAATCTGTCAATACTCTAATAGTAAGCAGGGGAGGGCTTGCAAGACAGCTGGTGGCACTTTCCCCTGGCCACTAGCATATACTGGTGTGGGTTGCATTATCTTACTTTTGCCATGGAACATTTGTATGTCAGTTGACAGAGTACCACAAGAGTGAGGCCATAGGCAGGGATTCTCCATGGCCTTTGCTAGCTCACCACTATGTTGGTGTGTGCTTGGCCCAATACTCGCCCATTAGGATAATTCCTGGGATATGATATCTGTGAATTTCACGTGGCCCTTTAAGTGCATTTGTCCCCTAGTATGGCTGCTATCAACTTACTCAGCGAAATGCGGTAGGGCTGTGCCAGCGAAAAATAATAAATAAATAAATAAAATAACGTAAAATAGTCCAAAAGAATCTCACTAGAGCAACAGTGCTTGATGGAGTATAGGTGGGTAGACTTTTCAGTAGAAGTGGGTGCGTCCTAGTGTCTCAGGGTATTCGCATATATGAAAAAAAAAGGAGACAGGGGCAGCCAGTAGTGCAATACGTCTAAAATCCAGAGGGTAAAATAATATGAGAAGGTAAAGAACTCACATTTAAGTAACTTACTTACTGTGCCAATTCTCTTTTTATTGTATTTTTATGCACTTTTACCATTTTTACTTTCCTGGCTTTTTACTGTTGTTCCTGCACTTAAAGAAATCCCAGGTGGGGATCATGCCACCAACGCCTTGCTAATAGAGCAGTGTTTCTGCTCTATACCTGTAAGTATTATTTTAGTTACTTTTATTTATCCAAAAGTAGCCAAACTTGAACAATTCTCCAAGTTAGCCATGCTTCCAGGCTTGAAGTCTTTGGCCTTCAATTTTGAATTAATTGTAAATTCACTTTGAATTCATAACAAATCTCACTGGTCTCACTGGTGAATAACTCTGTCGGGCATTTTTCAAAATGGATTTCAGATTTGAAGCCAAAGTAGGTTCACTAAAAAACCTAGAAGATAATTTCATAATACAAATTCACGTTGGACTCCTGCCATTTCACACTTCAGTGAATGTCTGTCTGTGAGCGTTTCAATTTGCCAAGTGTTTATAAACTATATTATTTTGTGCTCTTTTTTTTTTTTTTTTTAATACTGCATTGGTAAGAAAAAAAAAAATGATATCACCAAACAAATATAACATTAAAGGATGACTATAGGGTCAGGAACACAAAAATGTATTCTTAACCCTATAGTGAAAACCCACCATTTAGGTGGCTTGCACCCTTCCCCCTTTAGCTCCCTCAGAATGGGTTAAAACTCACCTTATTTTCAGCTCTCCACATGTCCGCCGGCATTGGCCCACCCCTTGGCTACATCATCAAATTGCAGATTTTTAGCCAATCCAATGGTTTCCCATGGGAAAAGCATTGGATTTGCTAAAATCAGCAAGGGGGCGGGGCCAAATGCTGTTTTGGCCAATCAGCACCTCCTCATAGAGATGCATTGAATCATTGAATCCTGCGTCTCCATGAAGAGCGTGGGGACGTTGAACAGCAGTGCTGCTTACTGTGCAGCCCTGATCCAGGAAGCCCCTCCAGTGACCATCTGAGGAGTGGCCACTTGGATGTGTCCCTAGGGGCAATGTAAACACAACCTTTTCTCTGAAAGGGCAGTGTTTACATGAAAATGCCTGAAGGCAATGATTATACTCACCAGAACAACTACATTAACCCCTTAAGGACACAGCTTCAGAAGCTTGACTTACGCTTAATGACACAAGCAATTTTTGCATTTTCTTGCTGTTTGCGTTCAACTGCAATTTGCATCTCTCTCATTTATTGCACCGACACATATTATATACTGTTTTTAAAAGGACAGAAAGGGCTTTAATTTGATATAACATATATATATATAAATGCTTACTTATTATAAAAAAATACAGAAAAATGCAAAAAAAATGAAAAATATTGTTTTTTTTTACAGTTTTTGCAATAATAATGTGTGCATAATTAGTGCAGGTTAAGGAAAGTAATTAAAAATAAATTTATTTATTTGTTCTGATTTACAGAATATATAATGTGTCTGGGATTTTAAGTTTTTTTTTGGTAGTTACAGGTCACAAAGCACAAGGAGTAAAATAAACTTTTAATGTGGAGCGATTTTAGAATTTGGTATGTTTGTCTTGTAAGCTTAATAGCCATAAAAGAAAACAAAATTGCCACACAAAAGTATATATTTATATAAAGTAGACATCACGGGCTATTTACCTAAGGTTGTTTTGACACTTTCTACGTAGCCATTTCACCGCCAATCTGCTAAATATTGGAGTAAAATTGTGTTCTTTTTGGTTTTTGGCACACAAACTTATAACAGAGAAATTCTCGTGTATATTTTGTAAAGTTGGTGTGTGCTATTCCTGTACAAAGTTTTATTTTGTGTTCAGTTACATCTGCTGAGTAAAATGACACCCCCATTGTATGTCTTTTGCACTATTTCGTGAAGTTACAGTGCCATACAGGATACCTGTCCTTTTCAGTATTCACAGTAGAATTTTGAGAGATGGATTTAATGAGCCTTAGCTTCCATTTGGGGTATTATAACAGTTTGACTGTTCAAAAAAACCCCACAAAGGCCTACCATTTGTAAAAGTAGACACTCCAGGGTATCTTATAAGGTGCATATTGTGCCTTAGCATGCCCCCATTTTTTCACCAATATATGCCAAAGTATGTGGTAAAAAATAATTTTGTGCATTTTTTACATACGGATTGCATTTTTGCTGGGCGTTTTGTATATTTCATATGTGCCACTAAGTTCAAACCCCCAAAATTATGCTCAGCTAAGTCTTCTGAGTAAAATGACACCCACAATGAATGTCTTTGGCACTATTTCGTGAAGCTACAGTGCCATATAGGAGACCTGTCCTTTACAGTATTCACAGTAGAATTTTGAGAGATGGATTTAATGAGCCTTAGCTTCCATTTGGGGTATTATAACAGTTTGACTGTTCAAAAAACCCCCCACAAAGGCCTACCATTTGTAAAAGTAGACACTCCAGGGTATCTTATAAGGTGCATATTGTGCCTTAACATGCCCCCATTTTTTCACCAATATATGCCAAAGTATGTGGTAAAAAATAATTTTGTGCATTTTTTACATACGGATTGCATTTTTGCTGGGCGTTTTGTATATTTCATATGTGCCACTAAGTTCAAACCTCCCAAATTATGCTCAGCTAAGTCTTTTGAGTAAAAATACACCCCCAATGAATGTCTTTGGCACTATTTTGTGAAGCTACAGTGCCATATAGGAGACCAAGCCATATCCGTTTTTACCAAACTTTGAATTTTGACGCTGGGCCTATGTGCAATTTCCAAGCATCTTCGCAGGTTTTAAATTCAAACTACCCCACAAAGGCCTACCATTTCTTAAAGTAGACACCCCAGGGTGTTTCAAAAGGTATAGTTTGAACCTTAGCGTGGGATCATTTTTCCGCTAGCTTGTACCAGATTTAGTGGTAATAAGCGTTTTTTCTGCCTTTTTGACATACAAAGTGAGTTTGCATAGTATATTTTGCAAACCTTATGTGTGCTATGACTGTATAATACTTCATATGTTGCTCAGCTATGTCGGCTGAGTACAGCAATACCCCCGTATGTACCTTTGCCAGGTATGTGTGGACATCGGAGGGGCACATTTGGGACACAGCCATTCCAGTTTTTTTCAAACTTTGAATTTTTATGCTGTGCCTATGTCCCATTTTAGAGTATTTTACCAGGCTATATAATCCAAATTCCCCATAAAGCCATACCATTTCTTAAAGAAGACATCCCAGAGTATTTCAAAAGGCATATTTTGAACGTTAGCGTGGGATCATTTTTCCGCTAGCTTGTACCAAGTGTAGTGGTAATAAGCATTTTTTCTGCCTTTTTGACATACAAAGTGAGTTTGCGCAGCATATTTTACAAACCTTATGTGTGCTATGACTGTATAATACTTCATATGTTGCTCAGCTATGTCGGCTGAGTACAGCAATACCCCCGTATGTACCTTTGCCAGGTATATGTGGATGTTGAAGGGGCGCATTTGAGACGCAGCCATTCAGTTTTTTCTAACTTTGAAGTTTTACGCTGTGTCCATGTTCCAATTTGGAGTAGTTTAGACGGTTGGTTATTGAAACTTCCCCACAAACACATACTATTTATTAAAGAATACACCCTGGGGTAATTCAAAAGGCATATTTTGAACCTTGGCGTGGGATAATTTTTTCTCTAGTTTGTTCCAGGTGTAGTGGTAATGAGCGTTTTTAAAATGTATTTTTTTACTTTTTATAACTTTTTTACTTTTAAAAACTAGTTTTTAAACTTTTGTTTTGCTTATTAATTTTTTTTAAACTTTCCTAAACTTTCTTAAAACTTTTTTACAGATTTAACATTTTTCTAAGCTTTTTTTTTTACCGTTAACCCCTAACTAGCAGTACGCAGCACTAACAGTAAATTCCCCATTTTCCCATAACTCCCACCCACCCCAGCTAGCAAAATATATAGTTATAAAATATTTAAATTAATTAATTAAATAAATTGAACCCCTGAGGGTTAAAAAAATAAATAAAAGTTAATCCTCAGGGGTTAAAAAAATTAGATCACAGTATAATACTGTGATCTCTATTTGATCGCTGTAGGCAGTGATCGACTGGCAGGGAAGGGGTTAATTTTTATTTGGACTAGGTAAAGTGTGGTTTTTTTTGTTTTTTTTTACTTAAATGTTATTAAAACATTTTTTTAAGCTTAATTTTTAACTTTTTAAAGTTTCTTTTAACCCCTAGTTAGCCTAACGCCAAATCCCCCAATTCCCCACTAACTTCCACCTACCCCAGCTAGCTAAATATATAATTAAAAAATAATTTAATTAATTTAACCCCTGAGGGTTAAAAAAAATAATAATTAACCCTCAGGGGTTAAAAAAAAATCAGATCATAGTAAAATGTAATCCCTGCCAATTGATCACTGTAGTCAGTGATCAATTGGCAGGGAAGGGGTTCATTTTTTATTAAAATGGGTAAGGGGGGGGGGGGACTTTAAATAAACTTTATTTTTTTTTACAGCAGGGGGCAGGATCAGCACTGATCCGGCTCCCTGCACTTCACATAGAACCCGGAAGTGCAGGGAGCCGGTAGGTGAGTATAGAGAGCACATGTGCTCGCTCTGACTTGCGGTCAAAGCGAGCACATGTACTGGGCATACTGACCGGGTGCTCCCGGTATGCCTCTAATGCAGAGGCATACCGGGAGCAACATTAACCCCGCGATCGCCGCGATAGCGGCGATCCGGGGTTAATTTTACCGCGTGACGGACGAGGTCCGTCACCCGTCGTTAAGGGTCTCCCCTCTGTGACGGACCTCGTCCGTCACCCGTCCTGAAGGGGTTAAGCTGTAATTGTTCTGGTGACTATAGTATCCCTTTAACACAAGCCAATATTACAAAAATAAGGATAGAAAATGTCACAGCATTATGAGAAATATACTATCATGCATAGATGAGATACTATGTGTTACACAGGAAGGGCACTAGATAAGATGATTTTTGCAACAAAACAATAACAAGTGCATATCCATAATTTTATTTTCATTTAATCTATAATGCCTTATTACACTTTTTTTTATGCTTCATGAATTAAAGTTCACGTTTCTACATATTTATACATATTCTGCGTTTTGATTACATTTTTAAGAAGCTGTTTTAATAATAATGCCGTGAGGATCCTTACAAAAAAAAATATTCTAAGCATGGAATTTGGTCATTTTTAATCAAGTATTTTAAATGTTGAGAGGAAATTCTCTAGAGATTAGATACTGTGCAGTGGCTGAAACTATTCAACCCTCCCACCCCCCACCCCCAAATAAGCCCCCAATATGGGAAGGTAGAAAAAAATAATCATGCAAATGTACATATTTAAAAATGTTATGTATCTCCGAGCAGCAATCTATACATGAAATTACTGATTTGTTCTACATTTATGTTTCCCATATTTGTAATAAATGTTATACTAATATTTTAAAATAAAAATGTTTAGTAGTGAGCGGGTTAAGCTTTTGTCTAAATTCCTCTGGTATCTCCTGGATCCTTCAAATCAGACTAAAACATCACATTTTCATTTCCTTGCTTTGCTAGGCATCTGCATCCTTCCCTGTTTTCTTTGCGTCACCAAAATATCACACGTCACTCAGGGGTTTCGTTACTAAACAACCTCAAAACAAACTGCTAATTTACCAAGGTAGTTGGATTGGGGGAAAAAAATGATATTCATCTATTTTTCCATTGTGACAATTAAGACTTAATTTTAACAATTGTGTTTCAGTCCATTATGATTCGCCATCTACAAAGAAAAGAACAACAACAACAACAAAAATCATTTTGTAACTAAATCGGTTTCAGAAACCTAACTTTTTACATATTCTCGTAAATGGATCCAGAAGCAAATTGCAAGAACTGGCTCGACTCTATTCTAAACTATAAAAAGAAGTTTAATTAAATGAAACTGTCTCCAGAAACATAGAATAATTGCACTGAGAACATTTTATTCTCCACCAGTTTAAAGGGAAAACAACATTTTAAAAAATTCACTGCTTAGTAGATATGCCCCAAATGAACACTTGCATGCATTTAATTCTGCATGTTTTTCGTTGGGGTTATATCTAAACAGTTTGAAAAATCTACAGTTCTCTTATCTCAGGGGTCCTCAATCTGTGGCCCTCCATATGTTGCTGAAGTACAACTCCCATGGGTATTCTTTGAATTACATAGATAGCCAGAGAATCATGGGAGTTGTAGTTCAGCAACATCTGGGGGGCCGGAGTTTGAGGACCCCTGTTTTATCTGCTGCCTTTACAAGCCCTCCCCTTCTAACCCTGACCAGAATTTCCATGGCTGTCCAATCACAGATTTCCCAATGCAACTCAATGAGAAGTCTTTGCAAGGCAGGTACTCTGGGCAATTGCTGCCTCTCGAGTTTAGCTCCACTGAGCTAACCAAACCAGGAAGTAACAAGACCGGTTTTCTGATTGGAAGCCGGGCAGAAGGCGGGGTGTAACAATGTTAATTCAAAAAAGTGCCAATTTCTTTTGAAATCTGCACTGTTTGTAAAATGAAAATAAGAGGACACACTCTTCACATGTAAAGCACTGCTTTAGGGGTCTAGAGTGTCCCTTTAAGATCACTAAAAATAGCTACTTTGTATTTAAAAGGCAACTGCATAAGTGGTGCTAAATGAACACTATAGTGTTAGGAATACAAATCTGTGTGCCATAAATGTGTAATAAAAATAAATATTTAGTCGATTCACAAAATTCCTCCAATTAATTTATTTTGCCTTAAATGGTTACACCAAGCATGAAGCATCATAACCACTACACCGCCCACTATGGTGCCAGGAGTACCATGGACCAGTTCACCAATAATGGGGCAAACTTTTTAGTAACAGTTTCCTTGGTCCATGCCAGGCTCCTGGTCTCTTAGCAGGGCTGGTGACACTTAGCTCTGCAGAAGTCATTGACTAAGAGTGTCAGCTGACCACTCTCAACCAATAGGTGCAATTCTGTATTTGAAAATTTGCACAGAATTGACATAAGGCATCCTGGAACTCTATTCTAAACTGGCTGATGACCCCCCAATGATGCTGTCAGGTGCGGAGTTACAGCAGAGGGATTGAAGTGGTCATGGTGCTTGGAGTAACTCTTTATATTTGGCAGAATGGTTGTTAATATGCCACAGCTATTTATTTATGAATCAGTTTCCTTATACAAAAAACAAAAAGATCACAGACAATGTCATTGTCTGACAATGAAAATCCTGGCCGATACAGCATGCTGATGATCCAACATATGCGCACAAGACATGGCATTTCCTTTATCATTTATTCAGGAAATCCAGTGTTTTGACAGGCCAACTGAATATGAATCTGAGATCATTTTCTAGAATACAATCTCACATTACCGGTAATAGGACTGGCATGAGCTCATTGTAGTGGTAATGTTGCTATGCGTCTGTGGGTGTGATGACCTGGTTTTCTGTCAAACCATTTTGGATGGATTGGAAGTACTCTACCTGGCACATTCCCCGTGTGATTTCGGCCTATCACAGCCACCCTTGGTTGAACAGATTTGGTTTTGATAATGCTGAAATTTAATTTCATTATTATTATTGCAGATGTAGAGTGGTTAGGCAATGAGTCCTGTTTTTTTTGGGGGGGGGCCTGTGAAATAACAGGCGTACATAGTCCCTCCCCTCCCTTCTGCCGTGAACATCGGGTGAGGGCTAATTTAAATTTTAAGGTCTGAAAGTTGCCTGGTGTCATCCATTTTCAGTTTATGACAGTTTTCAATCAACCTAAAACTGGCCAAAACCGTATTTGGAACCAGTTTCTAGAATATGTTACTAGTTTTTAGAGAACTCAGGCTTATCCAGAGAGGCTATTATATTAAGTAAACCCATTTTCATTCGGGAGCTGTCTTGCTAAAATTGGAGTTGCATACATTTTGTGAATAAAATCTATTTTTTTTTTTTGCCTCGAAATGCCCCAGTCTCAAGAGACTTGGCTGTCAGAGCGATCTGATTGGTTGGCTTACTTTGGTTTTTTTGCAATCAGACCTTTTTTTTTTATTTTAATTGGTAGTGTTGAGAATTATGTATTTATATTTGGGGCTGAAGAAAAGAATTAGAAGAAAGTAGACTACTGACTTTTTTTTGCAGGTTTTAGATTTTTTTGGCCCCCTCCTCATTATTATTAGGATGAGGAGGGAAGTAGCTAGGGACTTTATTTCAGTGGGTCACTAGGCGATTGGGGACCCCGAGCCACCCAGGGAGAATACTATTATTTGGGGGAGGGGGCAATGGCATGTCCACCCCATATTTTATAATAATTAGCACCCCTATCCATATAATAATATAATAATTAGCGCCCCTTTCCACCAGCATGAGCCAGATCCCCCTTTATATAAATATTAGGGCTCCCAGGTGCCGTCATGGGTGGCGGCCATGAGAGGAGACTCTAGGTACCCTCTTAAAATTTAAATTAGACCCTACCTGAAGGTTGGGGGGGGGCTATATTACCTTGTTATTTTACAGGCCCCATCCCCATTGGACAGGACCTTTTCTAGTGACTGGGCAGCAATGGTGGCACAGTCGCTAGTTTAATTGTTTAGCAGATATGCTCCCACCTGACATCGGCACGATACCTCCATTATAGTAAAATCTGGGTCTTATTGATTCCCATCGGATTTTAATTTATCTATTTACTTATTTTACTATTTTAACCCGGGGCCTGGCTAACAAGCACTGGCCAGCCACCATATAATGAACCCTTGCCCAACTGAGGGTTTTTAAGTATTCGCCTGCTGATTGCACAAATCGTACCTTTACCCAATAATTATTTTCTTTAATGATCAATAAAAAAAGATTCCCAAGGCAATAACCTTTATTTTCTGACTTATATTGTTTAGAGATGAGTGGAGTAATGGTTTATCTAATGAACCACTGGAATGTCATGTTTTACACGCTGGAGCGACGTCAAAGAAACATGTTGAAGTTGAATGATTGCAAATAATCTCTCAGCAACAATAAGACACGTCAAACTAAATCAGAAGACAAACTGCTAATGGAGGTTACTGCATTGCAAAGCAGTGATTTGGTTTCAATTAAGCTTTTGTAATCCCAATGACAGAAGATATTAAAAGTGAATATTTTTTACCACCATGTTATTCCTTTTATAAATTACTACAATTTATAGTTGAGTACAAACTTAATACAAAAAAAATAAAATGAAATAATACTTTGTATACTTAAAGTGAACCCGTCACTCAATTTTTTATTTCACAAAGATACATGATATATTCAATTTTTCAATGTACAGTTTCCAGAAATAACCACCCTACCTCTCTGCGTTAGTGCCGCCATTTCCTCCTTATTCATTTACCCTCCTTGATTTCCCAAAAAGGGAAACCTTCTCTGTGACACTGACACTGTGGCTTCATTTACAGCATTCTGGCATCTTAACGAAGTCACATCAGCCACTTTGTTCCAATACTCCCTAGCCAGCACTAGCAGCATTGGCTATGGAGTTACCATAGCAACCACAGCACCTGTGCTGTGGTTGCTATGTGTGGAGAGCAGAAGGACCTCTTGTGAGAGGTCTTATCTGCTCTCTCCCTTGCTCAAGCATAAGATAACATACCTATGACAGGTACCCTTTAACCAATTATATTTAGTTTTTTTTTTATCTAAAGTGGGTTTTGAAAACTTATCAAAATAAATTGTATAGTATAGGACAACATAAAATCTATGACCCAGCTAAACTTTGCAATTGTCTTGTCAGTTCTTTAGATGTCCTAATTTTTTGAATACCTTTAAAGAGTTTCAGCAGCGTACCTCATTATACAGTGTTATAGGCTAAGTAGTCATAGACATATACCAAAGGAAAATCAATATAAGACAATATAAGAAGAGGGAGGGGGGTGGAATGTGAAAAATTAAGTAGTAAATACAAATTCCTGGTGGTGATATGTAACATAAAATCAAATCTGAAATGGGTGAATGAAATTTTAAAAGTAAATCGCGAACGTTCAATGGTGAATGTAGGTTTGGTGTGCATTCCCCTTGCTGCCTGTGTTCCATTGTGCGTCTTTCAAACTCACTCCTGGAATCGAAATCTCTGCCTTACGCATTTTGCAAACAATGCTTTATTTCATTGAGAGCCTCATGATGGAACCCAGGTGGCCAGTGAAATGCACACCAAACCTGCATTTACCTTCGGACGCTGGCGTCTCACTTTCGAACTTCAGCTGCCATTTCATACGGTCAGCAGAGGAACAAATTGGTATAGTGAACAGATAACTGCATATCGGGGATTCATCCCCTTAAATGCAACCTCAATTTTACAATCTGTGAGTGTTTTTAATTTTTTCAATAATAAATTAATTCACATATAGTAAAGCACTATTTACCTTTTTCTTTTCATTTAGTTACGCAAGTGAATATTTTGTGGATAATCTGAATTAATGTTCTCTCAGTTTGATACTGAGTTCTAAATTCATACAGCAATCTGGCCTGACCAGGCTACATTGTATTGTATAGTAGCACTGCCGGCCTGATTTCCATATTTGTATCCCAACATAATATTATCCCCCTGTAACGGTTCTGCTAGCAACTCGGCCGGTTGTCCTGGTTCAGCCATGTCTTGTCCCTAGAATGGAACCAGTTATAGTACAGAGAGACCTATTACCCACCCAGTAACTGGACGACACACAGTCCTGGCGGTACAACAACTTTATTGGCCACTCGGCTTTATACTTTCCCCATAAAAGCGGATCACACACATCAACAGTGTTCCCTCCCAGGGTCCTCCCCCTACCAGGGGTCATGTAACGGAACCAGAACCCCAAATCCTCCCAGGGGCCTGTGCGTGTTGACAGGAACTCCAGTCCCTTTGTGCCCAGCTCCCGCCACCCATCCCCAGGGTTTCCCACCTCTTGGGACCAGGGCTATTTATCCCATGAGCCTCTGTACCTGGGAGTCTCAGCATGGGAAAGTTTCCCACCTCTGTGACTCCCAGCCACAGAAAGCCTGCCAAACTGCCATTGTCCCCAAAAGAGTGTCCCCACCAATCTCAGGGACCCCAAGAACGGTAACCGCCTGCTCTCGTGGGGTCCCTATATGAAACCAGGCAAGGGACACAAATGCTCCCCCTTGCCGCCGATCGTCTATATGAACAGCGGCCGCCCAGGGAAGCACTCATTAATTACTTCCCTTTCGATTTCACACTTACGTGGCAAGTTGACAACATTCTAATTGATTGGTGTGAACATTCCAAGGGGTACTGGGGAGGTCCTCGTTCAGTAACCGAACAAGGTGGGAAGCAATTCGCAAATGCTCCCCCTAGATGGCGTTCATCTAACGAACGGGCTGCCACCCAGGTTCGGAACACGCTGAGGTTTCCCTTGCGGTTTGTGGTTTTGATACCTCGTTACGAGGTATAAACATTCTAAGACAATATTCTAAATGGGTTTCGTGGTGGTCCCCGTTCGGGAGGGGAACGGAACTCGTTCATATTAGCTCTCCCAAATGGGGAGCAGGTAAATCACATGAATATAACACAACACAGGGGAAACACGGGGAATAACACATAGCAATTCACGAACAGACAGCAGTCTCGCCATACCCCCATCTCTGTATGTTGAGATTTTGGACTTTTATGGACTTATAGATAGTGATTTATTGAATTTCATTCACCCATTTCAGATTTGTTTTTATTGTACATATCATCTCCAGGATTTTTTACCCACTACATTATTTGTTTTTATATATTTTTCACAATTGTTTTTTGTTCCTCTTCTTACATTGGCTTGAATATCAGCTCCTGGTCATTCTTTCACTTTGGTGGAAAACTGACTTTGTATAGTTTCCATAAAGTGTGGTGAAAGAAAAATATTTAGGAGATCAACCCCTACCCCCACTACTTTCTTAGGATAGAATAACACTTGCATTTTTTATATATATAGTAATTTTGTTCTTTTGTATGTACACATACAGTTGGGGGGGGGGGGAGTATTTGATCCTCTGCTGATTTTGAACGTTTGTCCATTGACAAAGAAATGATCAGTCTATAATTTTAATGGTAGGTGTAGTTTAACAGTGAACAGAATAACAACAACAAAAATAAAATCCAGAAAAACGCATGTCAAAAAAGTTATGAATTGATTTGCATTTCAATGAGTGAAATAACTATTTGATCCTCTATCAATCAGCAAGATTTCTGGCTCCCAGGTGTCTTTTATACAGGTAACAAGCTGAGATTAGGAGCACTCTCTTAAAGGGAGTGCTCTTAAATTCAGCTCGTTACCTGTATTAGAGACACCTGTCCACATAAGCAATCAATCAGATTCCAAACTCTCCACCATGGCCAAGACCAAAAAGCTGTTCAAGGATGTTAGGGACAAGACTGTAGACATACACAAGGCTGGAATGAGCTACAAGACGATCACCAAGCAGCTGGTGAGAAAGTGACAACAGTTGGTGCAATTATTTGCAAATAGAAGAAACGCAAAATAACTGTTAGTCTCCCTCGGTCTGGTGCTCCATGCAAGATATCACCTCATGGAGTTTCAATGATCATGAGAACGGTAAGGAATCAGCCCAGAACTACATGGGAGGATCTTGTTAATGATCAAGGCAGCTGGGACCATAGTCACCAAGAAAACAATTGGTAACACACTACGCCGTTAAGGACTGAAATCCTGCAGAGCCCGCAAGATTCCCCTGCCCACATGTACAGGCTCATCTGAAGTTTGCCAATGAACATCTGAATGATTCAGAAGGAACTAGGTAAAAGTGTTGTGGTCAGATGAGACCAAAATCGAGCTCTTTGGCATCAACTCAACTCGCCGTGTTTGGAGGAGGAGCAATGCTGCCTGAAACATTATGCTTTGTTGGTGTTTTTCTGCTAAGGGGACATGACAAATGCACCACATCAAAGAGACGATGGAAGGGGCCATGTACCGTCAAATCTTGGGTGAGAACTTCCTTCCTTTAGCCAGGGCATTAAAAATGGGTTGTGGATTGGTATTCCAGCATGACAATGACCCAAAACACACAGCCAAGTCAACAAAAGAGTGGCTCAAGAAGAAGCACATTAAGGTTCTGGAGTGGCCTAGCCAGTTATCAGACCTTAATCCATAGAAAATCTGTGGAGGGAGCTGAAGGTTCGAGTTGCCAAACGTCAGCCTCGAAACTTTAATGACTTGGAGAGGATCTGCAAAGAGGAGTGGGACAAAATCTCTCCTGAGATGTGTGCAAACGTGGTGGACAACTACAAGAAACATCTGTGATTTCCAACAAGGGTTTTGCCACCAAGTATTAAGTCGAAGAGGTCAAATACTTATTTCACTCATTGACATGCAAATCAATTTATAACTTTTTGACATGCATTTTATTCTGTCTCTCACTGTTAAAATACACCTACCACTAAAATTATAGACTGATCATTTCTTTGTCAGTGGGTAAATGTTCAAAATCAGCAGGGGACCAAATACTTTTTTTCCCTCACTGTAAAAGTATGGCTAACTTACTGAAAGCTGCATAGGTCTATATAATGGCTAAGCGGATAGAGTGTGCAATATTTTAGGATGGAAAACCGTGGGGTAATCAGAATACTCTACCTAAACAGTGATGAAAGTATTCAATATAGTGCAAGTTTTTGTTGTCCACTTACCGCCATATTCATATTAGTAAAAACTAAACATAGTGGTGCAATAAGATTTGTAAAGAAGGTCTGGATGTTTTTGGGGGGGAATAGTTAAAATGTTAAATAACAGTTTTGTAGTGTCAAGGAGAAATGTTCAGAAGGATTTTATCCCCTTTTTGTGCCACAATTGAGAATCATTTTAAAACAAGTTGATTTTGTTTGCCTCCTTTTAAATCAACAGTAGAAACAGATGCGTAAAAGAGTGAACTTGTTAATTTAGGTTTAAACCAGTGGCGGAACTACTGCAGTCGCAGGGGTCACGCTGTATAACCACCGGGACTACGCCTATCAAGTGGGGTGTGGGGTAGACAAATGGGGGATTAGGGGGGCCCAGGGCAGTTTTTGCACCGTGGTCCTGTGGTTTCTAGCTTTGCCTCTGGTTTAAACATTGTCATGTATTTTTTAATAAATTATATAGATACTGCATAAGGTTGTTAACCTCAAAAAGTCCATTGGTGGACTGCTTGGTGAGTCTTATTGCAGTTATAAAATCAAACAAGAGGAGAACCAGCTCTTGCAACACTGTAATCAGGAGAACCTCATTCTGCTCTATGGGGACTGCCCCTCATTTTATACATACACCGTACTATTGGCTGCTGCTGTAACTAACTGTTAGCAATGACAGTGGGCTTGGGGTGATCAAAGCACTATGTTGTTTGCAGTAAGACTGACCCTTCAAGTCGATTTTGAGCTGATCTTAGCATGTAGCATTTCGTAGATGATCAAACCCTGACATCTTCAGACATTAGGACCCGCATTAGGACCCGCACTGCATGTAAATTATATTGAGCGTCAATGATTCTTAATTTGTGTTTTAGCATCAGTAAATGGGCAAATGTCTAGGGAACGGGCAAATAAAATTTTTCCCTTGAATCCCAATCAGCACAGTAATCGCTCACTGCAGTATCTTGTAAGACAGCTTTTTAGATAAAGTGTTAGATTTCCTGTATTGCATTTAAGTTTCCTGCATGACAAGGAGTTTCCATGGCTGACTTCACATTCCGCTTTGATCATCTACACAGCTGCTCCTTCTTATTACGTAAAATACTAAAGTAGGACCCCCAGCATGCATTTTGAGTCTTCCTTCCTACAGATAAAGGAAATATGGGATTATTAAGACCATCTAAGCACCTAATGTAAATGTTAAATGCGCTTCTACACAGCACTGCCATCTAACATTAATTATCCAGCCATGACTCAAAGGAAGCATGCGTAAAGGGGAAAAAAAAAGATATATCTATGTAGCAACATTTAGCATTCTTCAGTAAACATATTTGGACCATCTGCTAATTCCTTGTCAATTCTCTAGTGCTACAAGTGCACAGCATTCTGGGCAAATAAAGTCAACATGCACGCAAAGGTTTTATCATTCTGTTTGCCCACAGTGCTGACGCTTATTCAGATACTGATAAAAGCACAAGTTCTTGCTCTGCATTAACTGTATCAATTTCTATTAGGACGTTCATTGCCTAAGAGTGTAAAAAATAAATAACATCCAAATATGAGCAGAAAAGTGGATGCTCGCGGGGACTCCAGTAAGAATGAAATTATTTTAAAAATCAAGTGACTCCTTACCAGGGGACGGTCTCTGAGCACTCCTCGTACCATAACCACCACAGCCTGTCTTTGTGAGATGGTCTGAATTACAAATGTTTTACAAATGGCAGCCTTCAATAAATTCCAGTTAGCTGAAGCTCATGAAGCACAATGTTTCTCTGGTCTAGACTGTTGCTTAAGTGCTCATTCGTATGTTATTTTTGTAGGCTGTACTTTTGTGTCAATAATCCATCTATCTCTGTAGATGAGATTTTTAGTTGTGACCACTGCCCCTCCTTCTCAAGCAATTTAGCTACAAGTTAAACTTTTACACAGGATATTCTTTCACTTTGGTGGTAAACATTTTTGTCTATTTTCTTCTAAATACCCATTTGGAAACCTCCACCAAGCATAATTATATTTGTTCAGGTACATTTTAAATAAATGTCACACAAACTCTTTTACTGCAGGTCATGCTTAGCCATCAACTCACGAATGTCGGTCTCTCAGTGTGTATTAAAATTCTCATTTTCACATCATTATTGTTCTGCCATGTTTAATTGTTTTTCACTTAGCGTATACACGTGATAAAGCATACGGTTTAAATAACTGGTATAAAGTTATCTACACCACATGCAATGCTTCTTAATAATTCTGTAAAAAATAAGTAAACTTTCAGAATATTATAATTATAGGAAATATATGACCTGATATGATTATTTACTTAATCTGCTCAGTAAGGGTTTGTGCTCTGTTAACATTCCATTATTAAGTAGTAGCAGCTCGAGACGGTTCCTTGTTCAGATCTTTTGCTTTTAGAAGACTCAATCTGCCATTCATTAAATAATCCAATGACTATGTTTTGCTGGTCAATTTGCGAGTCTGCTGACACAGGATTTTAACAAAGAAGAAGGATCCACTTTTTGTGTTTTTTATGGAAATGCGATTATGCCCACAGAGCAGGGAAGGAAGGCTGCATCAATGCTGATATGCATCTTGTCACTCAAGCATAATATCTTAATGATGTCTTATCTCCTAAACGAACATGTGTAAAGACTTGACATTTGCAAGACTGGCTTTCCTGGGCTGTCAAACAGTGATTCGTTTCTCTGTTATCCGTCACTAAAACCAAGGTTACTTAAAACCTCAACATGATACGCCCCATACTTAACGGCAAGAACTCGTCTGACCCAATAATGTTCTATATAAGACTCAAGGCCTGTATTTTTGTAAGGAGGGGTTGACTTAAAGGCAGTGTGTATATGGTTTAAATCCAATCGATTTAAATCTCTAGCCAGTAAGACTTGACTTACATTATGATTTATTTATTTTTTGTCAATCTTATTTTACAATTTTATTGTGCAAATAATGAATAAAGCAAGTCTGCTCCGCCACGTCAGCGGAACAAACCCAAGTAGTAACATACATATTAAGACAATGTCATGGCATTCAGATTTCTTGCACATTTGTTTTTAAATGTAGATTATAACATGCTAGTCAGGTATGTGTAGGTTGAGTGAGCATATAACAGTTATCTTGTGAGAAGGACTAGACAAATGAAAAAATGAAATAAAAAAAATATATAAACATTAAAACCGTAGAAGCTAAAACATGCTGAGTACACAGAGTGTTGTCAATATCTTGTGGTCTAAAAGAGTGTATGCATGCTGCAGAACAGTTAGGCTAATTAGAGTGAGAAGCTTCTCTATGCATAGGACATGTTATGAAAAAATAAAATTAAATATACAAGTTTAATCATGTAGCTAGTACCAAATAGACAAATACCACTGGATTCACATGCAGTGTGTCATAATATGCAAGCAGTTAAAGCATAGTATTTAACTAGTACAGCTGCATCATGTCAGGCTAATAGCAGTCAAACTGGTACACAAGCTTATGTGCCCCTAGCCAATGCCTAATGGTGGAGAGTCCCAGCCTCCCTTGTTGTCTGCCTTCATAGTTAAGCCACCCCATGGTGCCCAAACCCGCAGAGTCAGCTGTAGTCATACCTGTAGTCGGAGCGCAGCGTTATGTTTCTGCTTCCCCAATTATGTGAGGTTGCTTCATGCCGATGTACATTGACCCTCCGAGGGTGTGAGAGGCGTGGGGGGAACCTTCCCAGGCTGGGTCTTGGCTCAGGAGGATAGTAGTGCGCTGTAGAGTCTGGTCTCCGGTGCCTTTGTGCTTTCTGATGCTTCCGTTTCTTCACTAGTCGCTCCATCACGTGGTTTCTCCCGGCGGGCCGCGGCCCATGGGCTTTGCGTCATTGGTCAGGCAGACCGTCAGGGGCGGCATCAGGTCTCACTGTGCGTTGCTGAATTCAGAGCCAGAACTGTGCCGAGATGTTACCAAGGACCATTGTGAGTCAGTCCTCCTAGGAGGCTGGAAGTTTCTGTAAAATCTGGCTGGATTGATCGTCACTGTTAAATCTTCTTAATTTCTTCTTGTCTTCAGTTGACTGATATATGTCTTTTGTATATATGGTCGTGGGCCAAATATAATGCTCGCTACATTAATATATGCCTATATTAATGAAAAGTACTAATACGCAATCAGACTTACGGTTTCTTCAGGTTTATTCTTAGTTACGGATACATAATAAAACAACAAAGGATGTTACAGGATAATGGATTTCAACAGCAGATGGTAACTGCTGGACTCCTGAAGGGAGAGTTACATCCTTACATCTTTACATCGAGAGAGAGCGAGAGACCTCGTGTTCAGTTACTATAGAGAAGTGCCCATAATGATGTCAGACTATAACTCTAGCCATATACGGACAAAACCCCCAAATTCACATTCCAGAGCTCTCGGACAAAGAAAGCCTTGTGACTTATACCATCTGATACTTATGTCAATCCACACATCCATATATGATCAATAGAAACATAGAATATGCAATATTCTACAGTTTCCCATCGGCGGCCATCTTAGCATGTTGTGTGCAGGGAGGTATCTCTGAGGGAATAACCACAGGTAACAAAGGTGAGAATGTGTCAGCCCTCTATTGGGGACTTGGATGTCCCCTGCTGGTCCAAAGGGGGAGGGGGAGTACAGTGAGTCCACACTTTTGACCTATGATTGAGAAGAGTGGCCATCCCTCCCCATCCTGGTCTCGTGTAGGCCGCAGCCGTGCCCGGACATACTGCTACCGGCTGTCTGCAGGTTTGGCTCAAAAGAATAGTCACGGGGGCACACAAGTTGGTACGAGTTGTATCCGTTTAGAGAAAACAGCGTTTGTCAGGTAAAACAGGCTTATTTTTCGACAAGTTCCCGGAGCTCAGTTAAGATGTGACCGGCCATCTCTGCAGTCAGGCTCCGCCCCTTAAATTATTATTTTTGAATGTAAAGACTCATTCTTGTTTTATTTGCAACCAGGTGAATATCTCATACTTACAATAATAACTTTTCAGATTAGTTATATCAGAACTGATTTTGTTATTAACCATTAGAAAATAGAAATACATAAAGAGGACATTAATATAAATTATTATAGTTGAACTATGTCCAGTTTAATAGGTTTGTGGTGGTCATCCCATGAGATGAGGGGTGTTCACCGCCAGAGACGTCCTTTTCCCCTAGGGTGCGTAGCCCTGTGGTAATCTTAAAGCAATCTCCAAGCAGACCAGAAAGCCGGTATAACTGTACAGCTCTTAGAAGAGCAAGTAGTTATAGCTGTTCCCTACAATCACGAGACGAGGCTGCATTTTGAGGGTAGCGTAAACTTATTTATTGGTAGCCACACTGGCCTTTTATGCAATTCCTCATGCAAGAGGCACTCACCCATGGAACTTGTGGGGAACTACAATGTAAAATTACAGACCAATAACATAATGTATGACACTCCCACACATAGCATACAATCCCTCCCCATTAATTACTGTATCAACTCAATTATCTCCAGGCGAAAAAGAACATAATTTACAGACAACCCGAAAGTACCCCAAAAACTCACATAAACCCCATAAAAAGTATATTCCCTGATAGCCCCAACTTGGGTGAGCAACATATCCTAAATCAACCACAGAATCCTGAATAATAGATCAGAAAAAACAGGGTGCCACAATCACAAAGTTAAATTCAATCTGGAGATTCCCATTGATAGGAGGGACAAATAGATGTAAGAAAAATATCCACTTTATTAGTAATATATCCAGGTAAAATAAGCAATAACACACACAAGAATGTGCAAAATTGCAATACAATGATGTATTAAAAAGTCAATTAAGGCACGATGGCCCCTATCCAAAAATCACCCAGATCGGTTCAGGCGTTCGGGATTTTTATGGAAGTCTTATTTCTGACCGACCGCACACGAGGCTCCTGCCCAGAATAGTTCCAAAGATTTCAGGTTGTGCGGCCGGTCTCTTTCAGGAGCTTCAAATACAACGAAATATCCCAAATAACTGTTTGTGAAAAAGCTAGTCGTGTGTCCCTCGTTCGGGAGTTTGGTTTCACCGAACGATGCCTTCTTCGGATGACTTGGAACGAACATAGGTGATCCTGGAAGTCTCAGTAGTGTTCAGGCCGTTGAGTGTTTGAAAATAGGTCCATACACTCGACGACCAAACACCGCTGGACGTACATCCGAACGACGGCCACCCAGTGAACCACTTAGAACATTCAAATGTTGTGGTCAGATTCGTAACCGAACCAGGCAAAGCAAAATTAAACTTTAGAAACAGGGCATCTGTTACAAGGTTTTTCCCTCATATTTGGAGAACAATTTAAATTATAGGTATTCATTGTGTATACATAGGTTTGGAGAACAGCAATGGGATTAAGATATTTATTAACCTTTTAGGTTAAACTGTGAATATTGTATGAATATAGCCTCGTGCTATCAATTGTTGATGATCTAAGGAGAAATATTATTCCCATTATGGAGTCAGAAAGGATTTTGTTTTTCCTTTTTGTGGAATAATTGGAAATGGCTACAATTATTTTTCCTTCTTTTGGATCAAAAGCTTTAAAAGAATGAGATTCAAGGTTGAACTTGATGGGATGGACTTTAGTCTTGTTTTGCACAAAAAAAAAAAAAAATCCCTATTCCATGCCGAATAACCATTGGACTATAACGTATATTATATAGGTAGGTAATATATTGTTCAAAAGATTTCTCATCCAGATGTATTTTATTAAAAGAAATCCAATTTAAATTTAAATAATCACCAATTTGCATCCACAGTGGTTAAAAGGTGGTTAATAGGCACCTGGTGAAGTGGTCTGGGTGCCATGTCCTTGTAGTTTTAACCCTGCAAAATGAAACATTGCCGTTTTGAAGGAACAGTAATGTTTACATTGAAGGGTTAACATGCATCTAGTGGCTGTCACACTTACAGCCACTAGAGTTGCTTACACCCAAGTTAAACTCGGCTGTTTCAATCAAATGGTCTCACGGAGACCATTTGATTGGCACAGTACAGCATTTTGCCGCGTATTGGCACTAGATTGGAACCAGCTTTGATAATCTAAACTGATCTCATCCAAAAATGCGGAGTGGCAGCGTGGAGAACAACATGGCTTAAAGGTGACCTTTGAAACGCTCACACAGCAGGGAGACCTACAGGTAGCCTAATGATATAGTGTTTATTAAAGGAGATAGAATACAAATATAAACACAATTTTTTTTTTTTATAAAATACAAATCGTAATTGACAAGGTCTAAATGTTATTGTGACAAACACTCCTTCCCATGAATGTTTGCCACGGACTCCTGGAGGAGTGTGGAAGCCGGCCTCCTGCCGGCTGACAATGGTCCAGCTCTGAGACACCGTTTGGGAGTAACCATGCCCAGCCACCATTAGCAGCTTTCCCTGGGTGTCCCTGGTTTGGTACTTTCCCTTCTCACAAATGGAACTGAACGCTAGCTCTCTGGCGACCATTCACATGAACCAAACCCACAAATGGTTCTCAGCGATACTTAGCCGCGACCGCTATGGAATTAATTTTGGTATGAGGACTTTGTGGGTCCCCAGTCAACTCCGCAGGACTTTGCCGTGATTGTTATGGAACTGTTTAAAGCGTGAGGTGTCCGTGCAGTTTCCCAGCCATTTGGTCCAGGATTTTGAACCACTTGCAACCCGCCAGGAGAGCGCTTTTTGGAGGAAAGGTGCCTGAGACTAATGGGAACAAACGCTGAGAGCCAGGCGGAGCACACCATATTCCGGTTGCAGGAAGTTGACTGGCAAAAGCACCCAACATCCTGGAACTATTTTGGGCCTAGGACCACGTGTGTGCCTGGTCAGATCTTTAACACGGTTGTGTTTCCCCTACCCTGTATAGATCTAAATGCTATTTGGAGAACTTGGGCGCTCAGATCACAGCTATTTGGGGATGTATAACATATGGGGTTAATGTATGCTTTTATTATGGTTTGGGTTTTGAGACAATAAGCTTACCGGTCTTTAACGCAATTATCTCCCAGGCCCAGAGATTCCTGGGAGGGGCTTGTGTTGAATACAATGGAGACCCCCTGCTAGGGTCTGTGCATAAAAGACAGAATTGGGCTCATTAAAACCAATTGTACATTGTAATGTGTCGTCTAGTTACTGGGAGGGAGAGGGCTAATCACTGCTCAGCAACTTGTTCCAGCTTGTGAAGGATTCGGCGGGGAAAGTCCTTGTAAGGACTAGAGCTCCCCGGGCTTTGTGTCATCCAGTCACTGGGAGGGAATAGCGCTATCCCCCTATCCTGTTCCAGGACGGAGAGGCTCCAAGAGAACGGCAGTCAAACCACGGTGACTGAGGCAGACACGCTGAGGTTTCCCCGGTTGCAGCTAGGAAGCGATCCTTGGCAGAGGTATCCAGCCACGGTACAGGGAGCTCCGCTACAGTTATAATTTCCAAGTTAATTGGTACGTAATTAATTTACCTTGTTTCGATCCCTGTGGCAATTAACATTGAGGATAACAGGTTAATCCAACTGAGAATTAACAGGTACTAGAAATAACATAGCTGGATACCAACCTCTATTTGGCTATTTGGTAAATGAATGTGACCTTAGTTCATGACACTTAAAGAGTTTGTGACACTAGTCTTTTTGGTACATGTAGCGGCCATCCCATAATCGTGACAAAGCATCAATGGAACTGTAGTTCCACCCATTTTAATAGATTAAGAAGCTCCCAACATAATTCAGATACTAGATATGTTATTACAAGTCAGTAACAATGTATCTTTTTACTTATTTGCATAATAATAAAACTAATGATCGGGTATAGCAGCTTGTGGTATAATTAGCTTTTGATTTTTCGTTATCCCCAATTGTCTGACCCCTAGTGTTCATATTCAGTATTGCTGGATAACCATGTGCCCCAATTCAACATTATTTCCTCAATGTCGGTGAGTTAGAAATTTAGAAAACGTTTCCACTTTGGCGCTTATGACTTTTACTCTGCAGTTGAATAGCCCTAAGTGAAATGTGGTAAACTAAAAGCCAAACGTCAAAATTCAGAGTACTTTTTTGCCACTCAGTGACTGTTGCATAAATGTCTTCATAAAAAGCAAACAGTTATAGAACAATGAATACACATTACAAAGCATGGATTTGCACAAATGGAAAACGTGGTGCCAACGAGAGGGTAGAATAATAGCATGTTAATACAAGCAAAACAGTCACGTCTTTCACCAAACTCTGTTAACCCTCTGCAGTCCATGCGGCAGTTATTAACTGAAATTATTAAATTAATAGAAACATGGGCGAAATGAATAACATTTTATGTGATTTCCCTACCATTTATAGTATTTTATCTGAATATTGTAAGCATGCCACTGTTAGTCATTAAATGTAAAACAGAATGGACTACAAAGGCTTTACGGAAATTGGAAAAATTGTCCCCTGTTGACTTTTTGGGAACTTTCTGCACAGCCTTAGTTAACAGACATCTTAGTAGTCATAGTACTGAAACTTGTATTTTCCTAACAATATATTGTTCAAGTAATGGGTACAACCACAATAAGGTGGTCTACACGTAAGATACTATTTGCTCTTTGTTTACACGCACAACAAACTGTTTCATGTCGTCTCCCACCGCAACTTGACATAAAACCAATAAAATTGAGCAGGGAAAGAAAAATCACATATTTAAGATATTATTTGTGACCATCTGTTCTGATTGGTCTTCTAAAACTAAAGTGCATTTAAATTCTTCCTGAAAGGCTTCTAGAAATGGTGGGATTGTCTCTTCAACTGTGACATTCCTCCCCAGCTCCTGAGTCAAAGAAGTGACTCCTTTCCCAACGATTCCACAGGGAACGATGTGATCAAACCATGAAAGATCTGTGTTGCAGTTTAGGGCAAGGCCATGGGTGGTAATATACCTGGAGCAATGAACACCTGGAAAAGAATGCAAAGATGGTCAATGCTGAACAAAATGGCACATCATGTAACATTACGAAATATTCCCACCAACTGTGTTAGATCTACAGAGACTAAAGAAAATTCCACAAAATAAAAAGGGATAACCAGTGTTCTACCTGGTATGTAGAGGCAGCACTGTCCTATAATCAACCATCATTATATATGTAGGAAGACCCCTATAGTGGTACCTTTGACACTGAACTTGGGACTGTCAGAAATTGTACAAGATATTGCACATTTCAAGCCAAACTAATGGAACTTGGAAAATGTACTCGTTTTGCTATCTTTTGGCCTAAAATTTACAATTTCCTGGTCAGTTCTCAACAAAACCCACTTTAGGGAATAACCTTGTTGGGTTTTCAAACAGTCATCAATATTTGAAAAACCGGTGGGCAAACACACAAGTATCCAGTATCACAATGTAAGAAACAGTGTCTTAAACCAGCTCTCATATTTTACAAACACCCTCAAGGAGACATCCGTTACTCCATGTGCACATACCCAGAGGCAAAGCTAAAGGAAACTATATCCCAAGATCCTCTATAGACCAAATCTCGCAACACATGACAAGGAGCCCCTTTCAACAACTGTCAATAGTGAGGACTATAGTAGTTGACGACTGCATGCCACTGCTCCACCTTTTGTCAGCTACAAGCTTGCCCATAAGACAAAGTGAACCATGCTACGCATTCAGGGAGATATTACTGCAACTCAACATTGGGAGGTATGAATCCCAGACTAGGGTGGGCATCTATAAAACCTATATATTTTATGTCTGGAGCTGGGGGGGGTCCTTTGTGCCTGTGTACAGAGCAGAGCTATGTTTCCACTTCTATATAACCTATATATCCCAATAATGGAGTTACAGGGATCCCCTGGGCCCGTGTACAGTGCAGAGCTATGTTTACACTTCTATATATCCCAATCATGGAGTTACAGGGGTCCCCTGGGCCCGTGTACAGTGCAGAGCTATGTTAACACAGATATATAACCTATATATCCCAATCATGGAGTTACAGGGATCCCCTGAGCGTATGTACAGTGCAGAGCTATGTTTACACTTCTATATAACCTATATATCCCAATCATAGAGTTACAGGGATCCCCTGAGCGTATGTACAGTGCAGAGCTATGTTTACACAGATATATAACCTATATATCCCAATCATGGAGTTACAGGGATCCACTGAGTGTATGTACAGTGTAGAGCTATGTTTACACTTCTATATAACCTATATATCCCAATCATAGAGTTACAGGGATCCCCTGAGCGTATGTACAGTGCAGAGCTATGTTTACACTTCTATATAACCTATATATCCCAATCATAGAGTTACAGGGGTCCCCTGAGCGTATGTACAGTGCAGAGCTATGTTTACACTTCTATATAACCTATTTATCCCAATCATGGAGTTACAGGGGTCCCCTTAGCCTATGTACAGTGCAGAGCTATGTTTACACAGATATATAACCTATATATCCCATTCATGGAGTTACAATGGGTACATATATAATACCCCCCATATATAATACATATATAATATATATCCCATGCCCTGAGCCTATGTACAGTGCAGAGCTATGTTTACACAGATATATAACCTATATATCCCATTCATGGAGTTACAGGGGTCCCCTGAGCCTATGTACAGTGCAGAGCTATGTTTACACAGATATATAACCTATATATCCCATTCATGGAGTTACAGGGGTCCCCTGAGCCTGTGTACAGTGCAGAGCTATGTTTACACAGATATATAACCTACAGTATGTATCCCATGCCTGGTGCTATAGGAGTCTCTGAGCCTGTGTACAGTGTAGAGCTATATTTACCGGTCAATATAATATAGTTATTTATTAAAGTGTGAACTCAAAGTGAATTCCAAATGCAAGGTCAAAATAGCCGAACATTTAAAATAATTCCATGTCAGTTATGATTTCTGCTTGGCTGCACACGCCTTAAAGGACTACTAAAGTCACCAAATCTCAATTAACTGGTGTTGGTGCAATGCTCCTGTTATTTTATTAATTTTAATACTTCCGATAGGGACAGGTTTGTATTCCTAACGCTAAAGTGTTCCTTTAAATTTAAAATTCACTTTGAATTGCAACTTTAGTAAAAATATATGTATATGTTCAATGTCTGGAGCTACAGGGGTCACCTGAACCTGTGTTCACTGTATAAAGCCATATTTAGAGGACTATATAAAAACTATATCTCCTATATCTGGAGCTTTGAGGGTATCCTGAACCTGGAGGAAAAGTATAGATATATTTACATGTTTTTATTATCTATATAGCCTGTCTGTTGCTATAGGGATCCCCTGGGCCTCAAAATATAGTATATATCACATGCCTGGAGCTATAGGAGTCCCCTAACCTCTACATATAATAAATATCCCATGCCTGGAGCTATAGGAGACCCTGACCTCTACATATAATATATATCCCATGCCTGGAGCTATAGGAGCCCCTAACCTCTACATTTAATATATATCCCATACCTGGAGCTATAGGAGACCCTGACCTCTACATATAATATATATCCCATGCCTGGAGCTATAGGAGACCCTGACCTCTACATATAATATATATCCCATGCCTTGAGCTATAGGAGTCCCCTGACCTCTACATATAATATATATCCCATACCTGGAGCTATAGGAGACCCTGACCTCTACATATAATATATATCCCATACCTGGAGCTATAGGAGACCCTGACCTCTACATATAATATATATCCCATGCCTGGAGCTATAGGAGACCCTGACCTCTACATATAATATATATCCCATGCCTTGAGCTATAGGAGTCCCCTGACCTCTACATATAATATATATCCCATACCTGGAGCTATAGGAGCCCCCTGACCTCTACATATAATATATATCCCATACCTGGAGCTATAGGAGCCCCCTGACCTCTACATATAATATATATCCCATACCTGGCGCTATAGCAGCCCCCTGACCTCTACATATAATATATATCCCATACCTGGAGCTATAGGATCCCCTGACCTCTACATATAATATATATCCCATACCTGGCGCTATAGGAGCCCCCTGACCTCTACATATAATATATATCCCATGCCTGGAGCTATAGGAGCCCCCTGACCTCTACATATAATATATATCCCATACCTGGCGCTATAGGAGCCCCCTGACCTCTACATATAATATATATCCCATACCTGGCGCTATAGGATCCCCTGACCTCTACATATAATATATATCCCATACCTGGCGCTATAGGAGCCCCCTAACCTCTACATATAATATATATCCCATACCTGGCGCTATAGGAGCCCCCTGACCTCTACATATAATATATATCCCATACCTGGAGCTATAGGATCCCCTGACCTCTACAAATAATATATATCCCATACCTGGCGCTATAGGAGCCCCCTGACCTCTACATATAATATATATCCCATGCCTGGAGCTATAGGAGTCCCCTAACCTCTACATAGAATATATATCCCATGCCTGGAGCTATAGGAGCCCCCTGACCTCTACATATAATATATATCCCATACCTGGAGTTATAGGATTCCCCTGTGCCTGTTTAAAATATTTACAGATATATAAATATAACCGCCAAATCCCCTTTCTGGACAATATATAGCTATATATAAATATGGTCTAGAAATCCCATGCCTGGAGCTATATACCTTCTGTCTATTTAATATAAATATATATATTATTCTATAACCCCCTGACTGTCTATAATATATATATATATTATTCTATAACCCCCTGACTGCCTATAATATATATATATATATATATATATATATATATATATTATTCTATAACCCCCTGACTGCCTATAATATATATATATATATTATTCTATAACCCCCTGACTGCCTATAATATATATATATATTATTCTATAACCCCCTGACTGTCTATAATATATATATTATTCTATAACCCCCCTGACTGTCTATAATATATATATTATTCTATAACCCCCTGACTGCCTATAATATATATATCATTCTATAATCCCCTGACTGTCTATAATATATATATTATTCTATAACCCCCTGACTGCCTATAATATATATTATATTCTATAATCCCCTGACTGTCTATAATATATATATTATTCTATAATCCCCTGACTGCTTATAATATATATATTATTCTATAATCCCCTGACTGTCTATAATATATATATTATTCTATAATCCCCTGACTGCTTATAATATATATATTATTCTATAATCCCCTGACTGTCTATAATATATATATTATTCTATAATCCCCTGACTGCTTATAATATATATATTATTCTATAATCCCCTGACTGTCTATAATATATATATTATTCTATAATCCTCTGTCTGTCTATAATATATATATTATTCTATAATCCCCTGACTGCTTATAATATATATATTATTCTATAATCCCCTGACTGTCTATAATATATATATTATTCTATAATCCCCTGACTGTCTATAATATATATATTATTCTATAATCCTCTGTCTGTCTATAATATATATATTATTCTATAACCCCCTGACTGCTTATAATATATATATTATTCTATAATCCCCTGACTGCTTATAATATATATATTATTCTATAATCCCCTGACTGCCTATAATATATATTATATTCTATAATCCCCTGTCTACATTATTATTATTATTATTATTATTATATGATTTATTATTATTCATATAGTGTGATGTCTCTCACCGATGGCGCAGATCTTCCTCCCCCAGACCCCCCCCCCTGTCTATATTATATATTATTATTATATGATTTATTATTATTATTATTATTAATATAGTGTGATGTCTCTCACCGATGGCGCAGATCTTCCTCCCCCGGACCCACACTCCTCCCCCCTGTCTATATTATTATTATTATTATTATATGATTTATTATTATTCATATAGTGTGATGTCTCTCACCGATGGCGCAGATCTTCCTCCCCCAGACCCCCCCCCCTGTCTATATTATATATTATTATTATATGATTTATTATTATTATTATTATTAATATAGTGTGATGTCTCTCACCGATGGCGCAGATCTTCCTCCCCCGGACCCACACTCCTCCCCCCTGTCTATATTATTATTATTATTATTATATGATTTATTATTATTCATATAGTGTGATGTCTCTCACCGATGGCGCAGATCTTCCTCCCCCAGACCCCCCCCCCTGTCTATATTATATATTATTATTATATGATTTATTATTATTATTATTATTAATATAGTGTGATGTCTCTCACCGATGGCGCAGATCTTCCTCCCCCGGACCCACACCCCTGTCTCCGGGGTCCTGTCCGCCGCCAGCCCGAGGCTCCGGCAGAGGCCTATGGCGGCTCGCTCCAGGCCGGCCACGTACTCCCGCAGGGAGCGGCGGAGCGGGCCGAGGTGCAGTACCGGGTAGCAGAGCAGCTGTCCGGGCCCGTGGAAGGTGATGAGTCCGCCCCGGTCTGTGCGCTGGAAGTCGGCCCCGAGCCCCCGCAGCCTGTCCTCCTCCGGCCCCGGGTACAGCCCCCGCCGGACCCCGACCGTGTACACCGCCGGGTGCTCGCACAGGATCACCGCGCCCCGGGGACCGGCCTGGGGGGACACGGACCCGGCCTCCGCCACCTCCCGGGGGGACACGGACACGGCCCAGCGCTGCTGCACCCGCACGGCCTCGGGGTAAGGCACCAAGCCAAGCCGGACAACGCGCAGCACGGGGCGGCCAGCCGGGCACGACATCCCGGGGATCGGGCCTACTACCGGGGGAGAGAGAGAGGGAGGGAGGGAGAGAGGACAGGGGGCTGGGTGACAGAAATCTATCTATCTATCTAAACACCACGGGTTTTAGCATAGCTACCAACAGCCCCTGTGTAGGAGAGACAGTCCCTATTACTGGCCCATAATATCCCCACTATTATATCATAATATCCCCCCTATTATATCATAATATCCCCCTATTATATCATAATATCCCCCCTATTATATCATAATATCCCCCTATTATATCATAATATCCCCACTATTATATCATAATATCCCCCCTATTATATCATAATATCCCCCCTATTATATCATAATATCCCACTATTATATCATGGCCATCCCTATTATATCATAATATCCCCTATTATATCATAATATCCCCTATTATATCATAATATCCTCTCTATTATATCAAGCAATATCCCCCTATTATCATATAATATCCCTATTATAATGCTAATATCCCCCATATATCATGTAATATCCCCCATATATCATAATATCCCCTATTATATCATAATATCCCCTATTATATCATAATATCCCTATTATATCATAATATCCCCCTATTATACGCGTAATATCCCCTATTATATCATAATATCCTCCCTATTATATCATATAATATCTCCCTATTATATCATAATATCCCCTATTATATCATAATATCTCCCCATATACTACAATATCCCCTATTATACTGCTAATATCCCTATTATATCATAATATCTCCCCTATTATATCATAATATCCCTATTATATCATAATATTCTCTATTATATCATAATATTCCCCTATTATATCATAATATCCCCTATTATATCATAATATCCCTATTATATCATAATATCTCCCCTATTATATCATAATATCCTCTATTATATCATAATACCTACTATTATACCATAATATCTCCCCTTACATATAATATCCCCTATTATATCATAATATTCCCCTATTATATAATAAGTAATATCCCTCTATTATAATATAATATCCCCATTATATCATAATATTCCCTATTATATCATAATATTCCCTATTATATCATAATATCCTCTATTATATTTGCACACCTCTCTATTATATCATAATAATATCCCCTATTATATCATAATATCCTCTCTATTATATCATAATATCCCTATTATATCATATTATTCCCCTATTATATCATAATATCTCTATTGCATATAATATCCTATTATATCATAATATCTCTATTATATCATAATATCTCTATTATAATAAGTAATATTCCCTATTATATCATAATACCCCACTATTATACCATAAGATCCCCCTATTATTCCATAATATCCCCCCTATTATTCCATAATATCCCCCCTATTATATCATAATATCCCCCTATCATATCATAATATCCCCCTATTATATCACAATATCCCCCTATAATATCATAATATCACACTATTATATCATAATATCCCCCTATTATATCACAATATCCCCCTATTATATCATAATATCACACTATTGTATCATAATATCCCCCTATTATATCATAATTGTGGCAAACATAGCCACTTGGACACTATAACGAGACTGTGCCTTTAAGGGTTGCCTATATGGTTGGGAGATATGGGCTTAACTATGTTGAATGTATGCGGGTTGTATTTACATGTATTTGTTGTATTGGCTATCTGCCGAATGCAGATAGCTGTTTGTATTGGATTTTTCTTTCGTTACACGAACGACACTTTTGCGGGCCGTTCGTGAACCAAAAACACCCCCAAGTAATAGCCCACACACTTAGAGGCGTGTGGCGCTTGTTAACTGATTGCAACAATGTTGCAATCGGTAATTAGAGGCTCTCCTAGGTGGCCGCCGTTCGACTACCGACCATGCGGCAGTCGGCCATCTTGGATCCTTTGTTCCCTCAGCGGTGTTAGGTCGTCGAGCGCATGGTACTAAAAACGGCTACTCGACGGCGCGAACACCGCTGAGCCTCCATGCCGTTCGGGAGCTCCGGGCCGTTCGGTACTTTGTTCCCTGGAAGGCAATCGGTCATTTAAACATATCTTTTAATAAATGTGTTTTTCGTGCGGCGTTCGGTTGTTTTAGCTGGGATCTGAGCGGTAATCTCACGAATGATGCGCTCAGACCCCAGCTATCTACCGAACGTCCATTCGTGCAAATAGACCGTATATTACCACAGTTATGCATTTTAATATAAATTGTCGGTTCTGCTGCACGGAGGGATAATCCACTTAACGGTATATTCCAGTGGGAGGATCCCTCTCGTGCAGCAGTGCCTGATGGGAGAAATGTCTTGTACAATAAGTCCCCCATGTAGTCCCCTCTGGGACTGCCCCTGGGAAGGGACTCAGGAAACCCCTTGCATGGGGACTTGTATAAATTGTGGAGCTGAAATAAAAGACCTCAGTTGACTCTCAGAACTGTGATTTGGGATATTGCCTTGCTTTTTCCAGCGCTTGACTGTGGATTATTTCCTGAACCAGCGGAATTCGTGGATTTAATGTTGGCATTCCGCTACAATAATATCCCACTATTATATCATAATATCCCCCTATTGTATCATAATATCCCCTATTATATCATAATATCCCCCTGTTGTATCATAATATCCCACTATTGTATCATAATATCCCCTATTATATCATAATATCCCACTATTATATCATAATATCCCCCTATTACATCATAATATCCCCCTATTGTATCATAATATCCCACTATTGTATCATAATATCCCCCTATTGTATCATAATATCCCACTATTATATCATAATATCCCCCTATTGTATCATAATATCCCACTATTATATCATAATATCCCACTTCAGAGAAAAGACAGTGTTTACATTGCCCCTAGGGACACCTCCAAGTGGCCACTCCTCAGATGGCAACTGGAGGGGCTTCCTGGTTCAGTGCTGCACACTAAGCAGCCCTGCCGTTCAGCCTCCCCACGCTCTGCATGGAGACGCTGAATTTTCCTCATAGAGAGGCATTGATTCAATGCCGCTCTATGAGGAGCTCCTGATTGGCCAAAACGGCATTTGGCTCCGCCCCGTGCCGATTTTAGCCAATTAAATCTGTCATTTTGATGATGTCTCAAAGGGGGGCGAAGGCTTCCTTTTGCCTTCGTGTGACAGAGACCGAGTGATTGAAGAGTTTGGAGAAGGAGAACATGAGCAACAGTGTCAAAGGCAGCAGAGAGGTCAAGAAGAATTAGTATCGAGACAAAAGCAGACACCTTATAAAGATACTTACTTCTGAGTGAGACCTCAATATTATCAGACTTTACCTGCAGTTACTCCATCAGAACTTTAGTCCCACCATATCTGTGAGACCAACTACGTTATATTGCCCTACCTATTCACAGTAACTATTGTACCTTTTAACTATTGGTGCAGCCCTTTTCAGGAATACATGTTTGTGTTCCTGACCCTATAGTGATCCTTTAATGTAACACCTCCCCCGACTGTCAATCAAACAACCAACGTTTTCTTTTTTTTATGCTTCCCTGAGCTAACGGGAGTGTGCCTACCTCCCCACCTGCGTACCTTAGCTCAGGCCAGCTGCCACAGCTCGTGTGCACACACAGCAGACGCGCATGCACGAATAGGTACGTGCACGGAGGGGGACCTTCAGAAGCTTCTCAACGAGAAACCCCTATTCCCCGTGAAGATACTTTTTCTGGAGAAAAAAATGTGCATGTATTCATTGGGGTGTATCTACTAAACAGTGATTTCAAATGTTTTGCCCATTTGTTTCGTGGAGTGTCTCTTTAAAGTGTCTCTTTTTGGCAATTTGAAATATTGAGTGGTATGTAATTACTGCCATTTCATTCTGGTTTATTCAACACTGAATTCTAGTACATTAAAAACCTCATTGCGAAATGTAGGTAGAAAGTGCTCAGAGGGTGTTTTGTTAAATTGTGACTTGTCAGGAATTAAAAGTAGGAGTAATTTTAGTGCAAAATTTAACATACAATTTGGAACTCACGTCAAAATCCTGACAATTTATACTTTAGTGCAGGGGTACGCAGCCTTTTAGCAAAACAGTGCCGAAATAGGATTGTGATGTCCCGTAGCGTGTCGGTCCTATTTTTTTACATTGAGGTGTATATGCTGCCGTATTCTGCTTGTGTTATTTTTACTGTAATTGCTTTGTATCGTGTATTATACCTATGAATGTGGGCTGTGTATGGGGGCTACTTGTGGAATTGTGTGTGTATGTGTGTGGATGGATTTGTCACATTGTGTGTTTGGTAGTGTGTGTATATGTGGGGGCTGTTTGGGGTATTGCATGTGAGAGGCTGCATGTGCGGTTATGTGCATGTATGTAGATTGTCAGTGGTGTGTTTATGTGGATTGTGTGTTGTGTTTGTGTGTGGGCTGTTTGTATTATTAGTATGAGGGGGGGTATTCTGCATTTCTGTGTATATCTAGCAGTGTGGGTGGCTACCCTGAGTTCCAGTGGGGACCAGGCTGACCAGGTACAGGTCAAGGACCGGAGCTGCGGCAGCTGTGGGCTGCTCTGCTACAGTGTGGATTCCCATTTGCAAGTGCTGGAAGGAAGTGATCTGAGATCACTTACTCTACGTGCTGCAATGCATAAATTGAGGATTGTCCTTCACCACCTTTTCGTATTAGCAGATATCTGAAGTTTCACTGGGACTCCTGATGGGCCAGAGTCTGTTTGGTTCTAGCAGCCTTTAGTGCCGTAGGTTGCCTACCCCTGCTTTAGTGAATAACATTGCTGGGAAAATCCTTTAACTTGGTTATCAAATCTTGAAATTTGCAAATCGTTTTTCATTTAATTACAGTTCAAAGGGTTCACAAAGCTTCTTATCTCATCAAATTCAAATGTTACTCCATGTCACTGATCAAAGTGGTCATGGTGCCTGGAGTCTGTATGTGCAGCTATGAAAAGCCGCACATATAATGTTTAACCCCTCTGATGCAGAAGGTGTAATTACAACTCCGGTATCATCATTGGGGCATCATTACTAGCCAGCTAGGGTTGATGAATGTTGATTCTGTGGGCGCAGATCACTTTAAGAGCTCCCTTGCGGTCCGGGGGCTGCCAATGACTCAGAGCTCAGGCTATGGAACATTGAGAAGCACAGGGGGAACGGGAGTGTGTTGGGCGACTGCGCACCGGGGAATAAAGGTGAATAAAACTCTTTTTTAGTGGATACGGTGGGGAGGGGCGGCAGAAATACATGTATTACTAAAGCTAGTGTATTCCTTTGACGCCATCTCTTCTATGATCATCCCTTCCCTGTATTATCACCTCTTCTTTTCAGGTACTGACCTGATACATTCAACTCCTCTTCCAGCTTTTTGTGCCTTATTTTCCATTCTTCCGTATCTCCATTCCATCCCCTCCGTTACATTGCTCTACCGACCTTTCTTTACCCTTTATTTTTTCCCATGTTCTCCCATTTTTTTCCCACTTCTTTCTCATTTTTTCACTTCATGTCTTTTATACTCTCCGGGTCACTCTTTTTTCTTCATCATTGTTTTCTCCCTATCTCCCTATTGATTGATCAGCTGCCATTCCCGCTGTTGTCCTTATTCCTTTTATCAGTTTTTTTTCCTCACCCTCCTCACTTCTTCTCATTGCATTCTATACTGCTCTCTATTATCCCTTCATATTTCTTCCACACCGTTTCCTTCTTTACTCTGCTCTCTGTAAATTCGTTGTCCCTATTTCACTTTCTCTCATTTTCCTCTCTTACCTCCCTTCTCCCCTTTTCTAGTGCACTTTTCCTCCTTTACATTGTTCTCTCCCTCCTCTCTTCCATGCTGCCATTTGTCTTTGTCCATGTTCACCCTACTTCCACCTGTCTCCATCCCCACTGTTAAATGAACCCCTCTCTTTTGCACTGCAATCCTTTTCATTGTTCTCACCTATTTTCATTTTACTCTCTTATTCTTTTGGATCTCTTCAGTTTTGTTTCCTTAATCTTTTCATACTTTCTCCCCTTTTCTCCTATTTTCCATGTTTTCTTTTTCAATCCGTCACTTATTTCACTGCTGGTATAATATCTCTACCCCTCTTCTGCTTTGCTCTCTCCATATCATTTTCATCTTG
Source organism: Pelobates cultripes (assembly GCA_933207985.1). Lineage (NCBI taxonomy): Eukaryota > Metazoa > Chordata > Amphibia > Anura > Pelobatidae > Pelobates > Pelobates cultripes. The sequence continues at coordinate 409,159,954 of OW240912.1, read as the reverse complement.
TCTCTATTCTTCTTCCCCTCTTTTCCATGCTTTCCCTGTTTTAAGAAATCAAATGTTTTAAGTTGTCTTATTTCAATATCAATTAAACACATCTCAAGACTTCTAATGTAGCAATCTCCTTTTTGCATGACTCACAGACCACGTTTCCTCACCCACATCATGGTGGCTGATGTCCTGCTAACATTTCCTCTGTAGTTTTTGGCTTTATCAGCTGTTGTGCTTTGTCTATGTATAGTACCTTGGAAAACAAAATATATCAAACCATAAATAGCTCAAAACAGGATGTATTCTTATTTTCTGACATCAGTAGAGACATTTTCAGGCAGTGTTGGTTTTGGTAGAAGCTATGATTATCTTGGAATGTGGAATCCTCTTTATGTTATGATTGAGTTGTTTATAGGTTTTGAAGCATTGTTGGCTTACATTGGAATTATTGGGAACTACACTTACAATTATTCCCAGTCAGTTTAAAGGATCACTATAGTGTCAGGAAAACAAACTTGTTTTCTTAACACTATATAATCCTTAGGTCCCCCCATCCATCCGGGCCCCCCTACCGCTGGGCTGAAGGGGTTAAAACTCCTCCAGCCACTTACCTGAATCCAGCACCAGTGACCTCTCCTCTCCCTACGACGTCAGCTCCCGAGTGGAGCCGAATGCGCATTAAAAATGCCTGTAGGAAAGCATTTCTTAATGCTTTCTTATGGACGTTCTGCGTGCTCAATGCGATTGACAGTCAATGAATCCAAGGCATGCCATCACTGTGACTGAAACCCTGGCCGATCAGACAGCCTAGGAGATAATCATTTAATATGCAGCCAGCAACAGTCCACTACATTGTGATCACAGTAAGCACCAGGTACAGAGCATCCCACAGTATAGGCTGAAATACATTGTGACAGCTTGTTATAATGTTTTGATTCTGGTAGCAGCAAACCTATTTCTGGCTGTCTCAAGTTTGATCAACACTAACCACCAAAGATGCCATAATTGCAGAGTGCAACCAGTTGCCGTGGCATGGCGCTGTTTGGATGCATTCGTTAGACTCAGAGGGGCTATTGCTGGATACCTTCATTAGTGGGACCTGTAATCTAGGGGAACTTTAAATGACTGTCATACGCTGTAAGTAACATGCAGGGTACAGACACCCTTATTTATTGTATACAATATATCACTGTTGTACCATTAATTACAATTAAGTGCTTGGACACGAAACATGTTGAGTTGAGCATTTTTTGTTAGTCTTTTGTATTTAACAAGAATGAGAAAATTTTATAATTCTTTATTTTTGTTCGTGCATGAGGGTAACAAGCGAATTTGTACTGCCACAATAGCTGGTACAGTCGAGTTTGCATACATTCTTAATCACATGGCATTAACGACATTGCACTTTTTTTTTTTTTAAAGTAGTTATATAAACAAGATAATATCGTAAACTTAGTAGGAATAGCAAATTAAAGACATAGACATAGAGAAACAGTTGTGTGTCATATTAATTTTGCCTAGTTTCATGGGTTAATACAGGAAGGTAGGAGCATGCTAAGTCTATTGAGGCTATGGAGTGTTATGCAGGCTGAACGTTGTTCTTATACATAGCCCTAGAAAATGTGTGTAGAGGTTGTGCTTTGTTGAAAGCTTGGCACATGTGTATACTAGTGTTGTTAGTCAATAGGGGTACATAATAATTGCAGTATGTTAGCGTGTAAGTTGTAGGACATAGCTTATGAGCATATGTGTAAAACTATATTTCTCAGTGGAACAAGGAAAACGTCCTTAATAACAAGTAGGGACTGTTTGAGGCATAGAGTGAATGACTCATCTGTGATTTCAAATGTCCCGGTCAGCCAACACCTGCTAGGGGTATGTCACAGCCATATGTTTTGCCGCCTCTCGGGGGGGTGAGTGGACCAAGCACTCCCGTTCGTTGGGCATCGAGTTGGCTCCGTGCTGCCTCCATGTTCCCTGATGACTTGGAGTGGTGAGTGGTCGGGAGTCCCGTGTGTGCCTTTAGCCCCGGGGGGCTGCTGTTCTGATATGGAACCTGCCTGAGTGTGCTAGGCCAGTTCTTTGAGCGGACTTTTCGCGGGTGAGAGGGGTGGTGATGGGGCAGCCCTGGAGATCGTCTCCGTTGAGGCTTTGGGCAGCTCACCGGTAGCCTAAGAGTCGGGCGCTGGGTCTTACGACGTTTCTTCCGCCTCTCACCCCCTGCTATCTCGATCGTTCTCGGGTTCTGCACCGGAGCCGCAGGCTGCTGTGTAATGCCTTTTGTGGCTGATGCCGGTGGGACTTGTGCCCGGGTGTCTCCGCGGCTGGCGAGTTTGGCCCAGAAATCGTTAAATAGGCGGTCTATCCGCTCCGACAGTGGAGGCAAGCTGGGCTTGGATGCCGGGATCCACGTGGTCTCCGCCATGCCTTGTGTCAGCGGTCCGGTGGTGCAAGGTGGCTGCACTCGATTTCTCCGTCCTGATCCACATGCTTTGGTTGCCGGGATATCCCTCACCGGCAGGGGGGGGGGAGAGAGGAGTGTTCCGGAGAGACCTCCTTTGATACAGGCTACAGTCGGCTGAGGGATCGGCCGTCTCCCCCATGCTTCCTGAGTAGGCCTCAGGTAGGCCTCAGGTCCATCCCCTGGAATCGGTCGCATTTTGCGGTCCCCTGCTCGGTTATGCCTTGTCTCGATGTTAAGCCCCAGTGTCTGGAGTGTAAAAAGCTTGAAATTTGCAGGGTTTTGCTTGTTTTTCAGGTTATGTAGACAGGAGCTCTGCTGAGGTGCGACCGCTCAGCTTGGCTGTCAGGCTCCGCCCCCCCAAGAATGAGAAAATTTTAGTGTAAATATTGAAGTTCCCACTCTGTTTTGTGGATGGGAGCTACCTATAGGCTCCTATACCGGGGCTTACTTATAAAAGCCTCTAATTGCAACAGATGTAGCTGGGCACAGATGATGGGCACCAGGTTTGAGGTACACCAGAGATCCGGGGCCTCCTCGCATTATAACAATTTCATTCTGCTGAAGTAGTTAAGGTGCCTGAAGTGATCCTTTAACTGAAATACACCTTTTTAAATATTTTGTAGTAAAATGCAAGATTTATTTTTATCTATCTGCCTGACTGCCTGCATGCCATTCCATTTTACAGCCTAGTAAATCACAGCTATGTAATTACCATTGATGATGATGCTAAATAGGCCGTTGTGCCTTATTCCTGCTGGCAAAATGAATGGAAATGAAGTCCCCAAAGAGGTTACTGTTTACTTGAATTGAATAGTTCCTTTGAGTATTTATTTCCTGCCCTATCGCTCATTACAAGGTCCTTATTTACAAAAGTATATTTAGAATCTGCACATGTCCAATATATCTTTCTTTCATATCTTTTCTGCATCTCTCCTAGTCAGGAAGACAATACTCGGTGGGATCCGGTAAGCTCTTATTTGAGTTATTCGATCATTTTACAGTACGCAAGACAACAAGCAACAAACATTTCCACAGTACCCAACATGGCGAGAATATGAATAATGACAAGAATACCTTGAGTGGATTTTCTCTGCTACAAGTTTTCGAATGTATTATCCAAGTATTCTGTATTTTTACAAGTTACACTTTGAGTATTAGTACTATAACATGACGCTATTTTCTTTAACACCTACTACATTTATTTGAAAATCACTGAGAATGCAAACAATGTTTGAATATTACTGATAAAAACTCTAATGGGACAAAACGAGAATAACAGAAACTAGTGAAAAATAGAGAAAAAATGCATAATTTTCTATGGACCCAGAAAGACTTTATTATTATTAGCATTTATACAACGCACATATTAAAAAATGATTTTTATTATGTTTACATTATCATTCTCGCTTCTTTAATAGTTATTTGTTACCTTTTTTTTTTGTTAGGTATATTTTATTAATTTGCTGTTAGAATTTTTTAGTAATACCTTAATCTACGATTTTAGGAGTGGTCGCTATTTTAATTTGTAAAATGTTCACGCTGTAACGAATAAATGTGTAAATCTGTTAGTAAGTGATTGTGGGTTGGAAATATGTATACCTCGTGTGTTTTTACTATTTTCAGACTAATACAATGTCAGCAGCACTTCAACACCTATACATTTTAAAACACTTTGATACGTCTTTCTTTTCCTGTTCCATTTTCTTCTCTAAGATTTGCAACTAAAGGGTACATCACAATTGTTAAGGTTAGTATGCACACCCTACAGACAGTGCGTAAACCTATGTTAATCAGGAACAAAGGATTATTACCAGACCTTAGAATGTCCGGCTTAAAGTGGCACTGTCATTGACGCATCTGTTGTTTTTTTTTTAAACTCCCCCTCCCCCCCCCCATCCTCCTGCTCGTCAACCCCTAAAGTCTCTAGATCCTACACCTCACCTTTTTCTTAACACTTTATTGATTGTCTGGATCTATATCCTAGGTGCCACCATCTTAGTGTGGGTAGATGAAGGCCCTGCAGGACATGTCATCTGCTCACACTAGCTAGAACTGTGCAATATCCGCGCATGCCCAGTTTAATACTTGGGCATTTGCTATTGTCTGAAAATTGAACAGGAATTTGGGCTATTTGTTCATTCGTCAGAAAGATGAATGAATGAATAGAAATTACAAAGAACAAGCAAAGACTGAATTTCAATTTCACTTATTATAAGGAGGGAGCTACCTGCTCACGGCTCCCTCCCTGTTATATGTAAAAAGAGAAGCATCAGGGAGCTGTGCTCCCCTCCACTTCCTAAACCCCCCCAAAATATGACCGCCATATTTTTATAAGGGAGATTAAAATCTCCCTCCTGCCCCTACTTGCTATACTGTAAGTAGGGGCACTACCTTGAAAGTGTGGAGCTCGGCTAGGATAAAAGCTTATCCTAACCACAACTCCGGGACCACTGACTCCAATATTCTATAACCCTGAAGTTGCTGGTGGCCTCACACCTGAAGACATCAGCGTCTTTAGTGTATTTGATTGGACTTACATGCGCCAGTGGTGCACCTTGGACGCAATAACGCCGCTTCTGGATTTACTGCCAAGCAGGACCAAAATGGGTTTGGAGAGATTCCGCTACTTCCAAGTTAAATCGTACTACACTTCCTAATATGGACGACATCTATTTCACAGGAATCCAACAGAGTTTAAGGAATTGTGCAGGGCACTGGCACACCTACATAAGGGTATCTCGGTGTTGTATACATTACTTCTATCATCCGTTCCGTCCAAACCCATGATACATATTACGTGCTGGGAACGAGTCACGGGTGCTACTCTCTCGGACCCTTAGTGGGCAAAGATCCACATACTGACCCACCAGAGTTCTATCTGTTCCAAACAACAAGAACTTAACTGCAAGTTACTGATTGGGTGGTACAGGATGCCAGAGAGATAACACCATATGCTTCCTGAGGTCTCTGAGACCTGCTGGAGATGTGGGCAAGACGTGGGTTCTGATCTCCACATTTGGTGGTCATTCTGAAGACTGGTTCCCTTTTGGGCCGCTGTACACAAAACGATTAAAGACATACTGGATACTGACCTCCACTTCAAGCCTCTCCAGATGCTCCTTCGTCACACTACAATGCCTCTCTCGAAATATATGTCACTCACCAAACATTTTCTAAATGCTGCCAAACCACTGATCCCAGCTAGATGGCATTCCATCGATGAGCCCACCCTCCAACAGTGGATGGAAAAAGTGGAGGAGATCCTTGAAATGAAAATGCTCACGGCGTCCTTGAGGGGTAGCTTGGGGCACGGAGGTGAACGCCGTGGATAGACTTCCTGTCTCAACGACAGACTTAGAATGGTTAATCCAAATCTGCAATTTAGGAAGAGAAATGGTGTGGAACGGACAGGGAGAAACTATTTCTATGTGTCCTATTATTTTTTAAACTTTCTCTCCCATCCTCTGACTTCTATCTTTCTCCCCCTTCCCACATAATCTCCCACCTCTATTCTTCCTACTTTAGTTTGTGTTGTTATCTCTCACGCTTGTGTTGGAGATGAGATTGCACATTCAACACCAGAGATGAGATTGCCCATTAACGTGGGTGCTATGAAACTAACTAGGAGACCTAGTGTCATCCCCGCCCCCCACTCATGAGCGGTGGGTGGGGACACTAAATGACTATGGATGGTGGTGAGTACTCCCCGACACCAGCAATTGCCTGCTTACTGTTTAGTAGACATGCAGCTACTCACGGCATAACGAGTAGACCAATTTTGGTCTTTCAGCTTTGTAGTAGATAGCTCCCTAATACTGTCTTCCTCTTTTTCCTTCACTGAATCTTTTTTCCCCACTTTGTTCCTCCCTTTCCAATTCTATCCTTCTTTTTAAAGGGGAACTGGGAACATTTAATCTGATTCTTTCTTTTCTTTTTTGCTCCCACCCTAAAATAAATCTATAGGTTCATCTCTTTGGTTCAACGCGTTCATCTCTTTGTATCTCACAGTGTCCTCATTATTAGATTCCTGTCGACGTCTTCCTTGGGATCTTGAGTGTTGCTCATCTCTTAGGTCTTTCCATTTATCAACATAATTCTCTTTCTTGTTGGAGTTGGATGCTTATAGTTTCTTTTCTGCTGATCATGATGGCTATTTCCTTTGTCTCTTACCTTCCTTCTAGATTCTTTAAAGTTATTTGGCCCATTTTTCAACCTTCCATCATAAGTTTTATTCTTGTTTTGGCTTCCATTCCCCTTCTTTCTTTGCTAGATCCTAATGTATTATTCCATCTATCCTACTCAAACCTTCTTCTTGAGAATGTATGGACTTGGTTTTCCTGATAATCTCTCTTATCTCTAAGGTATTTTTCTTTTTTATCGTAATGTCCTGTTTTTCTACCTTATTCATTTCCTCAATAATTTTCTCTGAATGTTTCTGTATCTCTCTAGATTCCCGAAAAGGTTTCAATAGATCTTTGATCTCCTTAATGTTATGATCTAATTCCCTTAGATTAGTCTGACTCCTTTTGATAAAAATGTGCAACAAACCAACTGATACCTGGTTTAGATAGTGATCCCACTCTCCCATAAATTCTTCACTATCCCTATCAAAAGTGGGGGTCTTGTTGAATCTGAATCCCCTAGATGCCAGTCCCTCCTTTATTTACTGTTCCAATGTGGCAATCTCCCACTTAATTTTCAGTTCCCTAGTTAGTAATTTTTGTAGATCTTAACATAAATATGGTATTTTGGGGGGAATTGTGGGTGTTACACATTGTAGCTCTTCACTAAAATTGTCACCCAGATTGGAACAGTATTTACCATGTGCTTCAAAAATGGACATATTGGACTCTCGGCAAGCCTCACAAGACACAATAAGTGCAATTGATAATAAAGTGCTAATAGTGTTCAATTAGTGCAATTTACAATAAAGTGCATTTAGTGTTTTAAATTGACAAAGTGCACAGAGCAAAAAAAAAAGTAGAAGCGCTTAAGAATAATAAAATATGTGCCGTAGAGCTGCACTACCCCAAAGTGACACTGCGTGACACACAATAGAAAACAATACCAAAATACGGAGCACGCTATCAACTGCAGTAAATACAGTATTTCCAAATCTACAATCTGTAATAAATCATAAAAATATATAGAGCAGACTATCTGGTAAATAAACATGTGCGATTCGTTTCCTTCCGAATGTATATTTGGACGAATTTCATGCCAATGAATGTCCGAAGTTCAGTAGTTCGGAAGTGCCGAAGCTCCAAAGTTGTTCAGACTTCTGAAAAGTGGCAAAACAAGAGAGAGGGAGGCAAAATTACATGAATGCTGACAGCTAATTCCTTTTGTGCAATGTAATGCTTGCTTGCCCAATCCGGTTTTACTATTCCCTGTCCAATTAAATGAGCAAATTTTTGTGATTGATTTTAGAGGGCAGTCAATTATTATTATTAGTGCCATTTACATAGCGCCAACAGATTCTGAAGCGCTTTACAATATTGGTGATTTTGTCACTGACACTTGGCCATTGAAGGCACACAGAGTCATTGAGGTGGGATAGTATATAAATCAGGCTGTCAGCTTGCATTCATGTGACCAGTAGACACGTGCAATTCGTTTTGTTCCGAATGTACATTAGTATGAATTCCATGCCAATCGGACCTTCGAATGCTTACGGAAAGCTAAGGGAGTAGTTACACCCTCTTTGACTGAACTGTTTGCTGCAAAATCTCTACCTAATGTAGTATTATGGCTGTATAGACGAGTATAGTCCGATAATTTTTTATTTTATTTTTTTATATATATGTTCGTAACATCTTTTCTATCTCATTTCTTCTTCCTCTTTTGCTTTGAGATGTTGTCTGAGATATTGTCTGGCCATATCTGACAAACATCACTCTCATCTTTATCTGGACATTATCTCAGTGACGCTGGAATCATTTAACACTGATGTCTGCTCCTCCATATTGTAATGTTTTACCATTTGAAATTCGTATAAGAATAACGTCATATATATTCTGTATTCTCGTATTTCCTCTGGCTCTGGTTCAAGTTCAAATATTTGTTTATTTTGCAAAATAATTCAACCCCAAATTTTGCCAGGATTGGTTTTTAGAGTTGAATAATAGGGCCAAAGCTGATAAATCTGTGAGCTTAGTCTTTGCACAATGGGTTTACTTGCAGAACACAACACAACGAATCATCAAATGGAATGAGATTCGCAGGTATTGAGAAAGTACAATTAGGATGGAGAGGAGGTGACTTAAATCAAACCCTTTTAAAGAGGGAATGCTACTGGATCTATAAGTTTGATACTCTGGCTCCAAAAGGTCTAAATTATGGATTTACATTCACACCCTTCATAGATAAATGAGAGCAGATAATGAGTAATTGCCATCATTTATTGAGAGATACTATCTGTAATTATTGTATATATATATTTATTTTTTATTGTGGTATTTTCACTGTCTTTATTGACAAAGTTCATTTTCAGGTACCATTTAGGGATTTATTCCCCTTCGACTGGGTTGTTGAAATCAAGTGGTGCAGCATTTTAAGATTTCTTTAGAGGAGATTATGTATGTTTTTGTATACCATACTTCATGCTATTCTGCTGAGTTTTTGCCAAGTCAAGTAAGGTTATCATGTCCTCATATTATATGTTACTGAAGCTGTAACTCTGCATGCTGTTAGACTCAGAAAAACAAGCAGTCTGCTGACATCATTAGAAGTGGTGGCCTGGTCCAATCACAATGCTTCCCCATAGGATTGGCTGAGACTGACAAGGTGGCAGATCAGGGGCAGAGCCAGCATGACTCAAACACAGCCCTGGCCAATCAGCATCTCCTCATAGAGATTAATTAACTCAATGAATCTCTATGAGGAAAGTTCAGTGACTGCATGCAGAGGGAGGAGATCCTAAATGTTTGGATGCATTTTAGGCAGCCATGACCCAGGAAGGATCTCAAACAGCCATTTGAGGAGTGGCCAGTGAAGTTATCACTAGGTTGTAATGTAAACACTGCATTTTCTCAGAAAAGACAGTGTTTACTGCAAAAAGCCTGAAGGTAATGATTCTACTCACCAGAACAAATTCAATAAGCTGCAGTTGTTCTGGTGACTATAGTGTCCCTTTAACCCCTTAAGGACCAAACTTCTGGAATAAAAGGGAATCATGACATGTCACACATGTCATGTGTCCTTAAGGGGTTAAGCAGCATTTACGGACATATATAGACTTGGATATGTTAATATTCTCCGTTCTCTATCTGATAGGGATAGCCCATAATAATAATAAAAATATAATTAACGTGGCACTAGTTTGACTGGTGAGCAGGTGACTGTTTTTACCACACGGTCACCAGCATACACTCATTACCATCACCAGCGGTCTGACAAATTACCCGATGGACATGTCACCACAAATCACGCTACATGTTATTCTCGAGCGTCCCTGCCAGGGCAGGAGACATCATAATGCCTTACACTTGATAACCAAAGGGTTCTCACTAATAAGATATATTTAATTGTCCTCTTAATATGGCATAATATATGAGGACTTCATGCGCGAGAACCACCAGGTGGATAATATGAATCGCCATTCAGTAAATTAGTCCAATCCATGATTGGAGGATCGCATAATTACCTGTTTTTTTATACCCTTGATATAGGGCAAATGTATATAAATATCGAGGTAACAGTGATCTCTCCATATTCGTCTAAAATGCTAAGCTTACACTTCAAAGCTGTAACATCAACCAACATGGCACTGGATGAGTTAAATTCCATTAACCCATTTTGACAGAGACCGATCACAGAATACCATGGGTGTAGGAACAGGAACGAAAATATGCCTATATCATACACCAATGTAATACTATCCCCTGTTGTCTGATATATATGGATCTTGTCATAGTATCACTGTATCAATTCATTATTCCTATCCTCCAATAGATTGTCCCTAAGGCTATGACGTGTAAAAAGGAGGTGGGGCGTGACTTATAATATTGACAAAATTGGTTCATGTAAATTCTGATAATTCTTAGCGGGAACTAAGAACACACCTCTCTACTCTATTGGTTCTAATACCATTCAAATAACAACCCAGTACGGAGCGTTCTCACTTATGCCTCAGATGAAGGCTCTTTAGCAACGCCGAAACGCGCGTCAGGTAGGCTTCAGATTAGATTTTAAAATTACTGCACATTTTTGTTCATTCACTTTGATTATGGTGGGATGATTAGTGTGGGTAATTTAATGAGGGTAATTCCCGTGTGTCTCTGAACTTCTCTTAAACCGACTGAATTTCAGAATGCCGAACCGAATATTTTCCCCATGCATATCCCTAGTGCTGGGGGAAAAGGAGAGGGGTTGCAAACAGAGTTAGTGCAAGGATTTTTGGCTACACAGGCGAATATGCATTTTGCCACCGCCCCCCAAAAATGCATCTTCAACTGTGTGTCTCTTATCTCCTCATTTTGTATTTCTATTTTTGTGTTCCTTATCCCCTCATTTGAATGTCTTACATCAGGTAGTGTATCTTATCCCCCATTTTCCCTTGTGTGTATCTTACTTCCCCCTTCGCCTTATGTGTTTTCCTACCACCAGCTCCTTTGTGTGTCTCTTTCTCCCCTAGCCACTTTCTGTGTGTCTATTCTTCCTGAGCCCATTTGCATGTGTCTCTTTTGCTCCATTTGTTGCTAGCTATGGGACTGTAGCTAGCAACAATGTATACGGTATTTGCTACTCAGATACTATTTATCTATCTTGAGATAGCAGGCACGCTCAATCCACTTGCAACAGTAGCTTTAGAAAACTATCATTATTGTTGGCTATGTTTATATCACCAATCCATTCAGGCTATTATGAAAATCTAAAGTCTCAACTATCAGGGATACCTGACTTCAGACTGATGTTTGTAACATAGGCTGATTTATGCTAGTGGTTACAAGATTTAGCTCTCAATTGTTGCAGTATATTCACAGCGTTATCATATTAAGCAAACACATCTTTTTTGCTCTTCAGTTGCAACATAAGATTAGCGTTTAGCTGTAGTTGTCGTACCTTACTATGTTAGTGGAATTACGTCTACAGGGAGTTTCACACTATACATAAAGGTTTATACCTCCACATAATTTGGTTCAGTTTCTTTTTTAATCTTTTATTTTTTCCTTAGTTCTATTATAATTTGGTTTCCTTCTATTGATTTTTTTAAAGTTTTACCCAATAAAGTGTTATATATTTTTAATCCATAAAGATACTATAGGGACCTCCTCTTATTCCTAGAGGATACTAGCTTTTTAGTGAGTGTGTTAAAGGTACACTTTAATGGGAAAATCTTTTCTTTTTTTACCATTTAGTGGATATATCCCTCAATAAAAACATGCATCCATGTATTGCTGCATGTTTTCATTGCGGTTACATCTAAAAAAACAGCTTGCAAAAGCTATGCTGTCTGTTGCTGTTGCAAGCAATCATTATGCAGCACACCACCCCAGGGGGTGCTATTTCTGTCAGTGCACTCCCCTCCTTCCAGTCAGTTCATGTAGTGTGACCATGCAGACCGCGGTAGAGGATCTTCTTTAATTCTTTAATCTCTACCCAGTCTGACTGGAAGCTGGAAGCAATGTACAGCTTGTTTCCTATCAGACCGGGTAGATGATACATGCTACAAAATAGAGTAAGCAGGCACATCAGGAGGGGAGGGGGTGGACAGAGAGAGACACAGGTGGGCGGGGGAAGAGACACACAGAGGGGATGGAGAAAAAATACACACAAAGGGGCTGGGTGGAGACACATAGAAGGGCTGAGGAAGGGGAAAAAAAATCGCACAGAGGGGCTCGGATAGAGACACTCTGAGGGGAGAGAGGGAAAGAGACCACAAAGGGAAGAATTGTGAGGGAAAGAGAGACACAAAAGAGGCTGGTGGGACAAAGACACGCGGGGGAGGAAGAAGAGACACAGAGAGGGAATGGAGAAAAAAGACACACAGACGGGCTGGGGGGACAGACACACAGAGGGGCAGGGGTGGTGGAAAGACAGAGGGGCTGGGGATATACACACAGATGGGTTGGGGAAGATACAAAGTTACACAGAAGGATGGGGGAAGACACACAGAGGATGGGAAAGTGAAAAGAGACACACAGAAGGGCTGGGGGGATAAAGAGAAAATGCTGGTAATGGAGCAAAAGAGACACATACAAATGGGCTCAGGAAGAATAGAGACACAGAAAGTGGCTAGGGGAGAAAGAGACACACAAAGGAGCTGGTGGTAGGAAAACACGTAAGGCGTAGGGGGAAGTAAGATACACACAAGGGAAAATGGGGGATAAGATACACTACCTGATGTAAGACATTCAATTGACGGGATAAGGAACACAAAAATAGAAATACAAAATGAGGAGATAAGAGACACACAGTTGAAGATGCATTTTTGGGGGGCGGTGGAAAAATGCATATTCGCCTGTGTAGCCAAAAATCCTTGCACTAACTCTGTTTGCAACCCCTCTCCTTTTTCCCCAGCACTAGGGATATGCATGGGGAAAATATTCGGTTCGGCATTCTGAAATTCGGCACTTCGGTTCGGTTCAGAATTTTGGGACTTCAGGACTTCTCTTGCAGCCGCTTAGTAGATAACTCCCTAATTCCCACGGTATTGGGGAGTTATCTACCAAAAGGCTGAAAGTCCTAAATTGGGGGCCCTATATCAGAAAAACCGGGGAACCTATTGTCCTGGCCCCCACCCCTGACCGGTGGTTGGGGGCCCTAACTTAGAATAAGGTGGTGAGGTGGGGGCTCTAAATACCAATAAGGGGGGGACCTATTGTCCTCCCCCTGCCACCCACCCCTGAGCAGTGGGTGGGGGCCCTAAATACCAATATTCTATTCCATGGCACCCCTTTCTGGCACCAACCTCTCCCTCTTAGTATCCTTGCAGAGCACCATACTAGTGATTTTTCTCTTTATATTAGTTATCTAACACCCCTGGCCTGGCTGGACACCACTTTATTAGGCAGTGTGGCAGGATACGGTTGAATAACTGGTTACTTTGAGAAGCAGCTGCCAGGTGTAAAATTGACCAAAAAACAAAACAAAATGCAAATATTGACCTGCCCCCTCCACTACCTGTAGAGACCTGACCTCACATCCATAAAAACATCAAAAACGGAGAAGGACAAATGAGGAAAGCTTGAGGGAAAATGTGGTACTTTTTGATTACTCCGTAATCTACATACGATTGGGCACTTGGGCTCTAAAACATCACTGACTCAGTTGACATTATATATTTTTTACCTTTGTACGGGGAGTTTAAATAAAGTGTGTGTCCTTGGATGTAAATAGTGTATTATCCTGCTCTTGGTTTCTTTCCCACAGGCTGTGTACTTGCTCAATCATGACGAGACTCGGTCAAACACCTGCTGTTATTTTCTCACTAGCATTTCCCCTTCTTCAAGAAGTATGGAAGCCCAGCCAGCTTCCACATCCTCTGGAACCTGCTTCTACTGGAAGTGTCCATGTAACACCAGCAAAAGTGCGTCCGGCAGCTCAGGAATGTTAGTAAATATAAAATAGTCCTAATTTAGCCTTGTTACGTACGAACTAGCTTGGAATATCCTGCTTTTCAAGCAGAGAGGATAAGGAAATGCTAAATGAGCTTGGACTTAAATATCTCAACATCCCTTAAATCAAAGCCCACAAATTATTAACAATAGTTTTTGTAAAATTCAGACAAGATATACTCTTAGCTCAGTAAATTATTCAAGTAAGTAACTATATATTTAAGCCACATACATTCATTATTATTTATTATTATTATTTATGATTAAAAATGGATGTGACTTATAAATATATAATGCATGAAATTAAAATAAAATACATTTATAGTAATACATATATAAAATATGTATATTGTTACTTATTGTTACTGTTTATTCATTTTCATGTTCATACCATGGTGGTGTGAACCTATGGGTTAGCTCCTTCCCTCACAGCCGAAAGCACAGGAAATAGAATTTTAAAATTGGTATAAATAGATACGCCCCTTCCCCATCAGTCTTTTTTACTCTCCTTCACGGCAATAAGGAAGGAACCTAATTAAGCGTCAACATATGTCGCTGATATCTCTGTGTTCATACCTCCCCAAATTCCTCCCTACGAAACCAGGAGCGGTGGGCCGAGTCCTGGGTTGGGTTACCAGTGATGGGTTTGCAGCAAAATTCATCTTCGCCTGTGTAGCCAAAAGTCCTTGCACTGGGATGAGGCTTGGCCTCCAGTGTGGTCTAATCTAATGATCTGCACTAAAAGTAGATCTAATCCTGCAATGTAATGCAATTTATCAAAAACTGCACTGTTTTACATTGCAGGGTTAAGAGGACAGGGACACTTTGCCCAGAGCACATCATTGAGATGACATAGTCCCGGTGACTATAAAGTTCATTTAAGCTTGTTTGAGAATGTTATTTGTATAATAACCCAGAATGACAAAAAATAAATCTAAAATACAGAATTTAAAACACTATAGATTCTTTTTCTAAGCATTTTACACCTATATAGAAATACAGTTGCAAGAAAAAGTATGTGAACCCTTTGGAATGATATGGATTTCTGCACAAATTGGTCATAAAATGTGATCTGATCATCATCTAAGTCACAACAATAGACAATCACAGTCTGCTTAAACTAATAACACACAAAGAATGAAATGTTGCCATGTTTTTATTGAACACACCATGTAAACATTCACAGTGCAGGTGGAAAAAGTATGTGAACCCCTAGACTAATGACATCTCCAAGAACTAATTGGAGTGAGATGTCAGCCAACTGGAGTCCAATCAATGAGATGAGATTGGAGGTGTTGGTTACAGCTGCCCTATAAAAAACACACACCAGTTCTGGGTTTGCTTTTCACAAGAAGCATTGCCTGATGTGAATGATGCTTCGCACAAAAGAGCTCTCAGAAGACCTACGTTTAAGAATTGTTGACTTGCATAAAGCTGGAAAGGGTTATTAAAGTATCTCCTTCCTGTTCATCAGTCCACGGTAAGACAAACTGTCTATAAATAGAAAAAGTTCAGCACTGCTGCTACTCTCCCTAGGAGTGGCCGTCCTGTAAAGATGACTGCAAGAGCACAGCGCAGACTGCTCAATGAGGTGAAGAAGAATCCTAGAGTGTCAGCTAAAGACTTACAAAAGTCACTGGCAAATGCTAACATCCCTGTTAGCGAATCTACAATACGTAAAACACTAAACAAGAATGGATTTCATGGGAGGATACCACAGAGGAAGCCACTGCTGTCCAAACAAAACATTGCTGCACGTTTACAGTTTGCACAAGAGCACCTGGATGTTCCACAGCAGTACTGGCAAAATATTCTGTGGACAGATGAAACCAAAGTTGAGTTGTTTGGAAGAAACACACAACACCATGTGTGGCGAAAAAAAGGCACAGCACACCAACATCAAAACCTCATCCCAACTGTGAAGAATGAGGCTTCATGGTTTGGGGCTGCTTTGCTGCGTCAGGGCCTGGACGGATTGCTATCATCGAAGGAAAAATTAATTCCCAAGTTTATCAAGACATTTTGCAGGAGAACTTAAGGCCATCTGTCTAGCTGAAGCTCAACAGAAGATGGGTGTTGCAACAGGACAATGACCCAAAGCATAGAAGTAAATCAACAACAGAATGGCTTAAACAGAAGAAAATATGCCTTCTGAAGTGGGCCAGTCAGAGTCCTGACCTCAAACTGATTGAGATGCTGTGGCATGACCTCAAGAAAGCGATTCACACCAGACATCCCAAGAATATTGCTGAACTGAAACTCTGTAAAGAGGAATGGTCAAGAATTACTCCTGACCGTTGTGCACGTCTGATCTGCAACGTTTGGTTGAAGTATTGCTGCCAAAGGAGGTTCAACCAGTTATTATATCCAAGGGTTCACATACTTTTTCCACCTGCACTGTGAATGTTTACATGGTGTGTTAAATAAAAACATGGCAACATTTCATTCTTTGTGTGTTATTAGTTTAAGCAGACTGCGATTGTCTATTGTTGTGACTTAGATGATGATCAGATCACATTTTATGACCAATTTGTGCAGAAATCCATATCATTCCAACGGGTTCACATACTTTTTCTTGCAACTGTATCTATTTCTACAGTATGAATTCAGCTCTACAAGAGCCATATATCAGTCCTCGAGCTACACCTGACCTAGACTCGGGAACAGCTGCTTCCTAGCAAACTTCAAAGCATCTTAACTAACAACATACGAAAACAGGAATCCCAGGCTGAGAACTGTACATTCTAAGAATACTCAATAAGGCAATATGTGGTTTTTATCTGATACAGTCTCTCAATTCTTGTTTCAAGGAATCCATCACAGTGTTTGCATGGCCAGAACATGTGCAGTACTGCTTCCTGGAATGTACTTTGGGCAATTCCTGAATTCATAGAGGCCCCCAAACTATATTGATATTCAAAAAAAACAGCATATAACTAACATCAAACAGATATGGTTGGTAACGTCTGCCTAATCTATCTATCTATCCATCAATAACAATAGAAAAACGAGGGCCGTGCAAACAATTGCAAATGTGCACACCAAGTGCTACAAAAAGACTTCTTTACAAGGACATGCATTGATAAAGGGGATAACCCGAAACATTTATACCTTATGTCCTTCTAAATAAATCTTTTTGCAGCACTTGGTATGCACATTTGCAATTGTTTGCGCTGCCCTCATTTTTCCTATTTTTGTGGATTACTTTACCCCGCTTGGAGCTGCAGAGGGAGGTGGCAGCAGTACAATAGGAAAAGTTTGTATTTTGATTTTCTCTGGGTACTGCAACTTTTAACAAAGTATTAAAAGTATCCCAAAACACAACATATCCCCACATCCCCTGATAGCCCTGATCTGGGTGACCAACATATCCAAAAATCACCAAGATCAGAGCAGGAGTTCAGGAAATTCCTGGAAGTCTCTTTTTGACCGATCGCACGCATGGTTTCATGCCCAAAATAGTTCCAAAGAATTAGGCTGAATTAGTCGAAGTAACGTTCAAACGGAGCCGTTCGTGCACATAGTCAGTGAGTGTATCTGGTTCGGTAGATAATTTCTACCGAACGGTGCTCTGTTCGTGCAGTTCCAGTCTAACCTAACTAAAGATGGAAGTCCCAGTGGTGTTCGTGCAGTTGAGTGTCCGATTTGAGTTCCATGAACTCGACGACAAAACACCGCTGAACACGTTTGATTAAATTAGATGGCCGCCGCCACGTGTTCGACTATACAAACAGCGACCACCCAGCCGTTCATCAATTTAGTTGTGGTTAACTACCAGCCTGGGTGGTAAATAGGATGCACACTTCATTTTGCGTGTGGTCCGACTGTTCGGTTGTTTGTTAGGTAAACGAACACCATAAGCATAATCCATTCGGTAGACCCGTATACTGAAATGCAGGTCTAATACATGGGCCATAATCCTGGGGCAAAAGACTGGCCAGCAGGCCCCTCCAAGTACCATTGGCGAGGTTACTTTCACCACACTATCTATCCATCTACCTACCTACCTACCTATCTATCTTTATATCTCTGTCTCTATGTCTCTCTCTCTATGTCTCTGTCTGTCATCTAATAATATTATAAATTAAATGGAAGAAATTGAGGACCGCACTCCTGTATGCTAATAGGTTAGATTTATACACACTTTACAGAATTTATAAAATCTTTTATTTTTTTGTATTTTTATTTTTTTTGTGTTTTGTCAGTTTTACAATTCCTTATATTATAAACCAGCAGCACTGTTATACAGAGGTACTATCTTTTTGTAGCTATTTAAGGGAGCTATTTGTTTCTCAAAATTAATTGTTATCCAATGTTGCGTTACTTATATGATTGCCCTCTCACCAACAAGACACAATTACATTCATTACATTCTAACCACCTTAACCACTATAGTCTGCTGGTGGTAGGAGTACCCTTGTGACGTTCTCTGGTAATGAGGCAAACCGTTTTAAAATGGTTTACCCTCTTACCTGGGTCCCTGCCTGGCACATGTCTCCATTTCAGCAAACTGCAGTAGCAGTCGCT
>OW240912.1:409082685-409119990 GCA_933207985.1 Pelobates cultripes | reverse complement strand
GATATATTCTTAGAGAGGGCAAATACTTTCTAAAATTAGTGCTATAACCTACTCTGATAAGTAAAAAGGTTTCCTGGTAATGATAGCATGATTGAATTAGGGCGAGCAACTCTATACCATTGATTATTTGCTTTCTGGGTATTGATCGAGGGATCTCTGTTCGGGTATTATCTAATGATGTGGAATGACCAGTATTATTTGTCTTGTTTATGTCATTTGTCCTTTTTGGTGACTGTGTAATTGTGATATATATTATTTATGTATGTAAATGTTATTGTAATATTAAGACTTTTTTGATGCTATATGGGAGGATTGTGTACTCCCTTTAAGGTGTATGTTAAATTTTTCTATAAATTAATAAAAATAAAATAAAAAAAGAGATGTCACATAGACATAGGTGCAAAACTACATATATGATGGACATGCTTGAAACTCAGTACATTTTGGCTTCAGGTAGCTACCATCATCACAAAGTTCATAGGTATTTCACATTCCTCCATCCATTGAGGAATGTTTACTATACAAATTTCCAGAGGGAATACCAAAACCATTTAACATTGTATAGCATATTTTGACCACAGCTGCTATACTCCTGGCAAAGAGATGGAGATCTGAGTCGATCTCCTTGGACATTGAACTATTGTTCCAGATTACAACCAATATTGATTATGAGCAAAAGGCCTCTACCTAACTCCCCATAGAGAAAGCTTCTAAAAGAAGCAACCCAGCTTTGGAGAACATGTATTGCTAAATACCATGAACACACATACCGTGCTTAGCAACATAGGATTTACAGTTGTAATCAAAATTATTCAACCTCCATTTAAAATCAGGTTTATTGTATTGTCAAAATGTACAGACTTCCAGTGGTTTCCCCAACTGAAAATGCAACTTTTGAAGTCTCAAAATTATTCAACTTCTGGCAAGTATCATTACTACTTAGCAGAGCACCCTTTTGCTTTTATGACCTGCTGCAAACGAGATGCATAGCCAGGCACCAGCTTCTGGCAGCGTTCTTGAGGAATCTTAGCCCATTGCTCATGAGCAATGGCCTCCAGTTCAGTAATATTCTCGGGTTTGCATGCTGCAACCACCTTCATCAAATCCAACCAGAGATTTTCTATGGGATTCAAGACAAATGACTGTGATGGCCACTGTAGAATTTTTCCAGGACTACAACCAAGTCTTGGTGGAATTTGAGGTATGCTTTGGATCATTGTCTTGTTGGAAGGTCCAATGACACCCAAGCTTCAGCTTCCTGTCAGATGCCATGATGTTTTCTCCTAGGATTTCCTGATGCTTTAATGAATCTATCTTGTCTTCCACACGCTGCAAGTTTCCAGTGCCACAAGATGCAAAGTAGCCCCAGAGCATCACCAAGCCACCACCATGCTTAACTGTAGGTAAAGTTTATTTCAGCAGATGTTTCATTCTTCCTCCAGACATACTGTTGATCCATTGGGTAGACAGGTTCCAGTTTTGTTTCATCATTCCACATCCCCAAAACTTCTGTGGCTTATTTAAATAATTTTGTAGCCAACTTTTTTTGTGCTTTTGGGTCATTAGTGGTCTACATCTTTGAGTTCTGGCATGGAAAGATCCTGCATCGCCTTACTGTGCTCACTGAAACCTCATTGCCTGTTGCTACCAAGTCTTGCTGCAGGTCTTCTGCAGTCACTCGAGTACTTTTCATAACCTGCCTTCTCAGAAATCTGGTTGCAGGCATTGATAGCTCCCTTTTTCTGCCCTGTCCTGATAGGGTAACCACTGTTTCTTCAACTTTGAACTTGGGAACTATGCTCCAACGGTGTCTCTATAAACATTCAGTGCCTACTCTATCTTTTTGTATCTAGGTTCTTGTTTGCAAAGGGCGACGATCTCTTCTCTTAACTTTGTGACATATTTCTAACACGCAGTCAAACGTAACACTCCAAGTTCTAGCCAGTTCAGGTATTTCAAGAGTTCCAGCCCAAGCACACCTGGTGCAATTAGTTGTATTAAGATGTGCTTGAGACAACATGTGTTTTTCATATTTGTGCTGTTGTGAGGGATTCTATTCAGGGAGTTGAATAATTGAGACTGGAGAAGTTAGAAGTTTTTGTTTGAATGGTTCATTCCAGACAGCTGAAAAGTCTGTAAATTTTGACAAACTTTATTTTCAATGGGTGTTGAATAATTTTGATTACAACTGTACATACTTAATTTCCACCCAACACTTCACATACTACAAAGAGAATAAGGTGGGGAGCTCACAGGGTGTTTTATAAGAGGTGTAAAATCCATCAGTTTGAGACAAAGTATACAAAGTGCAATACTACTACTACTACAAAAAAAAAAAAAAAAACACACACCAATTCCAAACATAACACAATTTGGGGGATGGGAGGAGTGTCAAACCCAGATACAAGAAAACAATGTTATTTTTTAATTTGTGTTAGTTACATTGCTATTTTTATTATGTTTGTCTCAGTCAGTAAATAAATACTTGATATGTTTGTCAAAAGCAGTGAGCAGACATCTGTATTGTGAATGTGTAGATGTAATTCCATCTGCCTGATTAATGACCATAATACAAAGCTTGGTCATATTGATATGTAAACTAAGTTACTCAATGTGATGATCTATTTTCGCAGTTAATGTAACAAATGGGAGTTCAATTGTATGTATTTCATGATGTAGATATCTAAAATGTGTGTGTAAACTGCAACTGCCTCAATGTGTGGAAAAAAACTCAAAATATGCGTTTAAAAAAAAAAAAAAAAAGTGGGACAGATAGTGTGTAGTCACAATACTGAGACTTTAATCTAATTTGTCTTAAATATAACTTGCAGTGAAGAGAAAAATCAGGCTGCAAACGACTCCATCACTTTCCACTTTTTATGGATTATGGACAGAATGTTTTAAGAGGCAAAACAAATGGGAAAAAAAGCTAAAGCAGGGAAAAAACAAGAAGTAAAACTCACGTCTGAATTTCCAGGGCTTGCGGTAATTATATAAGGACCAACAAATGGCTCATAAACTACCAGTCAAGCTCACAGAAGCTACAGTCGCTGCTGTACTTCCTCTCTCACAAACTGGGCAAGGAGACAACTTCAGATAAAATAACATCAAGATACAACGTGAACAAAACACTAAATACAAATAATAGCTAAGTTAAGTCATGCGTGGTGTATGACTGTACTTTTAAGAGTTCATGGTCCAAGGCACAAAGAATATTAAATGTAACTAAATCTTACATTCTCTCACTTTTTACATAGGCAGAAAATGGTTAATTCATGTTTACGTAAATAAACAAATAGTGAGCATTATAAGTATGGAATTTAGAATCAGATTGTAACATGTATGGCCACAATGTCCAGACAAAACTGAACTAGCTCACAAGCTTTACTGCAACATTTGTATGCAGTTTCAGGGTTGCGGTTTCCCTAATATCTATTTTCCCAGTCTCAGGTTTTCAGTATATGTATATATAAAAAATATATGCATCGGACACCAGCCATCTTTGTTTCTTCTGCAATTCAACAAAAATCAGTTTAGGATCAAATGCTGTTCTGGGCTTCTATACAATTTAAAACTACTACATGTATATTTCTTCCTGTCGTGAAACAGGACTTGTCCAGTAACAGACTGAAATATGCCACAATCCCCACACGCCAGACATCAAGATTCTCGGAAATCAATTTTACAAATAGACCATCGGATCTTCACTTCTTCTGAAAGAATCCCATGATGGAGGCTTGCTTGGTGCCTTTATTGGCCACAGAGGACTTCTTGGGTGGTTTGGATTCTGTTTTCACTTCTTGCTTTGCGGCTCCTAGAGTTGATGGCTTTGAAGTACCTGCTGGTTTCGAGACTGCAAACTCGTCTTCACTGTCTGTGCAAGACTGACTCTCATATACTTTTTCTGTCACTGTGGAATAAAGAGCAAACAATACAGCTATTTAAATAATGAATAATTAGGATTTGTCGCAAATCTGCATAGGTTTCTTAAAATCCCAACTTCTTTAAGTTGTCAACTCAAAAAGAGGAGCACATATTAACTTCAATATGGACTCATCTCAGAAAGTGGCCAGAGGTGGGAAAAGAATGTTGGGAATGGCAAATGTATTTACATTAAATGCTATTTCTGTGTCATTATAGAGGGAGATCAAAATGACAGAAAAATAATACATTTTAATCTATGTAAACAGAATGCTATATTAAAAAAAAAAAAAAACACTTAAAAATATAAAAGTAAATAAAAATATTACATGTTCTACAAATACAGCAATGTCACAGACCTGCCACATAATGAATTTTACAGATTGAAGAAAAGTACATCATACCTATACACCCTTCCTCGTCCATAAACGTTTTCGATTTTAAAACACGCTTGCGTTTTCTTCTTTTCCCTCCAGGCAGTACCTTCAAAAACACAAACAGCTATTAATCCCAATCCCATTACAAATAAAATCAATAAAATCTGTTCTACGTCATAGGGATGGCTCAGTAGTTAAAGGGACACTGTAGGCACTATATACACTTTATCCCATTCAACTGACTCTAGTGTCTAGAATCCCCTGGTGCCATCATTTCATGCAGTAAGTAACTGTTTTTAATGTTTTAATACTAAACGAGTCCCCCGCAGTCCTTACACTCTGTGCTGCTTTGGCTGATGAGGAAGTATCAGTCTGAGCAGCAATGGGCAGATGTGATTGGTTGAGGGTCAGCTGACTGCTTTTAGCCTATCAGAGCTCCAGCTAATGGTAAAAGGGGTATGACTACAATGAAGTATATAATCTCTGCCTTAGCCACACCTGCAGAAGGGGCTGGACTGCGAGAAGACAAGGACCCTTGTTTAGTGTTAAACTGCTCTAAAAGGTTTAGCACTGAACGGAGGGACAGTGCCAGGGGACCCCAGGCTTTATAACCATTTCAAAGAAGTAAACTTGTTATAGTGACTACAGTGTGCCTTCAAAAGAAAGCTAACTAGCTGCATCAGGACAGGTTTATTCCCAGCAAGATCAAATTAATTTCAAATATTTGCGTAATATAATTTCATCTGCTAAAATAGAGTTCTCCAAAACACTGGCCCTCCAGATGTTGCTGAACTACAATTCCTGAGATTCTCTGACTATTTCATTCAAAAACTCATGGGAGTTTCAGATTCTGCATATTATTAAGCTTGCCCTCTAGAAAACAACAGCAGAGGTAGTCTGAGTGGCATGTTCAAGATTAACTGCTATCAGATGAAGTGGAGATAGCACAACCTAAAAACAGGTTATTTGGTTATTTATTAAAATTTGCTTCTTATCTCGCAGATTACACCATCAGTCCATTCATTAATTTATTGCTAGACAAAAGGATAAAAAAAACAAAACAAAAAATCAGTGGTAATATAGCCAACTAAAAGATATATATAAAAATACAAAAAGGAAAGTAAGTGACACACCTTAAAACAGAAGACTCCCTCTAAGCCTTATAAACAACAGAGATGAGTCAAACAGGGGGGATAAAGGTTGCGTCAGAAATTATACAAACAGAGGTGTGTTATAACTATATCTATCTCTATATATAAACAAACATCTCCTTTATCCCCCGTTTGATTAATTTATTGCTGCATGTAAGGAGACCAGTAGCTTGCCTTGTTAAAGGTCTTCTAGAACAGAAAGCTAATCAAAGTTGTGGTGACCTCTCGTACCTGTGGCTGGGTATCCGTTTCCATTTTCAAAACAGGCTCAGGAGCAGGAGGTGGTGGTGGAGAAGGAGTCTTCACATCACGAGGAGGTGGAACATCTGAAAGAAAGAATTTGTGTTAAAACCAAGAATAGCCTTTGCACTAAACAGATTGACAATGGTTTATCAGGATGTAAAACAGCTGGTCCCCAACATATTAGGGACTTGTGTTGGTCACAAACATACTTTACGTCTAAAATGACCAAACTTGTTTTCCATTTGTTTAGAGCTTCTGCGATGACCAATAACACATTCAGTTTCAACCAAAAGTTTATATCAGCTTCACATATAAAGCTGGCAAAAATAAAATGTATACAATTCTTGAAAAGCCACATGTGGTGACACAAATGGCTAGTCTGCTAAATGCAACCACCTACCTGGGTACATTAAAAGGATACGTTTTCAGGGACAGCTTCTTAAGCCTCATAACTAGTACAACGTATTGTAGTGGTTAAGAATGTCCAATTAAATAATTTACAGAACACATGAAAAGTAAGGGACATCCAGGACAGCTATTAAAAAGTGTCATGTTTTAGCTCACAACAAGTATGTAGACATAGGAGTGTGAAATCCCACAAAGAAAGATCTAACTGTTTTATGTTGTCACACCTAAAATTAACATTTGGTATGGGCATATGCAAATACTACAAGTTTTTAGAATGAAAAGTTGGATTTCTTAAACTGTGTACTTTGTCTTTAAGAGATTCTGCAAACTGACAAATTGTTAGAAATGGAAAATATTGTTTTTCATACAATGTTTCTTTAATAAATGACCTCTTACCCATATTCAGTGAATATGGTGTTCAGACTTTGGGACGTCATGTTGTCCTAGGTTAGTGGAATTCCCCAAGTCAAGGCATTTCTCACGTCATGTGTACTCTTACGTTTTACTCTAAAAACATAGATAACATGTTCCCATGTGAAATGACCAAGTTATGGCCTTGTATCTTTGCCAAGTTAAGGTAGGTCCTACCATGACCCAATTAAAAATATAAGGTATAAATGTGTGTACTTCTTAATATTAGGACACAGAGGAGAGATTTTGGAGATAGTCATGATAAAACAAGGCAGCGTCTGAGAGGATGACATGTTCAAGATGGTATGTTATTCTATTTTATTGATACTGTAAGCATATACTTTAATCTTATAAACTCTGCTATACATTATTTTAATGGATTAACAACCCCTTAACGCCGTTACGGCATTCTATGCCGTCCCGCATTAAGTGGGCTTTAAAACCGTTGCGGCGGCATAAAACGCCGTAACGTCTTTGAGCCCTGGAGCGCCCGGGATACTTACCTACCCGGTGCTCCGCTTCGAGAGGACTGCCTCACAGCCCAGGCAGCCCTCCCACGGCAAATGAGGCCCCCGGGGGCCATGTGATCGCTCTCAAAGAGCGATCACATGGCCCCCTATAGCTGGCTGTGGATCTGCCAGCAGGGGGACTGTCTGAAAAGTCAGACAGTCCCCCTGCTGGTAGGAAATATAAAAAAAAAAAAATTAAATATGTTTTAAAATAAAATAAAATATATATATATATATATATATATATATATATATATATATATATGCACACATATATAATGTATTTTAATATAATATAAGCACATATATTAGTATTAAAATACACTTAGTGACGCTCAGGGCCGGATTAACATAGGGGCTTCTCGGGATGCATTGCAGCCTGTGCCCAGGCCCATGGAATAGTCTATTTAAAAAAGTTAAAAAAATAATTGCTTTTTTACACACTACTCTTAGGTTTGCCACCCGACTGGTATTTTAATGGCACAGACGGTATTTGAGGCTGCCTGGCCCTGCTGGTATTGCAGTAATACCAGCAATACAAATGCAGGTAATTTTCTCAGAATAAATGGAAATTACTCTGCAATACCAGCACCGGCCAGTAGGGGTCACTGTGTGTGGAGAGAGGCAGGGATAGGAAGTTATAGAATATCCCTGCCTCTCTCTACTACTCACTGATCCATGGGGGAGCAGCTACACAGCACAGGGAGTCCAGACAGCAGCTCTACAGCTCAGGTAAGTGAGGGATCGGGGGAAAGGCAGCAGGGACACATGGGGACACTGAGACACTAGGGGACACATTGGGGAAACTGAGACACTAGGGGACACATGGGGACACATACACTAGGGGACACTGAGACATTAGGGGACACATGGGGACCCTTAGACACTAGGGAACACAGACACTAGGGGACACATGATGACACATACAGTAGGGGACACTGAGACACTAGGACACAGACCCTGGGAACACTGAGACACTTGGGGACACTGGAAAACATGGGGACACTGAGACACTTGGGGACATATGGGGACACTGTCACTAGGGGACACTGAGACACAAGGACACATGGGGACACAGACACTGGGAGACCTGGGGACACAGACACTAGGGGACGCTGAGACACTAGGGGACGCTGAGACACATGGGGACGCTGAGACACATGGGGACGCTGAGACACATGGGGACGCTGAGACACATGGGGACGCTGAGACACATGGGGACATTGGGAGACATTGGGACATGGAGACACTATGTCCCCCAGCCAGTGTCCCTAGTGTATCAGTGTCCCCAAGTCTTCCAGTGTCTGTGTCCCATGTCTCTCAGTGTGCCTAGTGTCCCCATGTGTCCCAGTGTCCCAGTGTCCCCATGTCCATGTCCACAACTGTCTCCATGTCTCCCCAAGTGTCTGTCTCCCAGTATCCCCTAGTCTCCCAGTGTCCACTAGTCTCCCAGTGTCTGTGTCCCTAGTGTCTTAGTGTCCCCATGTTTCAGTGTCTCCATGTCTCCCAGTGTGTTCCTAGTGTCTCAGTGTGCCTGGTGTCCCCATGTCTCCCAGTGTCCCTATATGTCCCAGTGTCCACATGTCTATGTCCACAACTGTCCCCATGTCTCCTAGTGTCCCCAAGTGTCTGTCTCCCAGCCAGTGTCCCCTAGTCTCCCAGTGTCCCCTAGTCTCCCAGTGTCTGTGTTCCCATGTCTGTGTCCCTAGTGTCTTAGTGTCCCCAAATGTTTCAGTGTCCCCATGTCTCCCAGTGTCTGTGTCACTAGTGTCTCAGTGTCCCCATTTCTCCCAGTTTCCCTAAATGTCTCAATGTCCCCGGGTCTCAGTGTCCCTGGGTCTCTCAGTGTCCCCAGTATCCTAGTGACATGGGGACACACTGAGACATTGGGACACTGGGAGAAATGGGGACACAGACACTGGGAGACTAGGGGACTGGGCGACACAGGGACACTGACACTGTGATAGATAGGGACACTGAGACACTGGGTGACTTGCGAGACTGAGACACTGGGAGACACTGGGAGCAATCCATCTATACAGCAGAATCAAACTGTGAGTAGTTTGGTGATTTTATAGAATTTTCTCTGATGTCACTCCTTGTAATTTACATCATGTGATGTCACGCATAACTAATTATACAAATTATTAAGGCTGGTATTTTTTTCCAAGAAAGGTGGCAACCTTAACTGGCAACCTTAACTACTCTTCACATACTCTTGCTTAAAGAAGCACTATAGGGTCAGGAACACAATCATGTATTTCTGACCCTATTATGTTAAAACCACCACCCTGGCCCCTTCTTGCCTCCCTAAATATAGTAAAATATTACTTGTATTAAATTCTGCAGCTGCTGGCTCAGAAGTGGTGGTCTGAGCAAATTACAATACTTCCCCATAGGAAGACTGTCAACTAGGAAGATCAGGTGCAGAGCCAGCACAAGTCCAACATAGCCCTGGCCAATCAGCATCTCCTCATAAAGATAAATTGAATCAATGCATCTCTATGAGGAAAGTTCAGTGTCTACATGAAGAGGGTGGAGACACTGAATGGCAGTGCTGCACACTAGGCAGTACTGCCCCAGGAAGCACCTCTAGCAGCCATCTAAGGAGCAGCCAGTGGAGTTATTTTCTCTGAAAAGACAGTGTTTACTGCAAAAAGCCTGAATGGAATGATTCTACTTACCAGAACAAATACAATAAGCTGTAGTTGTTCTGGTGACTATAGTGTCCCTTTAAGTTTGGAAGCTTAAGAGGGATGTATTGGAACAAAACTTGTGTGCACTTGCTGACATTAAAGTTAGTTTAGGTAATGCAGTTTAGGTTGGTCTCTCTAACACTGTGGCATGTCCCCTTTCTTCTACACTCACTACAGACATCTTTTCTCTGTCTCAGACTATATACCAGGAACTTCTGCCTGCTAGTAAGAAGGTAAGGAGACAAGTGAACCAGCGAGTGCTAGGGGACAGTCCTTAGAAAGAATGGAGTAAGCGTATCATTAGACGCATTTATGTCAAGCTCAAGGTGCTGCCTACATAGTATGCCCTTAGTTGGACAACCTGCAGGATTGGCAGGCAGCCTGACATGCATTCATGCCAGGCTGACCTTCCAATTCTTTGGACAAACGTTCCCCTTTTTGGGCATGTTCCCCCCTTTTGGCAGGTCTTGTCACGTGACACCCTTTTACCCCGCCCATTGACTTCCTGCTTCACTGGACACTGCTGTTAGGGGTTATGGATTTACTTGAAAGATGAAAACATAAATTAGAGAGGGATTAGCATAGAGTATGTGTTTTCTTATAGCTGCATCCTATGAGTTTCCCTCCAGCACCATCTCTATCAGATACATGACGCTTGGGAGGTATGATTGTTTTAGTGTTTTTGGTCAATAAGATTCCGTAATTAGGCCCATCATAATTGTCAGCACCAGGCCCACTGTGCTCTTAATCCGGCCCTGGTGACGTTACACATATATAATATGAATATATTATATATAATAGATATACACGTATAATTACAATAATAAATACATTGAAACAAAAATTATATATTCATATGTAATTTCATTCTAACTGTATTTTGTTATATATATATATATATATATATATATATATATATATATATATATATATATATATGTAACAAAATACACTTAGAATGACATTCTATATATATCTATCTATATATAAAATACAAATAACCGCAAATATATATATATATATATAGATAAATACATATAATTACATAAAAGATTACATTAGTATACACATAGAATTTAAATACCTATAAATGCATATATATTAAAATTCTACATGTATATTTAAGTAATCTTTTAACATAATTATGTGATTTGATTAATTCAAATTTGATTGACATGCCTGACAACACAGGGAGAAAGTGCAGAGAATTTAATTCGCAAGCACTATATTTGACCCTGTAACTCTCCAAGACACCATAAAACCTGTACATAGGGGGTACTGTTTTACTCAGTAGACTTCGCTGAACTCAAATATTAGTGTTTCAAACTGGTAAATTGTATTACAACGATGATATTTTAAGTAAAAGTGAAGTTTTTTGCATTTTTTACAAACAAACGGCACTTTTATGGACTATATTATTGTTGTAATATGTTTTACTGTTTTAAAACACTAATATTTGTGTTTAGTGAAGTCTTCCGAGAATAACAATACCCCCCATGTACAGGTTTTATTGTGTTTTGGAAAGTTAGAGAGTCACATATAAGGCTTGCATTTCATTTTTTTGACATTGAAATTTGCCAGATTGGTTATGTTGCCTTTGAGAGCGTATGGTAGCCCAGGAATGAGAATTACCCCCATGATGGCATACCATTTGCAAAAGTAGACAACCCAAGGTATTGCAAGTGGGGTATGTCCAGTCTTTCTTAGTAGCCACTTAGTCACAAACACTGGCCAAATATTAGTTTTTTGCTTTTTCACACAAAAACAAATATGAACGCTAACTTTGGCCAGTGTTTGTGACTAAGTGGCTACTAAAAAAGACTAAACATACCCCACTTTCAATACCTTGGGTTGTCTACTTTTTAAAATGGTATGCCATTATGGGGGTAATTCTCATTCCTGGGCTACCACACCGTCTCAAAGGTAACATTACTAATCTGGCAAATTTCAATTTGAAAATGGAACGTTCTATATTTGACCCTGTAACTTTCCAAAACACCATAAAACCTGTTAATGGGGGTACTGTTGTACTTGTGAGACATCGCTGATTACAAATATGTGCATTTTTTTTTTGCAGTAAAACCTAACAGTATCATGACATTCACAGCTAAACTGTCAGACGGAAATACAAATTAAAAAAATTAAAAGAAATTAAAAATCTTATTTTCTCACTTTTTTTAAATTTTATTCATAATAAATTATGTTCAATATATGAATAGTTAATGATAAATTAAAGCCCTGTTTCTCCTGAACAAAATGATATATAATAAGTGTGGGTGCACTTAATGTGACAGCGGTGAATTATGGTTGAACAGACATATAGCGCAAATTCCAGTTTTTGTTTACGTTTTGTTTAGATCAGAACATGCACTATTGACTCCGTCCTGAAGGGGTTAAGGTTTTATATATGTCTATTTTTTATTTTTATTTTTTTTTTTATATATTTCTTAAATAAAACACCTTTATTGCTTCCAAGACAATCCCTATTTTATATTGTATTCTCAATTATTTATGTATTTTAAATAGAGGAACTCTCACCAACTATATAATATCATGGCTAAGATATCTGTACGGTAAGCTAAATCCCATGCTTTAAGAGGTTATAGTGGTAAATAGGGGAACCAGCTGCAGTTACACAGTTTAGCTAAGCACATTATAATCAAGCCTCTGTGCCTCTCCAGACTGTTCCCAAGCAAAAGACCTTTGACAAGTTTAGAAGCAGTGACCTTTTCTAGGTTAGCAAGAAGCGACACTATGAAATAAAGAGTAGTGTATTGAGGGGAGAGACGAGGACGAGAAGAGAGACCCCAATGCCTTGACGCAAACTCATGCAATGTGTTGCCGAGCTCTCGCTGTGCAGGGAGGTCCTAATCTTTCTATCTAAAAGCACACTTTGCTTTTTCGCTCAGCAGTCGGTGTCAGATCTTATTAATACACTCAATGAGTCGTTCGTAGATTTGATCCAAAGTCGCAGTGGGACAGTGTAGAAAACAAACAGCACATGAAAGGGGACGAAGGGTGTGAAGTCTACTAGCATGGCATGACTGCGCAGTGACTTGACGTGAAAAATGTTGGGTGACAAAAAGAAGGAGCCAATTACATCTTGATGGTGTGAGTAGCTTTGTTTTGGCAGATGGATCAGCAGGACATTACACAGCCCTGAACTTAAGAACAGAGTAAACAGTGTGTGGGTGTGAAACCAAAGCACCATCAGCGTAAAGTAGATTTATACCTTGGGAGGCAATAAAACCTAATAACTTTGCTATTTAAGTAGATTACATGGTGGTGTTTTGTTTATTAAAACCTGAATTCTTTTGCTACCAAATATGCAACAGTAATCAGTCATTACATAACCTAGAATTAAAGTGAACTGGTCACCAGATATGTATTAGGGAAACGTAAACCAATAAAGAAAATAAATAACCAATTCCATAAAATAACAGTTTTTTTAAAAACAGTGAGCCGAAGTGGTCTAGGTGCCTACAGTGTCCCTTTAAAGACTTGATACATTTCTGGTACATCACTAATTCTTTCAAAGTATAAAAAGATTTGTCTAACCGATCTTGTCTATTAAAAAGGGACACTCCATTACCCAAACACAAAATAAATACAAATCACAGTTCAATAGATATATTTCAAACATAAACATGCATGCTTTTAATATATATATATATATATATATATATATATATATATATATACACATACATATATATACATATATATATATATACATATACACACACACACACACACACACACAGTTACAAGAGAAAAAGTATATGAACCCTTTGGAATGATATGGATTTCTGCACAAATTGGTGCATAAAATGTGATCTGATCATCATCTAAGTCACAACAATAGACAATCACAGTCTGCTTAAACTAATATACACCAAAGAATGAAATATTTACTTACATGTTTTTATTGAACACACCATGTAAACATTCACAGTGCAGGTGGAAAAAAGTATGTGAACCCTTGGATTTAATAACTGGTTGAACCTCCTTTGGCAGCAATAACTTCAACCAAACGTTTCCTGTAGTTGCAGATCAGACGTGCACAACGGTCAGGAGTAATTCTTGACCATTCCTCTTTACAGAACTGTTTTAGTTCAGCAATATTCTTGGGATGTCTGGTGTGAATCGCTTTCTTGAGGTCATGCCACAGCATCTCAATCGGGTTGAGGTCAGGACTCTGACTGGGCCACTTCAGAAGGTGTATTTTCTTCTGTTTAAGCCATTCTGTTGTTGATTTACTTTTATGCTTTGGGTCATTGTCCTGTTGCAACACCCATCTTCTGTTGAGCTTCAGCTGGTAGACAGATGGCCTTAAGTTCTCCTGCAAAATGTCTTGATAAACTTGGGAATTCATTTTTCCTTCGATGATAGCAATCCGTCCAGGCCCTGACGCAGCAAAGCAGCCCCAAACCATGATGCCCCCACCACCATACTTCACAGTTGGGATGAGGTTTTGATGTTGGTGTGCTGTGCCTCTTTTTTTGCCACACATAGTGTTGTGTGTTTCTTCCATTTGCCAGTGACTTTTGTAAGTCTTTAGCTGACACTTTAGGATTCTTCTTCACCTCATTGAGCAGTCTGCGCTGTGCTCTTGCAGTCATCTTTACAGGACGGCCACTCCTAGGGAGAGTAGCAGCAGTGCTGAACTTTCTCCATTTATAGACAATTTGTCTTACCGTGGACTGATGAACAGCAAGGCTTTTGGAGATACTTTTATAACCCTTTCCAGCTTTATGCAAGTCAACAATTCTTAATCGTAGGTCTTCTGAGAGCTCTTTTGTGCGAGGCATCATTCTCATCATGGAAATCTTCTTGTGAAAAGCAAACCCAGAACTGGTGTGTGTTTTTTATAGGGCAGGGCAGCTGTAACCAACACCTCCAATCTCATCTCATTGATTGGACTCCAGTTGGCTGACATCTCACTCCAATTAGCTTTTGGAGATGTCATTAGTCTAGGGGTTCACATACTTTTTCCACCTGCTCTGTGAATGTTTACATGGTGTGTTCAATAAAAACATGGCAACATTTCATTCTTTGTGTGTTATTAGTTTAAGCAGACTGTGATTGTCTATTGTTGTGACTTAGATGATGATCAGATCACATTTTATGACCAATTTGTGCAGAAATCCATATCATTCCAAAGGGTTCACATACTTCTTCTTGCAACTGTATATATTTTATTGAGGATATATCTTAAAACAGTTTGCAAAACCTGCATTTTGCTTGTATGCTATCTAGGCAAGTCCTCCGCCTTCTAACCCCGCCCAGACTTTGCGACTGTCCAATCACAGACTTCCAATGCATCTCATTGAGACATCTTTGCAAGACAGGTGCTCAGTGCAATTGCTGCCTCTTGAGTTTAGCTAACCAAACCAGGAAGTAAAATCACCTGTTGTCTGCTTGAAGGCTAAGAGGGTGTAACCAGCTTAATTTATAAAAGTGTCAGTTTCTATTGCAAGTACCGAACGCAGGTTATGATGTTAGTCCAGTGGTGTTCGGGAGTTTGAGACCGAAAACAGTTCCACGAACTCAACAACCAAACACCGCTTCCTGCGTTCGCGGGAACAAGACGGTCGCCACCTTGTGGTCGACCATACGAACTGTGGCCAACCACATGAACAACAACGCTGCGGTTAGAATAGTTAAGAGGTGATTATAGGGGCAGGGATAGGGATAGTTTAGTAAACTGATTTCGAAATGGCCTTAGGGATTGAAATGATACAAATATAAAAAGAGGAATGAAAAAATGCCTCTGAGTCCCAAAAGATAGTCCTAACACAGACTCTGGAATTGAAAGTGAGTTTGCAGACCTCTAAATGTCTAACTATACAGTTCACCAGGTTAAAGTAACAGGAGACTTGGTTTCCTAACACTTACCTTCGTCGTCACTGCTGTCAGCCATGGGCTGTTTAATCCGTCTTCTCTTTTTCACCGATTTGTTTTCTTCCTCTTCACAGTCTGAGATCTCAGCTCTTTTCCCCTTGCTGTGAGTAGAGAGAAGCCTTAAAGCATGTCGTCTCCTTTCATTGGCTTAGAAAAAATAACTTACATTGGAAAAAATTATAGCTACTTCATTAAATAAGACTTTATAGATAAATCCAGCGCGTATCTATTCATATTGGTGTGGATTAAAAGGAATTAGAGTGGGATGAATTGACAAACAGGTTTTTGCACAAATATAGTGTCTAATACACAATTTTGTTACTAAAAATGCCATGTAACAAAGTAATTGAAACTGGCTCTTGCTTCTTATTTCATAAAGATAAACTATTTCTGAAATACATAATACATAAAACTACAATTCAAAATCTATATCAAAATAGTCAGCTGGGATTTAGCAAGTTAAAGCGGAGAACCCTCCATCCATTTATTTTCTGAAATTATTTTCATTATGGAAGTATGTATAAATGGCAAATATTGGGTAACGTTCAAAAATGTGGAGTAATCAGCAGGAACATTCCATTGGTTCCATGGTGAACACTCCATTTTTAGAATGTTGTCCCACAATGCCTTTGAAAAAGAAATACACACAAGGATGTTATTTATAAAGTTTGTAGTAGGTTTGGAGATGTTAAGGTTTAAAATGTTATATAGCAAAGATTTTAGACCTGCAAATTACCATTATGTGTCTTCGTGTTAACTTTTGCAGAAGGTTCATAAAAAAAAATGTACAGGGACAACTAAATACCCAAATGAGTAAAAGACTTCTGTCAGTAAGGAAAGTTTACTCCAGAACAGCAATTATGAAAGACTTAAGGGACACTAAGCAACAAAACAACTTTAGCTTAATGAAACAATTTTGGTCAATAGATCATGCTCTTGTAGTGTCACTGCTCAATTCACTGCAATTTATGAGTCAAATCACTTGTGTTTTCGGTTTATCCAGGCTTAACCACTCCTCGTCTTGCTGTGTCTCAATTTATTTTAAAACTTTGTCTCCTGTTCTGTTAATTGAATTTTAAATCATTTCCATGAGGCTCTGCAGACTCTAGCAATCTATTAACAGAGAACGAGATGAGAAATTCTAAATTAAACAGACTGTGCAATGAAGAAAATGTAAACATTGGATCTCTCTTTACAGGAAGTGTTTAGGACAGCTATGTAAAATCACATACAGGAAGGTGTGAAAATGCAGGGGCATGATATATATACTAAAATTGCTTCATTAAGCTTTTTAATGCTAAATCAGGTTTTACCATTCCGGTGGCTTTGTGTAGTTTCACAATGTATGATCGTAACTTGATATCCATATTGCTCTCTGATGATCTTTAATTACCTTTTCTTGTCCTTTGTCGGAACTTTAGTTGATGTCCCTTTCTTTGTAGGTGGCTCTGGAGGAGGTGAAGAAGCAGGAGCGTGGGAGGAAGCAGTAGACTGAGACACTGGTTCTTCCTCTTGTTTGACGAATTTATTAATGGACGAGGTTTCCTTGATTTTGCCTATTACAGGAAAATAAATATTCACTCTGTGTAATGTTT
This sequence comes from Pelobates cultripes, assembly GCA_933207985.1. Lineage (NCBI taxonomy): Eukaryota > Metazoa > Chordata > Amphibia > Anura > Pelobatidae > Pelobates > Pelobates cultripes. The sequence continues at coordinate 409,102,775 of OW240912.1, read as the reverse complement.
TGTTTTTACTTTATATCCATGATGGCTAAACTTCATACTGTGGATTCTAGCAAACTTATTTCCCAACATGTAGCCTGGTGGATCTACACTGGCTTCTACCTCAAGCGACATGCCACTATGGCAACATAACACTTAAAAGAAAAAGAAGGGCGGAAGGTAAAAAGTGCAAAGTAGGCATTTAACAATAATACCATTTCACAAAAAACTCATATGTTAGGACTGAAGGGCTATGGCCAGAGCAAATACAAACAGGGAGAGCTTTAAGGCTGGCATATTGGATCAAACAAAGTATTGACCACCACTTACCAAGGACCCCCATGTGCCAATCATAAAGCTTACCAAACCTCTATAGCACTGCTGCTCTTATACCACAATTTTAAAATACTAAAGGCTAATTTTAACTCGCCAAGCACAAAACTGTTATACTAGCTTACACAGTGCACCCATAATATGGCTGTTTTACTGGAGTTAAAATCTTCATATGCATCTCCAGAAAAGTGCTTAATGCTGTCCCACATAAGGGTAAATGATAGTGGGTTAACTGCACATTAAACCTTTCAATGCCGAAAGTGCACACACACACACACATTTTTATTTGAAGAGAACGATACTGAAGTGTAGATTCCGAGTGTATTGAGGGACGATTGCTTTAGATTTCATAAAGGAAAAGCCTGCCCCTACAAATTTCGGATAGTCCAATAAAAAAGGTATTATAAGAAGCCTTACTGGACAATAATGAACTAATAGAGCAACTTAAATATCAACACCTGAAAAGTTAGAAGGTAGGAGGACTTGAACTCACTCAAAGAAGCTTTTCCAAAGAAATTATTCATGGCACTTGCTTTAGCAGAGGACTTGCTACTTCCTGCAGAAACCTGGAAAGGAAAACAATTTCCTTAATTCTTCATGGTTACCGGTTTGATTTAATAAGGTGGTTCAGGCCCAAGGACTAACTAATTCTACAAATACCCTGCTGCATGGGCAGTGTTCTAGACAGTATCAGAATTTATATCTCTATGGAAACTCAACTGCAATAAGAATGACTTACTGCTGGTTCCTTGTTTTCGGTCTTAGGTTCTTTATTTGCTTCCTGTGCTTTGGCAGCTGGACGGGAGAACATTCCCATGATGCCCTTGGGCTGCTGAGACGCTGGTTTTGCAGCAGGTTGAGTGATATGCCCATTGATGGTTGGAGCAGCAGCTTGAGGTGCTTCCTCAGTCTGCTGGCTGTGTGCTTTCCGGAGTTGAGACATCACCTCAGCGGACCTTGGCACAGCCTCTGCGCATCGTATGGCACTATACCTAGAAGTCAAATAAATGGTAGACAACATTGGTAACAAGTTTGTCAGGTTGATTTGAATTATTGAGAGGAAAAAAATAAATAAATCTGGTTTGATTTACTGGTTCATTTTACCATGTAAAAAAAAAAAAAGTGTAATGAGTCACGAGTTTTGTATGGTATATACTGTTATACAAAGCAATTCCTGACACAAGCGTACATACTTATTACAGTCCTGGATATTATTCTTGAAGATATCATAGTCCGTGTTGAAAAGCGGGGCGCTGTCCTTTAGAGTGGCTTTCTGGATGCTGTACACGTGAACATTAGCAACCACCGCAAGCTTGGCTTTCATAGCTGTAGAAGCAAATTGAGAAGAGAACATTTTGAATAAATAAAAAAAAAAAAATAATCATAAGACATAGTTCACATTTATGCTAGCAAATCATACTGGGGTGACAGATCCTCTTAAAACGGTACTCTAAGCAAGATTATAGTCTGCCAGGTATTATCAGTAGCAGTTATAGCTCACTGTAGTGGAAAGCTTGGAGGGCTCCAAGTCCAACTCACATTTAAATTTAAGAGGCATATCTTAAGTCCTCTGTCTTCATGCATATCTGTCCAACATTCATCAAATATTCAGATGTTTCCCATCTCACAATGTGACATCGAGAGAGGAGCATGCTGAAGCAATGTTTGGGAAACTAGGGCTCGATTTAATATTTTTTGCATACGTTTAAGATTATGAAAAATATATCTTCACGTTTTGAGATGTTAATATATTGAAAAAGTAATTTGAAAAGTGTATCCAAAAATATTAAATCATTGGAAAGCTTATCCAACAATATTAAATTGATTCCCATGTGTAAACTCAAAGAAACCAGCATTTTCGGAGCTCAGATGAGTACTTCCAGTTGATTTTTAATGACAGTGTAAGCAAATATATTACTTTTTAATAAATCTACATGCTTTTACTGATGTTGGTTATACAGCATATCACTTTCTCATAACATATGAGGTTTGCAACTAGACCACCATAAGGATCTATTGCATACTGGGGTCTGCTTCTCCCAGAGAGGATGAATAGCATCAACATTATAGTGGTTTTATTATTTGAAGTCATTGATTTCAAAGTTTTTGAAAAATGAAATAAGTTTTTAAAGTTATTTTGCATGCCACAATTTATTTACAATTTTTTCCTATGTGAAATGCACTACTGGTGGTTGCACATAAATTAATGCACACCTTATTATAGAGCCAATCAGTCTCACATTTGACTAAGTAGAACATTTAAACAATGCATGCAGTCTGATTATTGGATTTTTATGTAGGAATGAAAGCTAACAAATAATACTTGTAAAAAAAGTGTACCAATGTCTCATATTGGGAATATCTTCAAAATAGCAATCTGTATACTCAAGACCCACCAACAGTCTAGGTTTTATCATTATCTGCATTGGAATAAAACAAAGAAATATATAAAAGCATGGATAGTGGTGGGCCATGAGGACTGGTTTGGGCACCACTGTTCTAGATGATGAACAGGGGTCATCATGGGCACACTGGCCAGTTTGTGGCTACGGAGCAAATTGTGATGCACTGTGTGTTCTGATAAATTTCCATCATTGCCAGCACTAGGTTTTTCAGCAATTTAAGCTACAGTAGCTTGTGTGTGATCTGATCATACGGGCTAGCCTTCGCTTTCCACATGTATTTATGAGCCTTGGGCATCCATGACCCTGATGCCGGTTGTCCTTTTTGCACCCCTTTTGGTTGGTACTAACAACTGCATAGCGGGACCACCACACAAGACTTGCCATTTTGGATATGCTCTGATCCAGTCAAAATACACACTATATATATATATATATATATATATATATATATATATATATATATATATATATATATATATATATATATATATATTACATACAAAGAGAAAAAACAAAAAACAAAAAAAAACATTACCCTAGTTACTTTACCTTCCAGTCTCTCTTCTTTTACTACCGCCACCTTGTGGTACTGCAACAGAAGAAATGTGTTAGCAGCTTATAATACAGTATTATAGAAAGATGAATGTATTCAATGAATGAAGCCTTTAGCCATATATGCTTCACATCAAACAAAACAGAGGAATAAGATGAATAAAATGGTCAGATTACAAAACTAAATGCGTTCACATTAACACACTATGGGGGTTATTTATAAAAAGTATGTTCTGAATAGTGGTTCAAAATGGAGAAAGGACAGAGTCACCGATGGAATGTGCCTGCTGGTTCCACTGGTTTCCAGCTTAGATTAACTGCCTGCTCATCTTGGATAAAAAGAAGGCAGCGTTCCACCTGCGATGGAGCTAAAATGTCCCAAATGCTCCCCAATAACCCTACATTAATTCCATCAAGAGATATAAAGGGGAATGTACACTGCTCAGATGGGTTAAATGGGGTGTGAGGAGCTAGACCGTGTGTGCTGCTCAGGAAATGTGGTTTACTAGCGGCATGGGGAAATGGGATACAGCATGCAAAATAGCATTTGTTGCTCAAGGTTTCAACAATACAAAATTTAGACTTCAGTAATTTTCTTTTTTTATTATTATAAGAATCGTTGCAGTATGCAATGAAAAGATATGGCATTTTTAAAAATTAAGTATTTGTAAAAAATACCTGACAATATTGCCCCTACATTCACAGAACACTAGATCCCTCTGCCATATTCTAACACCTTTGGTCAGACAGAGGTAGAATCAGACTGAGGCTCCTGCTTCACTCCCTGCCTAGTGTCCGTGCCCACACCCCTGCTGGAAGGTGGGGGCCCTAATAAGTAGAATATAGGTGGGACCTAGTGACCCCTCTCACTGACCCCACCCTTGCTGGCGGGTGTGGACCCTAATATTTCTAATAAAGGCGAGGGACCTAGTGTTCCCTGCCTTGGCCCCTACCCTGCAAACATTAAGTGAATAACAATTTGCAATTGCAGTGCTGTAGATTGGTTCGGATGAGTTTGCAAAAACAGATTTTTTTCATCAGAACCAATGTTACAGAATCGGTCAAACTAACATATGACTTTACTAAATTTGAGCATTGTCAATGCGATCGGACTATGGAGAAGACACTGCAGCAACACTGCCCTGCTTAGCAGAGCATACAGTGTGATGGCTGATGAAGTCACTGCTCTGGGCAGGGAATGAAGCAGGAACCTAACAGTCTGATTCTACCTCATTTCAACTGGAGGTGTATCAATATGGCAGAGGCATCTAGTGTGCTCTGAAAGAAGGAGACAGATTTTCAGGTATTTTTTTAATTTACTTAATTTTGAAAAATGCCGTATCTTTTCATTACATGCTGGATTCTTATAATAAATAAATAAAATTTCTGGTGACAATTGTCCTTTAATCATGAAACATGTTTAATAATAATAATAATAATAATAATACTAATACTCACAGGGTACCCATTTTGAATTGATTTCCCTGTTAGTAGGTACGTCACGTGCACCTGGGCACTCTGATTCTCCTTCCTCTTCCGTGTGACATAGTCATACAGCATCCTGGAGACGGACAGTATTAGACAGCACACTCGTAATTACAGAAAATATATTTTACAATAACAAACCTCTTTTAAAAAAAAAAAAGGGGGAGACGTGATCTTTAGCACGTCAGTGTGTTTTGTTTTCTTCTTCTATGTGTCGACAATATTATGACACCGGGTAATCATTTACTCTATGACTGTTTTAACAAAAATCATATCGTACACACTAACTACAAGTCCAAGATGTAATGATTACAATGGGAAAAAGCATGGAGTCAAATGATTAATATAAAGTAAAAAAAAAAAAAAAATTACTGGTAAAAAAAAAACAACCCTTTTATTTTCACTAATTCTCTTTTTTGTTTTTGAACATTGTTGAGAAGCTCAGCAATATTATAAAAAGTCGAGTGACCAACATGAAGAGTTGCATACTGCTCCGATGAAAACCTGGGCTTTCACTGTAAATTCAATTATGTTTGTATCTTTTCGATGCAGACAGAACGCCAATTCTGTGCACATTTGGACGGCATTCCCTGGCTGAGCAAACCTAAATAAAATGAACGTGTGTCAGAATGTAATATGCTTACTGTTTTGCTTGGTTGACATGAACACCCAATGTATGGCTCAACCATTTGTAAGTCACCTGAAAAACACAGAAAATGAATTCAGAGTTACAGTTAAATTATACAAATTGTTTGCATCAATCTATACAGGTAAAGAAAACAATACAATCTATGTACACAAAGCGGTAATGTTTTCTGTATTACATTGTGTTAAAGAACCTTTCCAACCATTTTTGGGGGGTTGGATTTAAAAATATTAATAACTTTTTTGGGTTTTTTTTTTTTTTTTACCAACTTACCTGGAATCCAGCGCGGAGGGCATTCCACACCTCCATCCAATGTCAGCAGCAGGCCTTTGATTAGACTGCTGCACCAGCTCAAAGTGCATGTGCGCATTCTGAGCCGACGAGGGGAGGTAGAGAGGCTGGGAAACAGAATTTAAAAACAAAAGAATAAGAACCATTGAGGGTATAGGTAAGCAAAGATGCTCAACTCATTGAAGGAGGGGGTAGGGGAGCAAAAAGGCTTCAAAAGTACAATACGTCCATTGACAACATGAGCTGACAATGAACGAGTTTTTTGCACAGAATTTACATTTGGCAGACCAGAACAGAATTCCAGGCTGTCAAATGTACAATGGGTGTGACATAGCCTGTATGTGCTATGTTTCAAGTAGAACAGGCAGATCTGTACCACCATAACCCCTTCAAATGGCTGAAGTGGTCATGGTGCCTGGAGTGACCCTTTAAGCAATCAATGTAATTTAAAATAATTAACATTTAATTGACTAACCTTTTTAAAATGCTTGAAAGGGACACTTCATTTGCTGAAATGCTTTGTGTGAGAAGAGTGTCTTTTTTATTTTATTTATTTTTTATTTATTTAAAAAAAATAATTCTATAGAAATTGGTACTTTTATAAATATACCTTGTTACACTTCCTGGCTATCAATCAGATCACTCATTGTTATTTCTCAAAATGTGCACTTGCTAGTATTGTAATTAAAAAAAAAAAACATTTTAGTGCCGCTCGGACTACGACTGATTATATTCATTGTGTAAGTTATGGTAGGATCGTCCTACGTCTATTTTTATAAAATCAGAGTAAATTTCAAATTTTGGACCAAAACAGCCAAAGTGAGTAAGTGTGTAGTGTGGGATACAATTCGGTTTAGTGAGGTACAGTCAGTGTATACAGTGGAGGGGGGAGTTAGTGGGGTACAGAGTAAGTACAGTAAGCTGTGGGATGCAGTGGTGACCAGTTAGTGGCGTACTGTAATTGGTGAGGTGCAGTGGGGGGTAGTTAATTGGGTACAGTAATTTATGGGATATGTTTATTGAGGGGCAGTCAGTACATTGTATGTATTGGGGTGCAGAGTGGAGATAGGATAATCTGTGGGGTGCATGTATTAGGGAGGCAGTCAGTACATTGTATGTATTGGGGTACAGTAATTTGTGGGGTACATGTATTGAGGTGCAGTGTGGGGATAGGATTATAATCTGTGTGGTGCATGTATGAGGGGGCAGTCAGAACATTGTATGTATTGGGGTGCAGTGTGGGGATAGGATAATCTGTGGGGTGCATGTATGGGGGGGCAGTCAGTACATTGTACAGGTGATACTCGAAAAATTAGAATATCGAGCAAAAGTTCATTTATTTCAGTAATGCAATGTAAAAGAGGAAACTAATATATGAGATAAAGAACAGTAAGTAGATGGAGCCAAATTGGCTTTGTCTGGCCTATACAGTAGGCTATTTGTTGGCTATCTTGAACCTTTTCTTTGATGCATATATCTCGCATCATGTATTAGATACACCCTCTTCTGTCCTCCTAATATATGAGATAGACGCATTACATGCAAAGCAAGATAGTTCAAGCCGTGATTTGTCATAAGTGCGATGATTATGACTTACAGCTCATGAAAACCCCAAATCCACAATCTCAGTAAATTAGAATATTGTGAAAAGGTGCAATATTCTAGGCTCACAGTGTCCCACTCTAATCAGCTAAGGAAGCCATAACACCTGCAAAAGGGTTTCTGAGCCTTTACATGGTCTCTCAGAAAACCATCATTGATACTCTCCATAAGGAGGGAAAGACTCAAAAGGTAATTGCGAAGGAAGTTGGATGTTCCCTAAGTGCTGTATCAAAGTATATTAATAGAAAGTTATGTGGAAGGGAAACGTGTGGAAGAAAAAGGTGTACAAGCAGCAGGGATGACCACAGCCTGGAGAGGATTGTCAGGAAAGGCCATTCAAAAGTGTTGGGTACTTTCACAAGGAGTGGACTGAGGCTGGAGTCAGTGCATCAAGAGCCGCCACCACACAGACAGATCCTGGACATGGGCTTCAGATGTCGTATTCCTCTTGTAAAGCCGCTCCTGAACAACAAACAACTTCAGAAGCGTCTTACCTGGGCTAAAGAAAAACAGACCAGGTCTGTTGCTCAGTGGTCCAAAGTCCTCTTTTCTGATGAGAGCAGCTTTTGCATCTCATTTGGAAACCAAGGACCCAGAGTCTGGAGGAAGAATGGAGAGGCACACACTTCACGATGCTTGAAGTCCAGTGTGAAGTTTCCACAGTCTGTGTTGATTTGGGGAGCAATGTCATCTGCTGGTGTTGGTTCACTGTGCTTCATTAAGTCCAGGGTCAACGCAGCCGTCTACCAGGAGATTCTGGAGCACTTCATGCTTCCTTCCGCAGATGAGCTTTATGGGGATGCTGACTTCATTTTCCAGCAGCACCTGCCCACACTGCCAAAAGCACCAAAGCCTGGTTCAATGACCGTGGGATTACTGTGCTTGATTGGCCAGCAAACTCGCCTGACCTGAACCCCATAGAGAATCTACGGGGCATTGCCAAGAGAAAGACGAGAGACATGAGACCGAACAATGCAGAAGAGCTGAAGGCTGCTATTGAAGCATCCTGGTCTTCCATAACACCTCAGCAGTGCCACAGATAGTGCCACAGGCAGTAATTATAACAAAAGGGGCCCAAACCAAGTACTGAGTCCATATGCATGCTTATACTTTTCAGAGGTCCGATATTGTTTCTGTGTACACTCCTTGTTTTATTGATTGCATGTAATATTCTAATTTACTGAGATTGTGGATTTGGGGTTTTCATGAGCTGTAAACCATAATCATCGCACTTATGACAAATCACAGCTTGAACTATCTTGCTTTGCATGTAATGCGTCCATCTAATATATTAGTTTCCCCTTTTACGTTGCATTACTGAAATAAATGAACTTTTGCACGATATTCTAATTTTTCGAGTATCACCTGTATGTATTGGGGTACAGTAATTTGTTGGGTACATGTATTGGGGTGCAGTGTGGGGATATGATAATCTGTGGGGAGCATGTATGGGGGGGCAGTCAGTACATTGAATTGGGGTACAGTAGTTTGTGGGGTGTATGTATTGGGGAGCAGTAGATGTATTGGGGTGCAGTAAGCTGTGGGTGTATGTATTGGGGTGCATGTATGGGGGAGCAGTCAGTAAATTGTATTTATTGGGGAGCAGTAGTTTGTGGGGTGCAGTAATCTGTATGTATTGGGGTGCAGTAATCAGTGGGGTGCAGTAGTTATTGGGGTACAGTGTATGTATTGGGGGCAGTCAGTACAGTTTGTGGGGTGCATGTATTGGGGTGCAGTAGTTTGTTGGGTACATGTATGGGGGTGCAGTAATCAGTGGGGTGCAGTGTATGTATTGGGGGGCAGCCAGTAGTTTGTGGGGTGCAGTGTTTGTATTGGGGGGCAGTCAGTACAGTTTGTGGGGTGCAGTGTTTGAATTGGGGGGCAGTCAGTACAGTTTGTGGGGTGCAGTGTTTGAATTGGGGGGCAGTCAGTACAGTTTGTGGGGTGCAGTGTTTGTATTGGGGGGCAGTCAGTACAGTTTGTGGGGTGCAGTCAGTACAGTTTGTGGGGTGCAGTGTGGTGATCTCAGGTGATCTCTCCCATTAGTAACCGTGTGAGTGGCGGCCAGGCTGTATTGGGGTGCACAGTGTGTATGTGTATATATATATATATATATATATATATATATATATATATATATATATATATATATATATATATATATATATATATATTCGGGTGGTGCAGTGTGAATATATATATTCGGGTGGTGCAGTGTGAATATATATATTCGGGTGGTGCAGTGTTTATATTGGGGGTGCAGTAGTTGTTATTGGGGTGCAGTATATATATTGGGGGGTGCAGTGTGTATATATTGGGGTGCAGTGTGTATATATTGGGGTGCAGTGTGTATATATTGGGGTGCAGTGTGTATATATTGGGGTGCAGTGTGTATATATTGGGGTGCAGTAGTTGTTATTGGGGGTGCAGTAGTTGTTATTGGGGGTGCAATAGTTGTTATTGGGGGTGCAATAGTTGTTATTGGGGGTGCAATAGTTGTTATTGGGGGTGCAATAGTTGTTATTGGGGGTGCAATGGTTGGGGTTGTGGGGGTGCAATATTGTTGGGGGGGTGCAGTAGTTGTTATTGGGGGTTGCGTGTGGTAGTTGTTATTGTGGGGGTGCAGTAGTGTGTTGGGGGTGCAGTGGTTGTTGGGGGTAAGTGTAGTCATATTGGGGTGCAGTCAGTAGTTGTTATTGGGGTGCAGTCAGTAGTTGTTATTGGGGTGCAGTCAGTAGTTGTTATTGGGGTGCAGTCAGTAGTTGTTATTGGGGTGCAGTCAGTAGTTGTTATTGGGGGGTGCAGTCAGTAGTTGTTATTGGGGGGTGCAGTCAGTACAGTTATTGGGGTGCAGTGTGTATATATTGGGGGGTGCAGTCAGTACAGTTATTGGGGTGCAGTGTGTATATATTGGGGTGCAGTCAGTACAGTTATTGGAGTGCAGTGTGTATATATTGGGGGGTGCAGTGTATATATAGGGGTGCAGTGTGTATATATTGGGGGGTGCAGTGTATATATTGGGGTGCAGTCAGTACAGTTATTGGGATGCAGTGTATATATATTGGGGGGTGCAGTCAGTACAGTTATTGGGGTGCAGTGTATATATATTGGGGGGTGCAGTCAGTACAGTTATTGGGGTGCAGTGTATATATATTGGGGGTGCAGTCAGTACAGTTATTGGGGTGCAGTCAGTACAGTTATTGGGGTGCAGTCAGTACAGTTATTGGGGTGCAGTCAGTTTTCAGTTATTAGGTGCAGTCAGTACAGTTATTGGGGTGCAGTGTATATATATTGGGGTGCAGTGTATATATATTGGGGTGCAGTGTATATATATTGGGGTGCAGTCAGTACAGTTATTGGGGTGCAGTCAGTACAGTTATTGGGGTGCAGTCAGTACAGTTATTGGGGTGCAGTGTGTATATATTGGGGTGCAGTGTGTATATATTGGGGTGCAGTGTGTATATATTGGGGTGCAGTGTGTATATATATATATATATTGGGGTGCAGTGTATTGGGGGGTGCAGTGTGTAATATATTGGGGTGCAGTGTGTATATATATTGGGGGGTGCAGTGTGTATATATTGAGGTGCAGTGTATATATATTAAGGTGCAGTGTGTATATATATTGGGGGTGCAGTGTGTATATATTGGGGGTGCAGTGTGTATATATTGGGGGTGCAGTGTGTATATATTGGGGTGCAGTAGTTATTGGGGTGCAGTAGTTATTGGGGTGCAGTAGTTATTGGGGTGCAGTAGTTATTGGGGTGCAGTAGTTATTGGGGTGCAGTGTATATATTGGGGTGCAGTGTATATATTGGGGTGCAGTAGATATATTGGGGTGCAGTAGTTGTTATTGGGGTGCAGTAGTTGTTATTGGGGTGCAGTAGTTGTTATTGGGGTGCAGTAGTTGTTATTGGGGTGCAGTAGTTGTTATTGGGGGTGCAGTGTGTATATATTGGGGGTGCAGTGTGTATATATTGGGGGTGCAGTGTGTATATATTGGGGGTGCAGTCAGTAGTTGTTATTGGGGTGCAGTCAGTAGTTGTTATTGGGGTGCAGTATGTATATATTGGGGTGCAGTCAGTACAGTTATTGGGGTACAGTGTGTATATATTGGGGGGTGCAGTGTATATATTGGGGGGTGCAGTCAGTACAGTTATTGGGGTGCAGTGTGTATATATTGGGGGGTGCAGTCAGTACAGTTATTGGGGTGCAGTGTGTATATATTGGGGTGCAGTCAGTACAGTTATTGGGGTGCAGTCAGTACAGTTATTGGGGTGCAGTGTGTATATTGGGGTGCAGTGTATATATTGGGGTGCAGTAGTTATTGGGGTGCAGTCAGTACAGTTAGTGGGGTGCAGGAGTTATTGGGGTGCAGTGTATATATTGGGGTGCAGTAGTTATTGGGGTGCAGTGTATATATTGGGGTGCAGTAGTTATTGGGGTGCGGTGCAGTAGTTATTGGGGTGCAGTGTATATATTGGGGTGCGGTGCAGTAGTTATTGGGGTGCAGTGTATATATTGGGGTGCAGTAGTTATTGGGGTGCAGTGTATATATTGGGGTGCAGTGTATATATTGGGGTGCAGTAGTTATTGGGGTGCGGTGCAGTAGTTATTGGGGTGCAGTGTATATATTGGGGTGCAGTAGTTATTGGGGTGCAGTGTATATATTGGGGTGCAGTGTATATATTGGGGTGCGGTGCAGTAGTTATTGGGGTGCAGTGTTATTATTGGGGTGCAGTGTGAGTGGCGGCCAGGCTGAGACTCACTATTTTATTCTGGTCGGTGACCAGCTCGTCGATGTTCTCCAGGTACAGCTCGTCCATGGCCGCCGCCGGTGCTCTCAGCTCCCCGGGCAGGTTTGGCGCCGGATGTCGGACTGGAGGGACGGACAGTGCGCCTGCGCAATCTCTCGCCGCTCATTGGATAACGCAAACCGCCGCAGAGAATTCTGGCCAATCACCGATCACTACCGCGCACGTGCAGTTCTATCAACCACGCCCCTTCCCGTGTGTTTGGGTCTAGTGAGCGGTGGGCGTGTGAATGACCTGATAAACCCCGCCCACCTCCCAGCCTGACAAGTTTGGGGGACAGGACGGGTAGGCGGGGCGGTAAGAGGGGCGTGTCAGCAAACCCTATATGTACATCTGACTGACAGCCTGTCAGCCACGCCCCCCTGGCAGGCATCCTCTGAGTGCAGCTTATCTAATGGACAAAGAAGGATGCTTTCATTTTAGGGGTGTGGCCGGGGGTGTGTCCAGGGGCGGGGCTATTCTGGTGATTTACTAATAATTCATACAGGTATAATGTAGTTTGATGTAATTTAGAAGTGGAACAATGTATGGTATTTACACAGTTTCATTTCTGAACCCGTTTATTGCCGTCTAACCCCTTATAGTGGGACTGTCACCGTCTGGGGACTGTCAGAACTTGCAATAATCCCCAACAGTGACATCGCGTCTTGGGGTACGGTGGCTGGTGGGGTACGGTGGCTGGCAGGGTACGGTGACTGGCGGGGTACGGTGGCTGGCGGGGTACGGTGGCTGGCGGGGTACGGTGACTGGCAGGGTACGGTGACTGGCGGGGTACGGTGACTGGCAGGGTACGGTGACTGGCAGGGTACGGTGGCTGGCGGGGTACGGTGGCTGGCGGGGTACGGGGAGGGGACAGGTAAAGGTGAGTTCTACCTACCTGTGTGGTGAAAGTAACCCCGCCACGTGTTCTTGGAGGGGTCTGTTTGCCAGCCGCCTGCCTCAGGACTATGGGCCATGCACATCGGCTCATAAAAGACCTCGTTCGTCCCTTCTTGGCTATTTTGTTCGGTAGATTGCATTCCCCTCCTATTCTAATATTGTCCCTTTCGACTACCGAACAACCACACGAACCAGAGACCCCCCTGCAGCTTGTTAACACCTATTAACACCTTGGAATGTTTCTCACCGCAGTGTTCTAATTGTTCGTCTGGGTGGCCGCAATTCCTATGGACAACCACGAGGTGGCGGCCATCTTGTTCGTATGAACGCAGGCAGCGATGTTTGGGCATGAATCTCATGGAACTAAAATCAGACACAGAAACTCCCGAACACCGCTGGACTTCCATCATCGCTTGTGTTCGGTTCTATACAAGTCAGTGGGATCATTCATCTGTATGAGGGGAACAAGATCCAGGGAACCAGACTCTGTTTGGTAGTTTATTCGTTTTTAAACTACTGAACTAGTCCGACCGCAATCCCTGATTCTCTGGAACTATTTTGGGCATGGGACTATGCGAGCGGTCGGTCAAATAAATGACTTCCAGGAAATTCCTGAACCCCTGAACTGATCTGGGTGATTTTTGGATATGTTGGTCACTCAGGGCTATCAGGACATGTAACATTTGGGGTGTTTTGAGTGTTTTTGGGGTGTTTGTGAAAAAGTTTGTTTTTCTGTACTTGGAGATAATTGGATTAGATTGGTACAGTTCCTGATCCAATTATCTCCCCGGCATAAGGTCGGGATTGTATATAGGAGTGTCATGCTATACTCTGTGGAGTAGGAGAGGTTCACCCACTGGAAGCTGGATTCTGGTCTTGGGTCCAAGGTGGGTGGAGGACAGCGAGTTCCCAGCCAAACTGTAACGCTGGACGTGGGGACTATGGTGCTGATGGTGTCTGGTGGAGTGGTTGGAGTCCTCGGTAAGCACTAGGAGCATCGATTGGCGGAGGCACTGCCAGGCGGTCCGTCACAACCTGAACCGGTACCTCACGGGCACCGCCATATTCTTAGGACGGGTCCTCTACAACTGAAGCGGCAGAAGCAGGGACGGACTGACAATGCCTCAGGCCCCTGGGCAAAATTGGGACCTGGCCCCTTGGTATACATGATGGTGTAGATGTACCGTGTATTTGATTATATGTACATGTAAAGTGAATGTATGCTTCTGTGTGTATATTCACTGTGAGCCCTGGTGTTAGTTAATATATGTATATTTTTGTGTGTAGTATCAGGATCTGTGAATTCAGAGTATGTTAAAATACATGTTTTTTAGTTTTTTCAAATAGGGTAGTATTAATGTGTGTGTGTGTGTGTGTGTGTGTAGCATGGCAGTATGTATAAGGGAGTATTTGTGCAAAATGGCAATGTCTCTGAAAAAGGCATGCAGGCATCCAAATTTTGGGTCTTGACTGACTAACCATGTGCTAAAGGTTACGAACCACCATAAAGGGACACTATAGTCACCAGAACAACTATAGCTTAATGTAGTTGTTCTGGTGTGTATAGCCAGTCCCTGCAGGCATTTTAATGTAAACCCTGCCTTTTCGGAGAAAAGGCAGTGCTTACATTGCAGACTAGGGACACCTCCAGGGGTACTAGTGGTGCTTCCTGGGTCAGTGATAGGCAATGAGCAGCACTGATGTTCAGTGTCTCCATGCTCTGCTTGTATAGGGAGTGATGCAAGAGTGTAGGGGGTGATGAAAGGGTGTAGGGGTGATGAAGCGTGTAGGGGGTGATGAAGGGGTGTAGGTGGTGATGAAAGGTTTAGGGGGTGATGAAGGTTGTAGTGGTTGGAAATATAAGAGCTGTGAAAAAAAAAAATAATGTGTTCCCCCTTCCCAGAGCCTTACCTTTGTCCATGGAGAGGGGAGTTTTTTGTTTTTAAATGCAAGCTATTGTGACACCAGTGAGTCAGTGGCGTAGCGTGGGTTGTCAGCACCCGGGGCAAGGCAAGTAATTTGCGCCCCCTAACCCGTGGATTTTAGCACTCGAGTCTCTTCCACTAGATTAGTTAAAGAAACCCTTACCCCCCAAGCACATGTATTGTTTGTTATGAAAATACTTATGTAATTAAAGTAAAATGCATCTAAATACAAGTTTATTTTCCAACACTTTATTGAGTGCGAACATGCATTACACACATTCTCCACATTTTCAGCGGGTCTATGAATACAAATATACAAATGTAGTAACCTAGCATGGGCCATGCTATTATATGTCGTCTCACAACCATCGTAAATGACAAAAAATATCAAGAACAAAAACTAAACATCAAAATGGAACCATACCCTGGAGATGATCCAAGACTGGGCTAGATGGAGCCAACTTCCTCAATCCTGTACCTCTAATTGTAATTCTTTAATAGAAGTGCAAGATATCAATCTGTATATAATATACAGATTAATTTAAATTCGCCTGCTTTTAATTAGCGCAAATTTTTCAACAACGGAATAGTGTTTCTTTAATGTGAGGTAAATTAGAGATTAGTGCCACAAATAATATACTAGATTGCCTACCTACAACGAGATGAGGATGATGATGGGCTCTAGCTGCAGTCTGGCTCCACTGGTCTGGTGTAGAACAGGCTCTCTGGAGGCTGTTTGTAACTGTGGTCACAAAAATCAATATACTAGGAGAACGGGAAGCAGCTCCATTTTTGGGGGCCCTTTACACAGCTCAAGGTCTGGGTCCCAGGGTCCACCTTCATGTTCCACCAATGAGTTTGTTCACAGGGGGTGGAGTGTGTAGGGGATGTCCTGATATGTGTGTAAGGAATGCATTGTGGAATCTGTGTTTGTATGTGTAAGGGCTGCAAGGTGTGTTTCTGTGTATGTACAGGATGCAGTGTGTGCGTGTGTAAGGGGTGCATTGAGTGTGTGTAAGGAATGCATTGTGTGTTTCTGTGTGTGTAAGGGATGCATTGTGTGTAAGGGTTACATTGTTTGTGTGTGTGTGTGTGTGTGTGTAATGCCTTGTGTGTTTTTCTGTGTGCAAGGGGTGCATTGCATGTGTGTGATGGATGTCAATCTCTCCCCCCTCCCTTGTTACTCTCTTCTCCCCCCTCTCCCTCCCTTGTCACTCTCTTCTCCCCTCCCCCTTCCCACTCTCATTGCCCCTTCCTCCCCTGTAACTCTCACCCCCGTCAATTTCTTCTCCCCCCCACCAATTTCTTCTTCTCCCCCCTCCCCTACCAATTTCTTCTTCTCCCCCTCCCCTACCAATTTCTTCTTCTCCCCCCCTCCCCTCCCCATTTCTTCTTCTCCCCCCTCCCCTACCAATTTCTTCTTCTCCCCCCTCCCCTGCCAATTTCTTCTTCTCCCACCCTCCCCATTTCTTCTCCCCCCTCCCCTACCAATTTCTTTTTATCCCACCCTCCCCATTTATTCTCCCCTCCACCAGTTTCTGCTTGCCCCCTCCCCTCCCCATTTCTTCTCCCTCCTACCATTTCTTCTCCCCTCCTGCCAATTTCTTCTTCTCCTCGCCAGTTTCTTCTCCCCTCACAATTTCTTCTTACCCCTCCTCCCAATTTCTTCCTCCCCCCCTCTCCTCCTGATTTCTTCTCACCCCCCTCCCTCAATATTTCTTCTCCCCGTCCCTCACGTTTCTTCTTACCCCCTCTGACAATTTCTTCTCCCCCCCTCCCATCCCAATTTCTTCTCCCCCCCTCCCATCCCAATTTCTCCTTACCCCCTCCACTGACAATTTCTTCTCCCACCCTCCCCATTTCTTCTCCCCCCTTCCCTCCCAATTTCTTTCTCCTCCCCCCCACCTTTGTTGTAGCGTGGCCGAGCCCTGCAGCATGATGGTCTGCGGGTACAGGTTGCTTTTGTTTCCTGTACCCGGCCGGACTAACAGGAAGTGCACGCTCTGTGTGGGTACAGATGCTCCCTGTACCCGTCGGACCATCATGCTGCAGGGCTCGGCCACGCTACAACTGAGGTAGTGACAGGAGGGAGCGCTGAGCGCTTCCCTCCTGTCAGCCCCTCTCCTCAGGTTGCGCCCGGGCGGTGCGGTCCGCCCTCATGGACGCACCGCCCGGGCAAAGCTGCAGCCGCCTGAGGCTCTGTACAGAGCGCTCGGGCGGCTGCAGCATGGGGGGGGGGCCGGCCCTGAGCGCGCCCCCCCAGATGTTGCGCCCGGTGCGGACGGCCCTCCCTGCACCCCCCACGCTACGCCTCTGACGGAGGCACTTCCATTAAGTATTTCAAACCCAAATCTTTAGATGCCTCCTACTTAGGATGAACGTTAAACAGAAACGTTTTGTGCTGATATTTAAATATACTCTACAATAGCTGTTTCATTGTTTTGCTTAACTCGATTGCTTATTTACATAGTAGTTTATTAATTTAGTATAACCAGTATATATATATTTTACCTGCAATATCTTTTTTACTGGACTAACAGAATTCTGAAATGGCTAGCATCCAGGAAAAGTTCCCTTTCTCAAGTCTAAAGCATTTAAATTTGAGAAAGGGAGGTTCTCTCAAAACCTTGTCATTCCAATATCCTGTTAGTCCAAAAAAAGTATTACAAGGTACTAATTTCATCTGTTATTTCACATCTGCATCACTGGACTAATATGGCTACACTCTCTGTCCTACTTTTTTGTTCTATATATATGAGATGACGCTTGTTTTTTTAGATTTCAGTTAACTATTTTTTCTGACAATTTTTTTCCCCAGCTGACTTGATAATTAGTTGAGAAGATTTTTCTTTAATGTAAATGACTAGATTCGTTTTCAGTAATTTCAATAATTGCATTCTTATTACATACAATTATTTTTTACATTTCTGACTTAACAGGTTAGTTAGAAAAGGAAAATGGTTCTCATCTCTGTTCATTCTTTTATTATTTTAAACTTTAGTATGAACTTATAATTGTATTGTATTCGAGTTTGTATGAACTGCATAATGAAAAAATTACATTTAAACAGAGGCATTGAACATATCCACTGCATTAGAGGTGGTGATAAACGAAACAAAAAAAAAGAAAAAGAAATGTTTTGGATATATTATTTGTGGACAGTTTGATAAAAAATTTGATTTAGCAATATTGGTTTCCAAAACACATTGTAGCTTTGCTTTAAATATGATATGTCTTGTTTCAACTTTGTGTTTGCATTATTTAGGCCAAATAAACAAATCACAAAAAAGTAAAATAGATTGTTATCTAATGAACCTCCGTCCATGTGTTCAATAAAGGCAATACTCTGATCTCTACTCTTACAGCCAGGCAGCCGTGTTCGTGGGTACTCTGAAACTGAAATGTTCTGAGGCTCAGATGGAAACGCTGGCTGAACTCTTAACATCCCATATGGGGTTTGGAACAGTTAGTAGATGGGGCCCTGAGATCTTTATGGAGGTTGGAACACTATCAGGTAATAATATTCATATTTCCACTAATTGTATTTCTAGTACTCTACATGTACCAACATTGTGTCACTAACAACATCACAAAATGTTACCCTATGAGTCTAGGACATATATTTCAGAAACAGGGACAGCTTTAACCTCATGTACCTTGAGTGATTATATCTATGCATGGTCTTCAATAACAAATGGATACACAAGCAAAAGACACAGTATAACACCTCTTTACTTTATAATACATATTATAGAGATGTAGCATGGTAATAAAACTTGGCTTTACTCCTCCAAAATCTCCAACCGACATCAATTTGACTTTTTATGTGGTGCCTACTGGGTTTGACTTCTTACATGGGGTCCACTGAGCTCCACTCTACACCTCAGCTATTCCTCAGTGAAACCTGGAAGCTAATGTTTTCAGTCGATGCTCTAGTCAGTTTGACTTCTTACAAGGGGGTTCCATGGAACCCCTAGATCCATTACCACTAAAGCATGCTATTGTCACAAATGTGTCATAGGTTCCCAAGGATTCTCTTTGAGAAGCATTGGATTGTACTGAGTGTATCAGCTATGTTATATAAGACTTTACTCAGCAGCTGCTTAGAGGAGACTGCCTCTATGCTGGGCTACAGCTAAGTAAAATTGTGGGTTGTTTTTTGTTCCGTGGCATGGCTCATCTTCCTTTCCGCCAGACCGCACCTCCTACGCCTCCCCAGGTGCCCCCCTCTGTCAGTCACTGCATGTGCTTCACATAAGATGTAGGGCTCTCAATTTAAAATTCCTCATTCATGCTTTCAAATCTACATAATGCTGGTCCCACCTGTCTACCCTCCCTAATACACAAGTATGTCCCGTCAAGGCCCCTACGCTTTAGCGAAGAACTACATCTATCCTCTGTCTGTACTCCCACCTCTGATGCTCACATTCAAGACTTCTCTAGGGCAGCACCTTTTTTGTGGAACTCCCTTCCCTTCTCCGTTAGAATTTCACCCAGTCTCCACTCCTTCAAAAAAATCATTGAAAACTTACTTCTTAACAAAAGCATATCAATTAAACTGTTAATAGCTCCCAAATAATAATAATAATAATTATCATTATTATTATTTTTTTTTTTGTGGGAGGCCTAAACCTAAAAAAAGAAAGGAACACATGAAGGTTACAAATAAATATATTTATTTTTACTCTCAAAATATTCCTTTAAACTGCTTATTTTGCATTGTAACCTATGTGTAAGGACTGCTAAATTGATATTAATGATTAAGTTCTAATATGGTTAATTTGCTATAACAAAGAAGTGTAATGAAGCAAAACAAGCATGCCATAAAAAGAGATAATTAACTATACTCTGAGCTAATTTGCCTTTTGACTATTTATTCCTGTAACTAATTAGCTGGCCTTCCAGACATTGTCCTGTCTTCCCTGATAAGAGACCAGATTCAAGGATTGACTCCCGATGCCATCACCCTTATTCCAGCACCAAGGTTTTCTGTAAGTGAATGTGCATTTATGAAACCATTTATTAAAAAATTTATTGGGTGATAGATGACTGGTATGAATTAAACCTTTTTTTTTTTTTCCATGTTTAATCTTTATCGGAAGTTATACACAGTTGTAACAAATACAACTATGGTTTGGTACATTAGAGTACCTTTTTAAAGATAAACATTATCCACAACCAC
>OW240912.1:409047772-409082585 GCA_933207985.1 Pelobates cultripes | reverse complement strand
CTGCTGGGACTCCGATACATCTTTGAGGATGAAACGTGTGTGTGTGTGTGTGTGTGTGTGTCTACCTGCATGACACTGTCTGCCTGTGAATGTGTGTGTGTTTGTGAGACTGTCTGCCTGTGTCTATGTGTGTGGGAGTCTGCATGTAACTGTATGTGTGTTACTGCCTGTACCTGTGTGCATGTGGTGGATTTGACAGTGTATATATATACCTGTGTGCATCTGACTGTGGGACTGTGTGCACATAACTCTGCAGAAATATACACCTGCTTTCACACATAGGCTTAAATGCATATTCTTTATCTGAAAATACCCATCACACACAGCCAATAAACCCAGCACAAATATCACATACAACAAATACACGCATATCACACACAGTTAATACACCCGTTACAAATATCACACACATCCAACACATAGCACACACAGTCATCACACCTATCACAGACAACACAAACATTACATCATATTTACATAGCTGAAAAGAGACTTGTGTCCATCAAGTTCAGCCTTCCTTACATATGTTTTTGCGGTTAATCCAAAAGAAGACAAAAAACCTAGTCTGAAGCGCTTCCAATTTTTCAACAAACTAGAAAAAAAAATAAAAAAAATTTCCTTGGGGCGTGGCTAACCGCCGAGCAAGATGGACGTCTGAATCTTTGCTCCGGCACGAGGGCTCCATTAAATAACAAATTCCAGCGAGCTGAAACCTCTACATCAACCAAAAATAACATGGCTACGTCCAAAGCAAAGAAGGCTGCAATCAAGGCGGAAAAAATGAACTTTTTCGGCCACAAATCCTCCTCCACGTTGGAGACCATGCGGGCGGCAGAGCACGAGGGCGCGGAGGGTATGGCACCCAGTCCGCCGCCGACAATGCCGGATGACTCCCAGGCTATAGACTGTCTAACACGGAGTCACTTTGAGCAGGCTATGGATGCAATGGCAAAAAAATTGATTTTTACGTGGCAGGCGACGGCCGATCAAATTAAAAAGGAGGTGAGAGACCTGTCATCCAGGACCTCCGCAGTGGAACAGCATTACCAGGAGCTTGCCTCAGCGCAAACTACAGTCTCAGAGCACTTACAGGCGCTGCGATGCAGAATGGAAAATATGGAAATGCGAATGGCGGACTACGAAGACAGGGCACGCAGGAATAACCTACGGCTCCGGGGAGTACCTGAAACAGTCCTCCCCGACGACCTGCAAGCCTACGC
This sequence comes from Pelobates cultripes, assembly GCA_933207985.1. Taxonomy (NCBI): domain Eukaryota; kingdom Metazoa; phylum Chordata; class Amphibia; order Anura; family Pelobatidae; genus Pelobates; species Pelobates cultripes. The sequence continues at coordinate 409,081,365 of OW240912.1, read as the reverse complement.
ACGAGGCCTCATGAGGGCATATGCCCCAGATATACCTGCGGACATGCTCTTGATAGACAGGATCCACAGGGTGGCGAAGCCAAAAAACCTGCCAGACTCCATACCGCGAGACGTCCTACTTAGAGCTCATTATTTCCACATTAAAGAGCTAGTCCTCCGCTCTCACCGCAGCAGAGAAAGCCCTCACGCGGACTTTCCAGCAGTGCGCATCATGGCGGATATATCATCGGCCACTCTCCGCCGCAGGAAGGACTACACTCAGACCACTACAGCACTCCGCAACCACGGCATACGCTACAGGTGGGGATTCCCCACGAAGCTAATCCTCTCCAGACAAGGGAAGACGGTCGTCATTTCATCGCCAGAGGAGGGCAAGCGTTTCCTGGAAAAATGGGGACTACTGAAGGAGCCCCCGGAGGAGACCCGTCCCGTCAATTGCAGCTTAAGCCGCACCATAGACATGAACTGACATACCTGGCTGGAAAAGACAGCTATGCTCAACGCAAGTATCACCGTTTAACCACATGCGCTCCTTTATGACCAAGTTATTACCTGACTATGTATGAATATTGTCTTAACACCACCCCTATAGAAGGTCTCTCCCCCTGATGTGTCTACCCCAGCAACCCATCAATCCCACGGGAACTCACCTAGGGGCAAAACTGGGATAGGTGCTGCACAGGTGATGCCCAAAGAAAGAAGGAAAAAAAAATAAAAAAATAAAAAATCCTATCCTACGCCATCAGCTCAGGTCTATCCCCCTAACTTCAATACAACAGCACAGGATAGTGCCATTGAACATAGAGAACGAGGGGCACATAGCATATGGTAGAAGGGATACGGAACCGGGGAACCCTGGGACAGGCACATGTTCGCCTTAACGGCACTAAAAGGCTCCCACCCCCGCAACCAATATGCCCACTTTACTAAAAAAGATAGCAGGGATTGGGTGGAAAATTTAGAGACTCAAAGGGCCGACTAACCAATCTATACTTTACCGAACCCTACCTTACTGGCACGCATGAGCTCCGTGCCACATTACTACACCGGGCCTTTGGCTACTGAAAGTTTAAAATGCTCTGGGTCACTCTAAGGCACCCGCAAGCCAGCCAGCACATAGGCACTCAACGGAAAACACAGACTTGCTAGGCCTCTCCACATCTGCTTCCTGGATATGAAGTAAACCCCCACCTAAGGGAACCCAAGCCTAGGGCAACATACCAAGCGAACAATAATGGCCCTGAGGGATAGAGCAGAGCCCCCTTCCAAACTAACGTTACAAATGTAGGTGAACCCGGGGAAAATGGGAATAGACGAAATGATCACTGGAGTAAGACTTACGGGGCCCAACTTGGTTTATAACGTCAAATGACACATTGTTACTTGCTTGCCTCTTCGATGATGATATTTACTGTTATATTTTACTGTTCATATGTTATAATGTTTGCCACTTCACCACACATGGTTTCAGCTCCATCACAACACACAACTTGGAGCCCACTAGCCACGTACTTGGAAGCTCCAGCTCCTCAACCCCACGGCGCGACTAGCGTGCCAGACCATACGGTCTCTGTACATAGCACCATCCCTCTATAACACCCCACCCCGCCCACACAACCCTGCCCCCCCCCGACATAGTGACACACAGGAGAGCCAATTCACGCCACAGAGCTATATATCAACTTCTTCACGCACAGCATTAAGTACAAACGAACATGATCATCTACTCACACAATACCAAAGGCCTTAACACGCCACATAAACGTCGACTGCTACTAGATGACATAAAACGCACCAAAGCAGACATAGTCTGTATACAGGAAACGCACTTCGTAAACAATAGGGTCCCTCAGTTTGCCCACAGGGACTACCCAACACAATTCCACGCAACCCATACGTCCAAATCTAGAGGAGTTTCTATATTATTCCACAACTCCCTAACTGTAGAAACACTACGGGTCAAAAAAGATATTCAAGGAAGATACATCATCTTGCAATGCAGAATCAATGACTACCCATACATCATAGTATGCCTTTATAGCCCGAACGACCACCAACGGAACTTCCTACACAAAATCCTCAATAAACTGCCAGACGACACAAGTTACCCCAAGATCCTATGTGGAGATTATAATCACACTATGGATACTCGTATGGACTCGACATCCCCAAGCACCTCATCCAAACATCTCAAATTAGGTCCTCACAATAAAGCATTTACGAAACTTATCCATGAAAATAGCCTATATGACGTCTGGAGGACAAAACACCCCTCAGACAGATCCTACACATTCTTCTCACAAGCACACAAAACGTATTCAAGAATTGACCACATACTAGCCTCCGGTACTCTGCTCCCACGCGTAGAGGACTGCTCAATAGGTAACATAGTGTGGTCTGATCATGCCCCACTGATGATGACATTAAACTCCAATTACCTACACCGAGGCAAACCGCCATGGCGCCTCAATGATTCCCTCCTCCATGACAAGACATTCACGACCTCACTGGGTTTAGAATTGGTAAACTTCTTTAAGACAAATGACAACTCGGAGGCCTCTATCTTCTCCATATGGCAGGCCCACAAAACAGTCATAAGGGGTCACCTTATCAGCCGAGCATCATACCTTAAACGCAAGCAAGAAAAAGAGCACATGGATCTCCTACGAAAGCTGAGAGATACCACGTCTGCTCACCTACTGAACCCAACTGACATACAAGAAAAAGAAATAAAAGACATCACCAACCAAATTAATGCACTGACCTTTCAAAAAACAACCCACATCTTGACAAAACTGAAACTCAGAACGTACACCCAGGGCAATAGAGCAGGGAAACTTTTAGCTACTATGCTTAAAAAACAACAGACAAACTCTAAAATCCCACATCTGATTACAACCACAGGCGAAAAGATACACAACCCACAAGACATTAATGACAGTATGGCCGACTATTACCACTCTCTATATAACCTCAACACAGACCTTACCCTGCACCAACCAACTCCTAGGGAAATTGATGACTTTCTCCAAACGGTGGAACTCCCAACACTCTCCACCACCCAAAAAGCCACCATACAACACCAGATCACGGTACAAGAAATTACAGATACTATCGAATCTCTGCCACCAGGGAAATCACCAGGCCCAGACGGTATGACAAACACCTATTACAAACAATTCGCACCAATTTTAGCACCTTACTTACAAAGAGTATACCACCATGCCATACAAACAGGACAACTTCCACAGGAGATGTTGATGGCCCACGTAGCCACTCTCCCTAAACCAGGGAAACCCCCGAATAGATGCCAAAATCTCTGCCCCATCTCCCTACTAAATACGGATGTAAAAATTATAGCAAAAATCTTTTCTAATAGACTAGCGCAAATTATACCCTCCCTGATACAGGAGGACCAGGTGGGATTTGTCGGGGGCAGACAGGGGGCAGACGGTACTAGGAAAACGCTAGACTTACTCTATGAGATACAGGAGAGTAAAAATCCTAGTGTCCTCTTATCCCTAGACGCGGAAAAGGCCTTTGATAGGCTGCACTGGCCCTTCTTGAGGGCAATACTCCAGAAATTTGAATTCCCTCCGCAGTTCTTAGCACTCGTTCAAGCACTATACTCCCTACCGACAGCCAAGGTGGTCAACGGGGGATTCATCTCAAAATCCTTCCAAATATCCAACGGCTCTAGACAGGGCTGCCCACTCTCCCCATTACTCTATATACTAACGCTCGAACCCCTCACCCAATTAATACGAAACGACCCGAATATACACGGGATCAAGACCAAAGGTCGAGAATACAAAATGTCATTATTTGCGGACGATATCCTGCTTACGTTGGAACAGCCACACATATCCCTGCCCAACTTTCACAAAATCCTATCCCACTTTAGCGCATGCTCATACTATAAACTAAACATTTCCAAAACCTTAGCCCTGGGCATCCATATCCCAAAATCAGACATGACTAACCTTAAGGCGCACTTTAAGTATGACTGGAGACATGACCACATCAAATTTCTGGGGGTCCACTTCACCCCCTCAACCAATACACTATTCAAGGCAAACTACACCAAATTACACGCGGAAATCAAAGCTCTACTACATGGATGGAAGGGGAAATACATATCCTGGACAGGCAGAATAGCCTCAGTAAAAATGGTGATTCTCCCCAAAATCCAATATTTATTCCGCACACTCCCACTCAAACTCACCAAACACTACTTAATGCAACTGCAACGCAGTATAAATGAATACATATGGGACTACAAAAAACCAAGAGTGGCATCAACCACGATGTACAAACCCCATGACCAGGGCGGAATGGGCCTGCCGGAAATAGAGAAATATTACAAAGCTGCCCACATCGCCCCACTCATTGCAGCATCGCACAGCCAGACCCCCTTGGCCTGGGTTGAATTGGAGAGGAGCCACGCCAGGGGGATCTCCCTCCCAGCTCTGGCATGGATACCGACAAACCTCCGACCTAAAACATCAGAACTACTGCCAACCACCCACCTAACCCTCTCCATATGGGATGACTATCACCGGAAAAAAGGAACAACGACATCCTTCTCACCAGCAACCCCGATGGAAACACTACGACATCTTATCCCAGACTTCAACTACAAACTCTGGCAGAGACATGGAATAAACACATTATCGCAAATACTGCAGGGAGACCGCCTTAAGCCCCTTACAGATATATGTACAGAATACAAGCTAACCAAGACAGCGACCTTCTCCTATAATCAATTACAATCCTGGATAAAACTTAATAAACCGCAACAAACGGCAGCCCCACCTGATCCACACTGGCTCAACCTGCTACAAATCTGCACCAAAGTCAAGCCAGCAAAGAAACTCATCTCAAGAATCTACGCTTCAGCGAACTCGGACGCCCCAGCATCTCCGCCTTCCTTCCAAACGGCATGGGAACGGGATATAGGACACAAGCTCACGAGTGACCAATGGAGTACCATACTCCATGCCAACAAAAAACTCACCCTATGCACATCACACATGGAAACCTCCCGCAAACTATTATACAGATGGTACTTAGTCCCAACAAGACTTAAACACAGCTACCCGAATATTTCAGACAAATGCTGGCGGTGCCTACGAGACCGAGGCACCCTACTGCACATATGGTGGCAATGTCCACTACTGCAAAACTACTGGTCACAAGTCCTAGACCTAATAAAGAGATGTACTGAACTACATATCTCCCTCCTACCGGAAGTATTCATGCTACTACTACTTCCCCCAACACAACACAGGCACACTAAATACCTACTATACCACATATGTATAGCAGCCCTCACTACCATCAGCAGAAATTGGAAGCAAACGACGGCACCAACGCTCAACCAATGCATCGCAGCGATAGAAGCGTCCAAAACCTATGAAACAATGGCAAGGAAAACAAGCCGGGCCAGGCCCTATTGGACAGAAGCATGGAATTTATGGGACAGAAACAAACCACGCTGAACTAACGAAAACAAAGACCCCCCCCATATAGATGAACAACCTCCAAGAATGGAGGCAACCAAACGACACGCAAGATGGCTCACGTACACACTGCACCTACACCATACTCACATGACACCTCCGTACATCGCACCCAAATTACACCTAGGTAATCTAAGTATACCACACGACAACATCCCTCCAAACTCCCCCCCCACCCCGAACCCCCCACAGATCCAACACCAACACATTGGATAGTGTCAACCTCTAAATTCAATCGAGCTCGAACCACAGAGGACAAACACTGCCCACAAAAACATACAAAGCTCAACTACACTGAGAACTAAGATATTTTAACTACTGGTGATACTCGAACGAGCACACAGCAGGTATTGGTGTTAACCTGCGCAGTGACTCAATACAGTTGACAATCTCATGTCTAAGTTTATGCAGAGCCCCTCTGTGCCCCCTCTTGCCTTCTGTTCCCCTTCCTTTACCCTCAATCACAAAATAAAAACTGTCAAACTCTACACAATTGGAAAATTACAATAAACACGCTAAAACGACAAAACCACCCACACTAAGGTCCCTCAGCCAGACGAGACACAACAGGAGGTCTCCTCAGGGAACAAATTATGTACAATGTGTATTGTAACGTACAGTGTGAATTGTTTCTCTCTGTTATACGCTCAATTTGTTTCTCTCTGTTATATGCTCGATTTGTTCGAAACGTGATAATATACGGTACCAAATTACCGGCTTTCCCCCCTAACCACCCCTTCTTTTCTGTACCCCTATACATCTGCAGAAAACAAATAAAAATTGTCAAACACAAAAAAAACTATTTAAATATGGTGACTGTTTAAAGTGTTAAATTGCACAATTGTCACGTAACATTACTACCAGCATAATAAATCTGCACTTTTTACTGGTGGTGTATTTACTAAACCAGCAATTGAAGAGCATTAACTTTGGTTTAAAAATGTCCTTGCCATTAATATAAGCTGATTTGAATGGCACACCTAAAAATAAAGTAAACCTGGTTAGCCATCCTGCAACCTTTGTCAATCCAGATGCTGTGCACTATATCTCCCCTGGTGCTTTGCCAGCATTATGGCTGTAAGAGCATTGAACTGGGTAATTTGTTGATAATTGGAGATTTTAATTATCTAGTCCTTGATTGGGCCAGGGCAACTAGTAGTACAGTTAAGGCAGGGCTTGAGAAATCCCTGGTTGCCATGGCGACTGATTTTTTTTTGTCCTAGCGCCTGGACTTTGTGAACTCGTTCCCTTCAAGGCTGGCGGGTGAGAGAGCTGTGATCCCTCCTGTGATGCTTAGTGATGCGGGGGCTAGAATCACTAATTAGCTCATGCATTAGAGAGCAAAGCTGGGAGACCACAACTCCCTCCCCACCCACTGGACCCCAGGGAAAGCCGATCCACTCAAGCTCTCCCAAGGGCAGTGAGGCTGGGTAGAATAAAATTGAGTGTGTATATGTGTGTCTGTCTGTTTGTGTTTAGGTGATCATCCCCGCATGGGAATGATGTTTATACTCTGCTTTTTCCCCCCGCACCTCTATGGCTGAGATAATCAAGCTAGTATTTCTGTCGTTGAAAATTAAGCTGTGTATATCTACATGGATGTCTGTATCTGTATATGTGTCAGTGTTGGTATCTGTGTTATGTACCCGCATGTGTGTCAGTATTTATATCTGTGCATTTGCATGTGTGACAGTGTTTGTTTCTGTGTGTCTGTGCAGCGGCATGTGTTATTTTTTGCATATGTGTGTCTGTATCTGCATGCGTGGAAGTGTTTGTATCTGTGTGTCTATTTATCTGCAAATGTATTAGTGTGTCTGTACATCTGCATGTGTGGAAGTGTTTTGTGTGATTGTGTGTCTATATCTGTGTATGTGTCAGTGTTTGTCTCTATTTATCTGTATGTGTGTCTGTGTGTGTATTTCACCATACTGTCAGGGTACCTTGTGTGTTGGCTCAGGCTGTGCCACAAGATGGCACCATCATGGAGGGGATTGGGGACATATCAAACAGCTCTCCACTTTTTCCCAGCGATTCTCAATCTGGCCGCAATAGCCCCGCCCCTGTTTTGGATGCTGCGCGTGCACGCCGACGTCATGGCACTAATGACGTCACAGCCCGCCAAAACGTTCACATTCAAATGTTTTGGGGGTGTGGCTACAAATCAAGGAACACAGTATTTAAGGGAAGTCCAAGAAAAGTCTTATTGCCCTGTTGTGGTTCTTCTTAGTCCCAATAGCGTGTTTTCTCTCGGATTTTGACTTTTTGGCATTGTTTGACTATTCTACCTTCTGTATTCCTTTGACCTTGGCTCTTGTACTCTCGTTGTTCCTGATTTCTGGCATCCCCGAACTCGGCTTTTTTCTACTATTCTCTGTCTTAGTGATGTTAGTCCGGACATTCTAAGGTCCAGTATTCGTTACTATTCTTTCACACTCTGCATATAGGATCCCCATTTATTCCTGACATATACACACACACAAACACACACAGTTTATGGAAATTAGCTGGCAAGGGTTGCACAAGTTAAAAAAGGTTGGGAACCACTGATGTACATGAAAAAGGATAGAACACTCTCTTAAAGATAGAGTACAGAAAGTACTTGTAATACTTTATTATTTGTAATGTAATAAAGTATTAGAAATAACAAAAGTGTAATCCTAATCAGTGGTGTATTTTAGTATGGTGCTGCCATAGGCATGACAGATCTCGGGCACTCCTTAATTTAAATGTACCCACCCCTTCCCCCTTCCTGTTAACTTACACACATTTTTACTGACAGACACACACTCCTGGACCAGCACACACTCTCAGATACACTGACATACACTCACTGATTTGACACAATCTGACACACACACAATCATTTAGACACCCGCTGACAGATGCATACTCACTGACAGACGCATATAATCATTCAGATACACACATTCACTGAAACAAACATTCACACATTTCTCCACACACTATTATTATTATTTTTTTTTCATTACTTCGGGTCGAGCGAGGGAGCTGAGCAGAGAGCTCAGGGGAAAGTTCTCCTTCGCTGCCCTCCCGGAAAACAACTGTCCGCCTGTCAGGGGGAAGCCCAAAGGTGGTCACCTCTTGGGCTCCCATAAAACGAGGAAAACAAGGTATTTGGGGGCGGCGTTTTTTTTGCCACCCCCTGGAAATTGCCGTCCAAGGCGAATGCCTTGTTTGCCTCGCGTTAGACACATCCCTGAACCTAATGCTATAGTGTCCCTTAGCCATAAACATTTACCTATTTCCAGCACGGAGGTCCCCTTGGCTCTGGCTTAGTCTCCGCATTCTCCGATGTCGGCAATGGCGAGAATGTAATGCGCAGCAATTGTCGCGCACGCACTAAGCCTTCCCCTGTAGGAAAGCACTGAATTAATGTTTTTCTAAGGACATTTTAAAGACATGGATGTCCAGAGTTAAACTCCATCTAAATGGCAGTCTTAACCCTGCAATATAGTTTCTCTGAAACTGCAGTTGTCTTACATTGCATGTTGTTATGGAAAGGGACACTGCATTGAATTCTCTGCCTAAAGAGGTTGTCTTATTAGATTCTATAGATATTTTTAAAAAACGCTTGCATGCTGTTTTGCATGAACCGCACATCTGACAATACATTGTTCAGTGTATAAACAGGTTGTTGATCAAATGAGAATTCTGATTGCCATTATGGAGTCAAGAAAGATATTTCCCATTTTTGTGACATAATTGGAAGTGGCTGCAATTGGGGTTTTTTTTTTTTTTTTGCATTATTTTGAATCAACTGCATAAAAGAATGGTTTTCAAGAATGGACTTCAGCCTTTTTTCAACCTAGATGACTATGTAATTAAACTAGCTATTTTTTTCTTTCACTCATTTTAATTTGTTCCATACTGTTTATTCACTATTTGTCCAACATCCAAGTCTTTAGTATTTTACCTGAGCAAGTATGGAAATTTAACATTCGTTAAAAATACATGCTCAGAATTTTGTTGCCACTAGAGGGCAGTAAAGGCATCTATTTTGGCTTTCTAGTCGAACTACGGTTTTTCCAAATTGTAACGCTTACACAAGTGATCTGCAATTTTCCACTTTTAAATCAGCCTCATACTATAAATTCATTTTTTATTTTAGCACTGTCATCATGGACTGATGACAAGCTGGAATTTTATTTTATTCCAACAAGCGTTTCTTGTAGACCAAGTCCCCTACAAGGCTTCATGTATACACCGGTCTCCTAACCATATGATGTCTGGATACTATGTCATCTGAAGTTGTTCATAATGTTTATCATGCGTTACTTTATGACTCTTAGTACATCTTTTATAGACTTTAGTAGAAGGATAGAACTAATCTATAAAATCCTGTTTCTATCTAAGCGTGAAGTAAACAAAGTGTTCGGAGAGTTTGAATTTTTCCATGAAATAGACTGACATGGTAAATCGGTTGGAAAGCTATAATCTGGATAATTTAACCTGAAAAATTCAGTAAAGGTAATGGGGACACTTTACTTTCGATGATAACCATGTAATTGAATTGGTTATGGTGCCCAGAGTCTCCTGACATTGTCCCATCATTCAGTGTTAAACCATTTTTGAATAGTTAAATACTGAATAAGGGTCCATGGGCACCCACAGTTGGTAAAATGTCAATTCAGTTTAGTACAGGGAAGCCAGATGTCTCTGTAGAGCAAAGAACTGTTGAGGCAGGGCCACAGCTGAAAGCGGTACAGATCTACCTCCTGAGAAGAGTAGATGCATCTGATGTACTTTGGCTCCGAGACAGACCAAGGTAAGAAGTCAAACAGAGATTGTGTAAGTGCACAATACAGTGAATTTGCAGATTACGTGGAGTGCTTGAAGGCCGTAGGTTTGTGAAAGTTTGAGTAAGTTAACAGTAACAGAAAGAAATCATCCTATTGATTAACTAATTCGTTAAGAAGCTTTAAATTGACACTATAGACACTAAAAGAACGTAATGACGCTGTTTTAGTGTGTAGATCATGGGTGCCCAAAAGGTAGATAGTTACTTGGAAGATCACTAGTGAATGCTGGTCTTTACTATATATCTAGTAGATAAGATATCAAAAAGGGTTTGACATCTTACCGTTGGATGGTGCCAAGCTTCTACTGGCACCATAACCATTACAGTGGGCTGTAGATATGGCGTGTTCCTGAAGAAGGCTTTTCATGATTTGATGCAGTGGAGATATAGCTGGCCTGTTAACACCACTGTGAAGAGCTACAACTCCAGTAAGATTTTGTAATCAATCAAAGTTCGTCTATAGAACCTCTAGCCTAAAGCAAGCCAGTGACTGAATATAGCTTGTTCAAGTAAAGATTAAATAAGACTTGACACAAATTTTGAAGAGCAACAGGATACAGAAAGTCAACTAAAAGTCTAATTTCACCAAAACAATCTACGTCCAGAAGACAAAGACACTGGAAAATTGTAGAAACAAACAATGCCTGGTCTGATGTAGGCTAGTTCTGGATTTTTCACACGGTGGGGATGATTGGGTGTCAATATTGCTGGTTGGTAGTGACGGTGTAAGTTGCTTTTTCATAATTCGCATTGGTTCACTTGATGAAATGATTGAGAGCTAACGGAAATCTGAATATTATGCCAGTGAATGATTTAATTATTAATCTCAGCAGTGTTCAAGGTAACCAGGGACACTGATTGAACTCTTTACAAAATGCCAGTTCCATTTTTGCCACCGTTCTTGTCAAATCTTATGTTGAGTAATCTTGACTTAATAGAAAAGCATAGCCCAGGGACAGGTTCACCAAATAAATGGTGAAACTGGCTCTATAATTCATAACTAAATTAAAAGAGAACTAAGCACCAGAATCACTTAATCTTAATCAAAAAAAGTGCATGGCTGCATAAATCCTGTTTATTTTGTCTATGTTGCAATTTTACATTCTGCGTCGTCATGTACAGCATGCTTCTCATTGAGAAGTTTCGAATTAATTGCTTTTCTTTGAGTAGCATCAGATTGGTAAAGCATGTGCATAGACCAGGGGGTAGGCAAACTTCGGCACTCTAGATGTTGTGGACTACATCCCCCATAATGCTCTTACACCCATAATGCTGGCAAAGCATCATGGTAGGTGTAGTCCAAAACATCTGCAGTGCCGAAGGTTGCCTATGCCTGGCATAGACCACTAGATTTGAGCTAAACTCACAACTCTTCAAGGGCGGGAAGACGGCCAAGAGATACTGTCTTAACTTAAATTTGAGTGGGGAGAATGTTGGATATATTTAACTGAATCTGTCACCGCCATCATCTTCTGTCCGTTAGTATTGAGCTCCTGAAGCTCCATGAACCAACATCAGCACTGTACTCTTGTGCATATGCGAAGTACAGCATTGGCATTGGGGTCAAGGATCCCGCCAGACCATGGGATTCTCCATGGAACGTGTTTTTTTTTTTTTACCTCAGCTCTTGACAAAAGGTAACTACAAGCGTAGGAAAACTACTGGGACAACGTAGTCCCTACTAAGTGATAAAAACCATAATGAATTAAAAATTGGAGGTATATTTAGCACCAGTTTTACTTTCAGCTTGTTACTCTGTTATTTTGTCAAGGGGTTTCAAATGAATTTGAATAATCAATGGTGAGCTACATTTCACATAATGTTCAGCCAGCTGAAATAATAATTTTATAACCAGTACCAATGTTCTCCTCATCCCATGTGAACGTTTAAATTAAGAATTAGAGGATGCCTAAAATATGAGTGTTGATACCATAGGGAACTATGAATTGGAGTTTGGATGAACATACATCCATTCCTGCACCTCACTGGGAGTAAGGTGAGGAATATTTAAACAATGTGGAGTCCTCCAGGAAATCTAATAACCATCAGCTGCCTGTGTCCCTATCATTTCATGTTGTGAAAGCTTACCATTCTTTTTTTTTTTTTTGCCTCCCTTCACCCTTTACACATTGGACATGGGAAAGAGAGAGCACTACAATCACGTATTTCTCATTTAGGGACCCCTGTCACCGTAATACAGGTAACAGAATATTTTGAAATGGGTAGTGTGGAGTCCCAGTTATTGGCTAATATATGGATGTTAACAGTAACAGAAAGAAATCATCCTTCTGTTGATTAACCAATTCATTAAGAAGCTTTAAATTGACACTATAGACATTAAAAGAATGTAATGAAGCTGTTTTGGTGTGTAGATCATAGGTGCCCAAAAGGTAGATACCCAGATGCAGAATTACAACTCCCAGGAGCATGCATTTAAAATGACAAAGCATCATGGAAGCTGTAGTTTTAAAACAATACCTTTTGAGCACCCCTGGTATAGATCATGCCCCTGCTGTCTTACTGCTCAAATAGTTGCCATTTAGGTAACTTTTGTTTCTATTGCAGCCCTAGCCATGCCTCCCCTGGCTGTCTAGCCATGCCTCCCCTAACTGTGACTGGCACAGCCTACATGGAAAAATAGCTTAATTTTCCATCAGACGTTAACTTACTTGAGAGGTTTTTATCTCCTGCTCTGTATATTTAACTTTAATCACGCACTGGAGACTTCTGCAAGGTCTAGCAAGCTATTAGCAGAGCTGGAGATAAGACATTCTAAATTAATCAGAATTTGCAATAAAGGAAGTGTAAACATTAGATGACTCTTTACAGGAAGTGTTTAGGAATGCTGTGTAAGTCACATGCAGGGAGGTGTGACTATATAAACAAAGTGATTTAACTCCTAAATGGCAGAGAATCGAGCAGTGAGACTGCAGGGGCATGATCTATGCACCAAAACTGCTTCATTAAGACAAAGATGTTTTGGTGACTACAGTGTCCCTTTAAGTTACAGACCCTTTTGATTGTGTGGTAGGTCATAAAGGTCTAAAATATTGTTTAATGTATATTGCTGACGTGTCAATTTTTGGGAAAAATAATTCAAAGTAAATTTCACATTTTGGCCACAAGAGGCAAACTAAAAAAAAATCATAGCTGACTAATAGGCTTCCAATTTGCTTCTTTTAGCCTGAAATCTGGAATTTTCACTAAAGTGTACATTGTCTAGAATTCAAAATGAATTTCATATTTTTGATAAAAGTAGCCAAACTGTAAAATGTGATAAATGATCTAGCTATGCTTTCAGTTCCGCTACGTTGGCCTAAAACGTGAGATTCACTTGGAATTCCAGACAGTTGACACTTTAGTAAACAATTCACACCTTCGTCTCACACTTCACGTGCCAACGCCTGTTTGCAGACAATGTACGCCAAGATCTGTTCATGGTTGGAAAACATCTTCTGTGAATACATGGATAATATACACGTACCATTGTCTTCTATCAACTATCTACTGACCTGTCTAGTCAATATGTTAGTATGAAATGTCATTGATTCTAGTCATTTGCTGTTTGTACTGGACGTATGCACAAGATCCTAAATATTCTGCAATTAATTTACTGTGTTAGTCTTATGGACATCTAAAGCATCTGTCAGTTCTTATACTGAATAGGTGACATGCAAGCTGTCTGTTGTATTCTCTGTGGAATATATTGGTTCTCTATAAATAATAATTTCCTTACCCACACATATCTGCATACTGCTATATACACAAACTTACCTGCATACCCATGCACTGCTATATACACAAACTTACCTGCACACACCCACACATTACTATACATACAAACATACCTACACACTTACACACTGCTATATAAACAAATATACCTACACACTTACACACTGCTATATACACAAACATACCTGCACACCCACACATTGCTTTATACACATATACCTACACACCCACACATTACTATATATACACAAACACACCTTCACACCCACACACTGCTAGTTATACAAAAATACCTGCACACCAGCATACTACTATGTACACAAACATATATCCATACCCACACTCTATTATATATACAAACATACATTCATACACACACACACACACACACACACACACACACACTACTACATACACAAACATGCTTACACACCCACACACTACTATATATACAGACATTCCTGCTAGCCCACAAACTACTATAAACACACATGCCTGCACACCCACACACTGCTATATACACACACACACATACCTACACACCCACACACTACTATACACACAGACAAAACTGCTCACCCACACACTACTATATATACAGACATACCTGCACACCCACATACTACTATATACACAAACATACCTGCACCAGGCTGACAAAAAGCCTTCTAGTTGGCCATCATGCAGGACCTTGCAGAGAGCACTGCTGAAACGCTCTCCGAATGGTCCTATAGCCCACTTCAGGACTCAAGGGAACTAAATCGGGATGGTGGTACAAGACCCAAAAATAAGGACAGTCTCGCCAAATGCAAGACAGCTGGGAGCCCTGTGATTCTGACAACGAATCACAATCGACCTTTTAGCTGCCACTGCTTCACTAGGTTCATCCTCAATTCTTCCACTGGACAGCTATTCTAGGTACCTACAAACTCTGTAAAGTAATATTTGTTCACATTTCCCCTTTCTTTTAGGCTCTCCTACTTTAAATAATGTCCTCTAGTTTTATCACGTCTCTTTTATTCATTTATATTTTTGTTAATCCCTAAAGAAGCTTTATGACAGCTTTTCTTGATTATTCACACACAACATGCCCAGCAGTCTTGGCTATTTAAATAATCGTGCCTATAGATGAGATTGACTTCTTACTGCCAACTTGCTAGACTTGGCCCCAGGAGGTGATGACATTATGCAAACACATAAAATACTGTTTAAACGTTGTTAAACATTTTACGTTCCCATAATAATAAAAACCTAAAGGAGAAGTAATGACTGATTATAATTTAACTCAGATTAAAACATCAACTTTTTTTCAACAGCACTTTTGGGCTTTCTACTTCTCTAATGGAAAAAAAAAATACTTTTTTATTTTTTGCTGATTGGCCTTTAACACAGGAAAATGCTTTGTAGGTACTTTTTCAAACTTTACATGTGATCTTAATGAGTGACATCACACAGTTTAGTGACATCACCACAACCAAAGTGAAGATCTACGATTTGAGGCACACATCCACTTGTGTAGATGTTTGTGAATTGTACAAGTTTGCCTCCTAAAAGTCCTTCAACATTTGTTTTATAATTCCATTACGTCATACTGGGATCTCTAAAACTTTTCATTTAATGGAGGTTGAGGAATTTGAATCATACATGGGAAAATTAAAGCACCTCTACCTTCTGTTCAGTTATTTCCCCTTGCTGGTTTATTTTCACCCAAAGGTATTTAACTGGCCAGAATGTCGTACTTCTGTCAAGTTAATATGCCTATGGCTTAAAGGAACACCATAGGTTTAGGAAACACCCAAAACACTATTTAGGTAGCCAGCCCCCATTTAGTAGGGTAAGAACTTACCTTATTTCTAGAACTGTGCACATCTGTTTGTGCTTGCTCCAACCATGTCCAACCTCTTTGGTTGATATCATCTTCAGATTTGACAATCTCAGCCAATCCAATGCTTTCCTCTGGGAAAGCATTGGATTGGCTGACATCCTCAATTCTGATGATTTCAGCCAAGAAAGCGAGGCAGAGCCAAACGCTGTGTTGGCCAATCAGCATCTCCTTATAGAGTTGCATTAAATCAATGCATCTTCATGGGGAAAGTTCAGTGTCTCCATGTAAAGCATCACTAGTGGCCATCTGAGGAGTGGCCACTGGAGGTGTTATTAGGCAACCATGTAAACACTGCCTCTTCTCTGAAAAGGCAGTGTTTACGTGAAAATGCCTGCAGGGACGATCTAAACTCACCAGAACAGCTACAATAAGCTGTAGTTGTTCTGGTGACGATAGTGTCCTCTTAACTTAGTCTATCGTGTTGGGTAATATTGTTAGGTAAAAAGTGTCCACAAGAATGAAAGCCCTATTTAATAATTAGGGATGGACGGTAATTCACATTTTGCCTTGATAAGGCAAATTATTATAATTATTTTTATTATTGGCATTTATATAGCCCCAACAGATTCCACAGCGCTTTACAATATTATTAAGGGGACTTGAACAAATGAGACAAACTACTACAGATTAATGAAGACCTTCCTCCATGAGCTTACACTGTAGAGGAGATGGGGTATAAAAAAAAACACAACAGGAAAGGAGGCGTGAGGAAATGGAACCAAATGATGAGGTGGAAAATTAACAAAACTGGATGGTGAGAGTAAAGTGGAAAATGGACCTACTATTCAAATCCAGTGAGTAATGACAGTTACCCCTGGAGTCCATGGGCTATTCTAAAGAGGTGCGTTGTCTGCTTCAAATTTCTTTGAACAGATTGCTATCAGATTCAATGCTGTAAATATAGCTTTTCATTGTCTTCAAAATTGTAACGGGATGAATGGACCAATGATGTAGCAGGACAGATCTGGATGCCAAGCTAAGGACCTGTCTACCCTTTTACCGTTACACATATTTTCTATCAGTAAATTACACCATCTATGATCTCAGTCCATTCCAGTGCCTCGGTATGAGAAGCATTAGCAGTGTTTGACATCATCATACGTCACACATGAACACCTCCAATTTCATAGGTCTTCATTAGAAAGTGCCCCTGGCGGCTGTCAATCTGAGCAGGTCATAGTATATCAGTCTGTCAGCCACACAAGGTGTGTTCTCTGGCAAATGTAAGCCTTGTCAAAGAAAAGGGACCAGATCTATGCACCAAAACCACTACATAAAAAGTCAGGACTTACAATTTGAATTCCTATGCTACTTGTCAGGCCTTAAAAGTTATTGGCCCCCGTAAGCCACAGTGCGCCCTTCCAGGACAGAATTCCTACTCTCCAAAGATAAATCTCCCCTCGGCTAGTGGCGAGCAGAAATTTTTAGCCCTACAACAAGTAATGGTTTTGGAACTTACAGGGTCCCTCTAGTGCTGCACATTGATGCCCTAGACAAGCTGGTACTGGTAAGTATATTTTGCAAGTTTATTTTTACAGCACTGTCACGTTACTGTGTTCAATGTCTCATGTGCATGGTATGGCAGAAGGTATACTGTCAGGGTTAGTCCCTCCTCGGTGTTCCATGTTCTAGTTATATTAGCTTTAATCTGACAGAAGCACAAATATCAGAGCATTGTTATTCTCATGCATAGATAGTGCTCTTTACACACCTCATATATTCTAGCACTGATTGTGACGGAACAGGGGTGCTGCACATTTTACATATTCTGGTATTGGTGCAGAGTTGTGCACACTTTGTTCTTCAATGCACATACCCTGCCATGTGCTCTTTGTTCTGGAAAATCCCTCTGTTTATTTATTTCTGGCACCAACATGTTCCACAGTGCTGTACAATTAGGGTAAACCATTCAATGTGCACAGACCAATAAGGCCCTGCCCATGAGCTAGACCCATGTCTATCTAAGCACTTTTATACAATGTGCTTAGATAGACAGCCCATGACCTTACAGTCTAAATGATATAATGGGGATTTGAGAAAAGAGATAGCAGGGGGGATTTGGAAGTGAAATTAACCCACCTTTCAGAATAAACAGTGAATTGGTATCCCCGTTGGGTTTAGATATATGCTGGCTGAAAGTGCAGGGGATTTTTAACTCCACCAACAGCAACTCCACCTTCAAGTTATCACTGACCTCTTATTCCCACTAATTAGAAGACCAACTGCTTCCCTTATCCTTCTGATAAAACCCGTTGAAGAGGTTAATATCACAGTTGCCAATTGAGATTCTCTGCGGTTTGAAAAAAATGATTAAAAACGATAAAGCAAAGAAATAAGCGAAACTTTTGTCAGACTCTGCAATTTTCACTGATGCGGAGACAAAGCCAGAGTGCTTATATTTGCCCCAAGTGTGGTGTCACCCTTGTTATTGTTTGGACACATCACGCAGTAAATACCATTCTTGTGTTGCAAGTCGAGATGGGAATGATGAAGGTTATTGCTTCTAAGAACTTGAGGTTTCCCCAGCATGGGGCTGTCATTGGTTTATGAGACCCAGAGAACTCCTTTCCATCCTGTCTCTGTGCCTCTCTGTCTCCGTCTGATGCTAACAGGTTATTAAATTCCACCCAACGGATTTATTTCTGAGCTCGTTCCCAGTTCTCTACCCTTTGCAACTTGGTCAAGTATAAATGTTGGCGCGAATATTTTATTAATTATTGCTTCAGTACTATTACCGTAGAATAGCCAAATTTCTGGGGACAGACCCTGAATTTTTGTTGCTGGAAAACAAGTCTTCCTCGAACTTACATTGGTCTTTTCTTGAAATAGTCGCATTGCACACAATGTTCTTCAGACTGATGTACGTTTGATGGAGTGTGTGCAAAATATAGGAAAGTACTGGGTACCAAACAGTTTTATTTGTGGCCTGATAGAGGGCAGAGAAGGGGGACATGAGACATTTTTTTTTAGTGAAGAGCCCAATTTACGGAATCCCAAAGTTAAAAAAAACACAAAACAAAGAAAAATGTAGAAAAACTCAAAACTCAATACCAATTTAACATGATTTATAAGAGAAAATAGCCATTAGGGTATCATAGAGCAGTGAACATTATTACAGAAAATTCAACTAGTTAACACGTTTCTTCAGCAAATTCCTTTTTATATATTTTTTCACATTTATAAAATACTCCTAATATTAAATAAACTAATCACTTCTGGCATTACTAAAGTACCCAGTACCAGTGTGAGAAGGAAAAAAAAAAGAGAAAAAATTGTGGAGGGCAAATCCAAGTGTTGTATATCTATAGGGATCGACTGCAATTTGTCTTAAAAAGCTACACCCCAAAGTGTGCTGCTGCTGAAGACCTAAGATGTGTAGAGATGATATTGTATACATACACCTAACAGATATATTGTGATCTGCTGTCATAAAGTACTTTGTGAACTGTGATAAGGCATCTGAAAGATGCAGAGTGTTTGCTGGGATGTCGACGTAGTATCACTAGTTTAGAAAAAAGGTTATTACCACTTTAACAAGACGTAGAACGCACAATTCTGGCCACGTCCCTTAAAAAACACCATATTATTATCACTATTATTATGAACATTTATGTGCAGTGCGTTACAATTATAGAATGGAAATAATTGGCAACACGTAATTTACATACAGAATATCAGACCTTCCAATCTCATACCTTCCTGGGGATTGGGATGCCGGTGGGAGGGAGGTAAAGGGGCCGGTCCATTAATGCAATTGCATCATTTGCTTGACCCTAAAGGGAAAGGGTGTGGGTCTGTCTGGGGTGGATGCACGCCAGGCTGCTGTCCATTACTCAGGTCAGCCCACTGAAGGCAGAACATGCATGGAGCACTATTTCAGTACTCCCTGAAGGATCCTTGTACCCTAAACAAAGAACAAGCAAATCTAATGATGCGCTTGTGCTATGAATGTTAGGAACAGTCAGGACTGGGACTGCCAAAATCAGGGCAGTTGAAAAACATAAGGTGAAGAAGGCTGTTAAAACATGTAAACAATGCATACCAAGCAATGCAAATATAGAAAAGTATACCCAAAAGCGAGGGTCCAAAAAGTCATATTATCAGGACTTACAGAGGCCAGATTTAACGTATTACAAGAGAGAATCAAAGTCAGGAACAGCCGAGGTCAAGTACACAGAGATACGGATACATGAAAAACAAGCCTTGTCAGAGTACCAGAAACATACAGGTCTAATTACAAACCGGGCCAGGATACCAGAAATACACCGGTCAATATACAAACCGGGCCAGGATACCAGAAATACACCGGTCAATATACAAGCCGGGTCAGGATACTAGAAATCCACAGGTCAAATTACAAGCCGGGTCAGGATACCATTAATACAAAGGTCAATATAAAAGCCAGGTCAGGATACCAGAAATACATAGGTCAAAATACAAGCCAGGTCAGGATACCATTAATACATAGGTCAATATACAAGCCGGGTCAGGATACCATTAATACATAGGTCAATATACAAGCTGGGCCAGGATACCAGAGGTTAACAGAAGCAAAACAAAGCCAATGTCAATAACAGGAAATCCCACAACAGATTAGCCAATTCCAAAGCCTTGTCTGTTAGTTGATGCATTAAAAATCCTACTTTGGACCTTTCCGTCAATTTGGTTTATAAACCCTCAACAGGCTTTAGGATTGCCGCCATATCTAAGTGGAGGTGTCAGGCTTGTGGTCATAGTGTTCTGACCAGATGCCTCTATCACCATGGGCACAATCAGGGGAGGTATAGGTGCAGGATTGTCAGGAGAGAGGTGGGCAATTGTGGCTAACAAGGTGTGGAAAGCTTGAGCAAATGGAGCAATCGTATGATCTCCTAAACCTTTCCCTTACAAGTACTCTGTTGAGCTCCTATTCCTGCAGGGTCCATGGCCCCATTATAATGTCATGGTTGCCATTACACTCAGGAAAAATTATACCCAGAAAGTGATGGTCTAAAAAGCCACATTATCAGGCCTTAGAATGGCCATATTTAACATATTACAAAAGAGAATCAAAGTGATGACTAGCCCAGGTCAGGAACACAGAGATACGGATACAAGAAAAACAAGCCAGGTCAGCACAGGTCAAAATACAAGCTGGGTCAGGATACCAGAGGTTAGCAGAGTCGAAAAAATCCAAGGTCAATAATAGGAAATCACAAGAGAGTCGCAGAAGCACAAAACGTGTTACCAAATAGAAACCATGATAGGGCAATGAGTAAGGTCTAATTAGTCCATGTCATCTCTACGACAAACAGCATAGGGTTGCCTAGATCACGTGGTCCCTTTAAGGACGTGACATCATCAAATTTAAATTTTATTTAAGGGCAGCATCCTGACATTTATGCAGGAGCCTGGAGTTCGGCCCATGAACCAGCAGAAGGAGCTGTTCGCGGGACCGAAGGCAATTGTTTTCCCTATTCAGGCCGTGCAGCAACACGGAGCATTCTGCCCTTGTTACTCTGTGATATTTTTTTCTGAGTGCTCTTTTGTTGCTATATATGACTTCTTAAGTTTGCCTAAATTACATTGTAGCTTATATGTCCATTTTTGATACATATTGTGGTGCGATGGTATTGTTTGTAGTTTTTAGGAGGTTGTTTTACGTATACATGTTCAAATTATTGGTCTTAGCATGACAGTAAAAACATTGAGCTTCCCGGAATCTGACAGACATGTTCATCCATGTAAACCTCCCTACAGCCTTCCAGCCAGCCCCTTACAAGCAGGGTCTAGGACCCACTACACAGCTCCAGGGTCATTATGGGACTAAACTGGGACTCTCCTGATGAAAGCAGGACTGTTGATAGCTCTGGGTAATTATGATTCCTTTAAGATGTGATTTATAATTACCTACTTGTACTAGTGCTGTTTCAATGTCAATGGCTAGCTACTGAGGAAATGGCCTGCAACATGTTTTTTTTATTTTATTTCTACATTTTCTCTCCCTCATTTCTTTGAGATGATGTGGTAAGTATTTTTGTATGTCTATTGTCCACAAGTATGTGAATCTCTTTTCGTGTCTATTCACAATATTTTTCAGTAAAGATTTACTTTTGAACGGAGTTCCAATAAAGACTGAATGGCACCTGAGTGTTGGTTATATAATGTTTACCTGGCTGTTTTAAGAACATGTTTTATTCTGAAGACAGATTGTTAAGAGTCAAGTTGTGGGTGTCTACAGGGTATAATTGTGAAGTAAAAAAAAAAGGTTGGCAATGGGTGTAAATCTGGGTCATCTGGGTTCAGTTTTGCTTTTTCAGCAAGTGCACAGTTTCAGAAGTCAGAAGTTGGACAGGTATCAAGTTCATATGATGTTCATGTAAACCAGTAAAAATGTTGAGGTTCTTGTTAGACAATGAGTACTTCTTTGGGTGTTTAAGGCTGAATGCTTGGTCTGTTCATGTTTTCTGAGTAGAAATTCAACTTATTCTGGATGCATCCCAAGAAACAATTCTGGATAATTTTATGTTGTATTCTGTAAGAGTTATGGTGATGTGGGAACAGATAGCATTAGATCTTCAGCTGCCTGAAATATTTTTTGGAATCTTTTTGTTGTTGTTCCTTTTCAATACAAAGGATTGTATCTTCTGTCTGCGGTTTATATAGCACCTTGTTGATATAGCTTTCGCTCACTCACAGCACAGTAATGTTCTGTGTTTACCCAGTGTGCCCTGTTGAGGACCTTTGTCTGTGCTACTGACCTGACTGTTTCATGCCTCAAAGATGATCAATTCTCTATTCATGGTTTACTCAGTCTTGGCACTTTTTCTTCTGGTTTATATTTTGGTAAATTTTAATCTTACCATGGTAGTTGTTTGTAAGCTGTCCACGAGTAGTTTTGAGCTTACTGTTGATTTCCATAAGGGGCTTGTGACGAAGTGCCCTTCGCCACTTGTGCCTGGAGAGGACTGCTTGCCCGCCTCTTGCCCTGTGACTATGGCCCCTGGTTTGTATTGCCCTTTAAAGACATGATTTGGGCATAATGGATTTGTGTTGTGCTGCTGCTGGCCCTTTAAGAACCATCTGGGGACATACTGTGGAGTTACTGGGTGGCCACCATTTCCTGTATCAGAAGCACATGGTGAGAACAATGGATGGCGGCCATTTTAACTCACAGACACTGTTTGGACTTTTCAACACGGTGCCATCTCGCCAGTATTTGGTGCACAGAGACATCGTGCAGTGGTTTTGGACTATACAGCAGGGGACACATTATAAAGTGATTGTTTTTCATTTAGCCTGTATATGTTCTGCAGAATCTGCATTAATCTGTATTTTCCAAAGTACTGAACGGATCTGGGTGAATTTTGGATATGTGGTTCACCCAGATCCCCCGGTTCCAA
This sequence comes from Pelobates cultripes, assembly GCA_933207985.1. NCBI lineage: Eukaryota > Metazoa > Chordata > Amphibia > Anura > Pelobatidae > Pelobates > Pelobates cultripes. Next base: position 409,058,022 of record OW240912.1, on the reverse strand, counting down.
GGATATACTTTTTATGGGGTTATTGCATGTTTTGGGGTCCCTGTGTGTTTTATGAAACTGTATTATTTCTGGCCAGCAGATAATTGAGCTTTGTGTATTGTAGAAACTCAATTATCTAGCCTGGCCCAGAGGAGGAGTTTTGTGTTGCATAAATTGTGAGTTCTGTGTGCCAGTAAATCAGTCTTGTTCCAGCATTAAGCCTTGGCTCATGTTTGGGGAAAGGGATACCTACACTCTGGGGATTGCTATAATCACTTACTCCCCAGAGGAAGCTCTTGCAATAGCTTGATTTGTTCCTGTTCCTGCTCTCTGGGGAAAGAGAGGTTCACCCACTGGAAGCTGGATCCTGGCCTTGGGTCCAGGGTGGGTGGAAACAGCAGAGACCCCGGCGCAGTTGCATCGCTGGAAGTGGGGTCTGCAGTGCCGATGGTGTCGGTTGGAGTGCTTGGAGTCCTCAGCGAGCACTAGGAGCATCGATTGGCGGAGGTACTCAGTCGGAGTGCCAGCGTTCCGTCACATGGCTATTTATATTATTATTATTCTTAACTTGTTGATGTTTGGATTCATACTTTGAGATGTTTCCTTGCTCTGCGTGTATCAACCTTTGCATAAAGAATTTCGGAAAAGTCTTCTTCCTTTCTACACTTATCTTTGAGTAGCGAATTTTACAAATCTCCTACCACAGACCAAGAAACACAGAGCTGAACAATGATTCACTGTTGAGTTTATTGATCCTGAAACTCACAGTTTAAGAATGTTCCTCCAATTTTGATTATCTATCCTGAGGCTACCCTCACTGGTCCCAAAGACTCAAAAAGTTATTCAATCTTCATTGTGTTTAGTGCTTTAGAGATTCTAGAATGTAAGTGATATTCTACAAATATGCAGAGAGCAATCTTCCCATTGAGTTGTATAGTCTTCACATGACAAATCTTTGACAGTGTGGAAGTTTATAAAATGGTTTTAAGAATTTGGGGACATGGAAGTCAACTAGTTTCTTTCCAATGACTGCAGTGAAATTAAAAACTCAAGGCCTCAATTGAATTATTTTGGATAAGCTTTGTAATCAGAAATCACCTTTGAAGTCTATGAGAATTTTTGTAAATAAATTTGAACAGATTGTGGTAATTTGAAAAGCTTATCCATAAGAATTGAATCAAGGCCCAAGTTTGAGACAGTGCTTCTGGTAAAAGGTGAACTGTACATTATTAATAGTATGTTTACTTATCCTTATTTTCATCAAATATGTGTTTGTGAATTGTAAAAAACACAATTAGCCTCTGAAGGACACAACTTCAGGAATAAAAGAGAATCATGACGGAATATTTCCATCGTGTGTCCTTAAGGTGTTAAATCTTGAAGTCCACAACTCTTTATTCTGAAGCTGGGTGCCTCCATCTTTGCTCCTTTACACCTGGCAGTCGGCATTAAAAAAGCACACAGGGAAGAGGAGAAATGAAATAAAGGGATTACATATAAAAAGAGTCACGCTCTGAAAAGTGGTTCTAAAGTAGCAAAAGTGAGGCAGTCACCATGGACACCAACAGGCACATCGCACTCACGATGCCATCTTTTTACAGAAGGTTTCTATACATGCCCCCTCCTTTCACCCCTACTGTTTCTTTTTCTACTCTCATCTGCAAAGCCTGCCCTGTCCGAACTGGGTTATGATGTCATTTGTTGAATGTCTAATATTATTCATATTATCATAAAGTTTTTGCTAACATATTCCACAGCACTTCATGATTATAGAAATAGAAATTGAAGGTGTTGAAGGCCCTGCTCAAACGAGATTACTATCCATGAGGATTTGAAGTAGGAGGACATTTATAGTTAAGTGTCTAGAGTCTAGATAAAGGACTCTTACTGGCAAAGTGGTCTAAGCAGGATCCAGTCCTGGGTTTTCCGGATTTATGGTTTGGATGTTACCACTGCTCTTACCAGCCAATATAATAATATCATAATATAAATTTAAAGTAAGACTGAGCACCTTATGAAATAAAGGTAACACAAGTGTGACTTTCAATATTTTATTCAGGGGTGTAAATTCCAGAGAAGTCCCCTTTAAATTATTACTTTCCATAAATGAAGAATGACAAGCTCCTCAGGTATAATGAGACTCAATACATAATCCATATGAATTATACAAATTTGGATTTGGACATTGAAAAACAACTCTTCCATTTAGATAATCTACCGTCTAATATTGAGAAATATTATGCCATTTACAATTATTATACTGGGACATTGAAACGGTTCTGTCACCCCCTGAAATATTTTGACATATCATAAAGATATAATCTCATGAAGATTTTAAATTATATTTTAAAAGTCATAAAAATCTATTTTACATATCATAAAAATTGAAATTCTAATGCATCTCAAAGATATTTTAAGACAAAGTAGGGACTACTTACCTACCTTGACAACAAGTGACAAAAGGTCGATCTACCGCCGTCAGCTTTCATCACACAGTTGCAGTCATACACACAACCAGCCAGTCACACACACAGTTGCATTCACAAACACAGGCAGATAATCTCTCTCACAAACACAGTTACTCACACAAACAATTATACAGTCACACACAAGCATACCGTCACACCCAGGCAGACAGTCACACATACAGGCAGACAGTCACACACACAGGCAGAGGCAGACAGTCATACCCACAGTTACAGAGGCCCCTTTAGAGGTGGCCACAGGTGTGTATATATGGGAGGAGTTTTCAATAGTCAGGTCACTTTTATTATTTTCTCCATTCAACCCAGATTTTATCTGCAAGAGTGAGTATATTTATTCTAGCACTAACACTTTCATTGTTTAGTTTTAACACTGTTTTTAATTGCTTTCATCACTTTATTTTTGTATACTCACTTTTCTCTTACAAGGATTTAATTTAATACACTTTATTTTTAACACTAGTACTATTTAATTTGTCCCCCACATTTTAGCGTAGAACCCACCAACATTGAGGTACGTTGAAAGCAGTGGTGGGCTTAACATCATATGGCCATATGGTGGAACTAAATCCCCATATTTATTCTTAGATAGGCAATTTAGAAGCCTTCTTTGTGTTGTATTTTTTGTAGTCTGAGTGCGCCGCAGCTATTTTTTTCATATACCCACAGTTACAGTCACACACATACAGTTACAGTCACACACACAGTCACACAAATGGAAAGTTACCTCTTTCAATTATGGGCTTTAAGGGAGAAGACGAAGCAGTTGCACATCATCAGAGACAGATCCCACAGCGATCCTCCATAGAAATCATTAGTGTTCTCTCCCAGATGTGCGAGAGCACAACACTGATGAGGCCTGTAAGTTTGTAAAACCTTCTCCTGATTAGTTGACTTTCCTGACACACAGAGGTTGACTTCAGTACAGATATGGTAATTAAGGCATAAATAGAGATTACATTAGCCCATATAGATGGTCATTAATTGTTGGCCAGTAGTTTAAAACCTTATTTTCCAACATTTCTAGTGGAAAGTCAGTACCTGGAATATATCAAGGACCGTTTGGGTCAATTAGCCTGACACAGTTTTGCAGTTGCCCCAGTTTTATATAAACTGCTAACAATGTATTTAAATAGTGTGCTGACTGATGCGTTGATCAAGCCCGTCCTTTTACATCTTAAAATAAACATAGGTGGCATATTTATTTTAACTTATTTGCCAAAATCATGAACAAAACAAATAGTTAACTTCATTCAGTCTGAGCTCTTCCCTTCCAGCATCCGATGGATTTTGATGTTCGCTATAAAAATGTAAGTGAGGAATACATTGACATTCTTTCTTAATCCTGTTGTTATCTGCTTATTATGACCCAGAGTTTTCCAGCTGGTGTTCAGCTGGGCAGCAGTGACAAATAGGCAGGGACGTGCCAGGCAAGAGAAAGCAGAAACCATATGACTTGTCATCATTTGAGAAGCCTGTCTGATAATTTGCATGCAAATTAGATTCCTACTTCCCCGAATGATTGTATGGTTTTGGTTTGCATATTTTCTCTGCTATAAGTATTCATTGATTGTTCATTCCATGAACAGGAAATATAGAATAATTGTGGAAATTGAAATGAGATGCTTGGTTTCTTAATTTCTTCATTTCGACAAATAGTAAATAGGGCCATTCAACCATAACTAGGTGGATATAGTAACCCTATGCATATGCCAATATGCACTACATACCTTCCTCTCTATAGAAACATAGAATGTGACGACAGATAAGAACCATTCGGCCCATCTAGTCTGCCCATTTTTCTAATTACTCTCATTAGTCCCTGGTCTTATCTTATATCTAGGATAGCCTTATGCCTATCCCACACATACATAAACTCCTTCATTGTGAACCTCTACCGCTTCCGCTGCAAGGCTATTCCATGCATCCACTACCCTCTCTGTAAAGTATGGTAATACTTGATACCTGGTATTGTTTTAAACCTTTACCCCTTCAATTTAAGTCCACTTGTTCTGGTAGTTTTTCTTCTTTTAAATATGGTCCTTTACTGTGTTGATTCCCTTTATGTATTTAAATGTTTCTATCATATCCCCCCCCCCTCCCGTCTCGTCTTTCCTCCAAGCTATACATGTTAAGTTCCTTTAACCTTTCCTTGTAAGTTTATTCCTGCAATCCATGAACCAGTTTAGTAGCCCTTTTCTGAACTCTCTCCAAAGTATCAATATCCTTCTGACGATACGGTCTCCAGTACTGCGTACAATACTCCAAGGGGTCTCACCAGTGTTCTGTACAATGGCATGAGCACTTCCCTCTTTCTACTGCTATTACCTCTCCCTATACAACCAAGCATTCTGCTAGCATTTCCTGCTGCTCTATTACATTGTCTGCCTACCTTTACGTCATTTGAAATACTTACTCCTAAGTCCCTTTCCTCAGATGTTGAGGGTAGGACTCTATCAAATATTATAGAAAAAAGATGCATTATCTTGCATGTATCCACATTAAATGTCAGTTGCCACATCTCTGATCATTTTTCTAGTTTGCCTAAATCATTTGCCATTTGGCCCATTCCTCCTGGAAAATCAACCCTGTTACATAGCGTAGTATCATCAGCAAAAAGACATAACATTGTAATGGAAACCTTGAAAATAATGCAAGGCAGGAGACAATCTCTACCCTTAGCAGTAGATATCTCCCTTCCCAATGCCATTCAGTGAGCTCTGCTCTAGTAAAGACACACACCAAGAGGGGTTACTGTCAGATCTCCTATCTCAGTCTGACCTTTTTCCTTCATATAACAGAGCCTGATGGCTCTGCACACTTCAGGGAACACAGGTCTCCATCATGTCAATTCTCCAGAAAAATGTTGTTCATCCATGGGTATAGAACCCATAAAACGGCAACCATGGGAGGGTTGGCAAGGAGGGCAATAACCTTCTGACCCTGACATGAGAGGACTGGCAAGAGGGATATGCCGTCCCATGGTTTAGAGCAGGACTGTCCCATCTGCGTGCCCCCAGATGTTGCTGAACTACAACTCCCATGATTCCCTGGCTATCTGTTTCATTGAAAGAATCATGGGAGTTGTAGTTCAGCAACATCTGGTGGGGCGTAGGTTGGACAGGCCTGGTTTAGAGGCTTACTGCCTCAAACCATTATACTAAAAAATGCAAAAGAGAAGAGAAAGCTGGTTTGTGTACAGAAGGCAGCATAATCAACCCTCTAGGGCCCAGGCAAAGATAGGGACCTGATGCTCTACTGTGTGGGGGTCCTCCTTGAGATGGTAGTGAGATCAGTAGACTCTCTGCCCGCTCATATGTTTGAGGGGGTTTTCTGTTGGGTATCTCTATCAGGTGCAGATCACTTTAACATCTCCCTTGCAGTCCCCAGGAGCACCATAGCCAGCACCTGAGAGCCAGAACTTTGTGGGAGCTCTTAAAGTGATCTACACCCAATATTGCTGCAGACCACATAGCTCCCCCACCAGACCAGCAGGGGTCTAGCTCACCCTCCACAAAACCACCAGAGATCCAGCTCACCCTATACTAGAGCACCTCAGGATTAAATTTCCTCCTGCCAAAAGGTAAACAGGAGGAGGGCAAGCTAAAAAACTCTCCACACACTTGCCACACTCAGACCCTCTCCACACACATCACTCCTCCACACACACAATTTATCCACCACACATACAACGCTCAACCAGCACACACAAGCATGCCTAGCCATGCCCCACATACAGCTCTCAACATGGCTACCAACATGAGTATGCAGACCTCCTTACAAAATGTGTACCTTTACCACTCCATATGTTTGTCCATTTTGATAACCCTTTTCTAGAACCATCAACCGTGGAGCTAAACTTTTATCTTAGCTGGGACTTGTGATTGTTAGGGATGTATGTAAGTCCACACCATCACTGTCCACATTTTCGGAGTCTGCTAGGAACTATATCCTTTATCACTGGATTTGCAGTTTAAACTGTGATTAGGAAATCTCTAAAAGCTGTTTCAGAAAACATACAGTGCAGCTTTAGGTATAAATTGTACTTCTGATCACGACTTCAAACGGCGTCGAGCAGCCAATAGGAGCAGCGCTCTACCAGTTAATCAACCATATTTCCCATGATCCTCAGCAAAATTTCTTAGAATGATGCACATTTAAAGTAAAAGTTCAAAAGTTACCTTTCGGCGAGTGCCGGCATATATTTTAAAGATTAATTTTCCTTTTTATTTTTTTATTAATAAGACATTGTAACTGCTAAAAAAAAGAGAGGAAACAAATAATACAAGGATAAATATATAAATATCAGCATTAAACTGTTCATTCCTGGGAAATGGTTAAATATATTTTAAAATAAATTAATAAATAAAGTGTGTCTCGTCTGGAGGGACACGTTGCATAAAAATGGAGCATTATGATCTTACATAGCATCAGGGAACATGAGATGTCGGAAAGGTTTTTATATCTGTCAACACGCACTCACTCACAGTAGCAGGGGGAGCTTCTGCCCTGCTCCCTGTTCATTAGCTTTATGTTGGTTTTCTCAAAGATTAATGTGTACTCCAAGTCAAAGTGAATTAGCCATAAACATTAGTCACCGTCTTGCCTCCTAGTTGGATTTTAGATGTTCAGCTCAAGTGACAAAATGTTGCTCGCCATCACTTGGCTTTTCCTGGCTCCCATGAGACTACGAAGCATGATCTCATGTCAGTATTAATTCAAGTTTGATCCATGATGCACATCGCGCCACTTGACAGCAAACTGGCAGAAATGCTTGCCCTGACTTGGGCCAATGGTAAAGGAACAGTTGGAATTCAAAGCCTCTCAGTGGGTACCAAACTCTTGCCATTCTCTCGTAAACAGACCATATCATACTTCCCGGGATGAAATGTTTGGAATGTCTGTTGTCTGGCTCCAGTACAATCATTATTGGAAGATCCCTGGTACAAAACCCAATAAATGGTCATCGTTTTACTGCTATTTTTCTTGCTTTTCACCACCGGATTAAGGGTTGTTGCAGACACATTGAAAATGAGAATGATTACAGTGTAGACTTACTCGTAAAAATATTTGTAAGTAATTTTTATACCAGCTAGGGTCCAGCTATGAATAAATTAAAGTTACACAATATTTTTGCCCGTTTATCAATGTCCTAAAACCTAAACTCAGATTACTGTTCGGTTAGTAGGCTAAACTGAATAATTTGAGAATTAGTTGATTTCCACAAGACGTTACTTCTGAGAATGGACACACAATTCAGTCAGTGGGAGATGTTGCCATGTAAATGTGAAAAACTCGGGGCCATAAGTAGAATTCTGATGCAAAGTTCTAATACTGGAGCAATGGCCTCGGAAACCAATGGAATGTTCCTACTAATTTCTCCACTTGGAACACTGAACTAGCATTTATATTATATGCATTCCCAAAGTATCCAACCATTTTTTTTCATTTTTTTTAATGTTGCAGAATTATGCCACGGTCATATAAAAAGAAAAATCCTACCCTTTCTATATCAGATGTTACTGCTTACTTGGGCAGGCTGTTCTAGGGATCTACTACCCTTTCTATGTCACAGTTAGCTGTTACTGCTTCCACTGGCAGGCTAGTCCAGGTATATACTCAGGGCTGGCACTACCATAATCACAATTAAGCATTTGGTGCAGGCTCTGAGGGGTACACTAGCTCCCTCACAGTGTGACATTTGGGCAGGCATCTGAGGGACAGTACAAATATATGGCATTTTAATGGGGCAAGGGAAGTTTAGAGTGTGCAGGTGGGACATGGAGTTGGGTAATGATAAAGGGGAATATTGACTTATGGTGGAATACAAGGGATATGAGTTTGGCCCTTTAACTGCTACCTTCTCCAAGTCACTGTGTACTTTCACTGCTTGTTCCACTGGCAATATATTCTAAGGATTTACTAGCCTTTCCATGCATCATATTAGCTTTACTACTTCACTGGAAGGCTGTTCCAGGTATCCACTACCCTTCCTATATCACTGTTAGCATTTACTATTTCAGAAGGAAAGTTTTCCTATGTGTATACTTAGCATTCTATATCACGGTTGGTCTTTACTACCCTTTCTACGAAGTAAAAATATATAAAATGTAATAATTACATGGAGTAACATTCTAGTTAAAAAAAAATTCTAAAACCTTTCCAGTCTCCACCGTCAATGGTACGCATCCATCTATTCCATTAAACAATAAATAAATATATGTATTCTTATAAAATTGTGTTTAATTCCATTTTGTGTACTTCTTAGTATTTCCCTCAAGGGATATTATTTTTCCTTTTTCTATATACTCCATTTAATTCACTAAGTCTAAAGAATGTTGAGAATTCTGCAGAAGTTGCAGATGTAGGTGTCAAGACAGAATGATCCATTATAACATAGATATTGCTGTGTCATGTGAAAGCACAACAGTTAAAGTTTAGCACATATTATACAGCTTTCTCTTGTGTAAATCACTCCAGTCTTATACATAAAACAATGGCCCGTAAAGTCAGTAAATGGGAGATTTGTTTTGTTAATTCAGGTGATGTTTGGTTTGGTCTCAGCAGAACGCTGCCGTGACACAGTGTTACTGGCGGTAGTAACTGTCCATAGTATAACGAACAGTACATTCAAATCTGACAGATGTTGGCTGTCTTAATTCGCAAAAAAGCTGCTAATATTCTACCCAAATAGTTAATTAAATCCCAGAATGATTAAATGAACTGGGAACAACACCGGAATTTCAAATCATTCCTCCGAAATTATGCACGGAAAAAAGGTCTGGATTTGGAGTCACACTCAAAATTAAAGTGGAAAAACACACTACAGGGTGATCCAACTTTGATGTAATGTCCTTAAAACGAGTCAAAATAAGGCTCAGTAGTGTGTGTGGCCTCTACGTGCCTGTATGACCTCCCTACAACGCCTGTGCATGCTCCTGATGAGGTGGCGGATGGTCTTCTGAGGGATCTCCTCCCAGACCTGGACTAAAACATCTGCCAACTCCTGGACAGTCTGTGGTGCAACGTTGGTGGATGGAGCGAGACATGATGTCCCAGATGTGCTCAGTTGGATTCAGGTCTGGGGAACGGGCGGGCCAGTCCAAAGCATCAATCCCTTCATCTTGCAGGAACTGCTGACACACTCCAGCCACATGAGGTCTAGCATTGTCTTGCATTAGGAGGAACCCAGGGCCAACCGCACCAGCATATGGTCTCACAAGGGGTCTGAGGATCTCATCTCGACACCTAATGGCAGTCAGGCTACCTTTGGCGAGTACATGGAGGGCTATGCGGCCCTCAAAAGAAATGCCACCCACGCCATTACTGACCCACTGCCAAACCGGTCATGTTGGAGGATGTTGCAGGCAGCAGAACATTCTCCACGGCGTCTCCAGACTCTGTCACGTCTGTCACATGTGCTCAGTGTGCACCTGCTTTCATCTGTGAAGAGCACAGGGCGCCAGTGGAGAATCTGCCAATCTTGGTGTTCTCTGGCAAATACCAAACGTCCTGCACGGTGTTGACCTTTAAGCACAACCCCCACCTGTGGACGTCGGGCCCTCATGCCCCCCTCATGGAGTCTGTTTCTGACCCTTTGAGCAGACACATGCACATTTGTGGCCTGCTGGAGGACATTTTGCAGGGCTCTGGCAGTGCTCCTCCTGTTCCTCCTCCACGTCTCCTGATGTACTGGCCTGTCTCCTGGTAGCGCCTCCATGCTCTGGACACTATGCTGACAGACACAGCAAACCTTCCTGCCACAGCTCACATTGATGTGCCATCCTG
>OW240912.1:408844794-409047672 GCA_933207985.1 Pelobates cultripes | reverse complement strand
GGGGGCCGGCCGTTTGATGCTGGAGCCGCCGGACCGGGTAGCAGCCTCGCCGGTCCGGCGGCATTCCTCTCACTAACGATGAAGGAGGAGGAGGAGGAGCATCTGTCTATCATGCTCCTTTGCGGTTCCCACATCCTGTGCTGGGAATTGTGGGAACCGCAGGGAGCATGACAGACAGATGCTCCTCCTCCTCCCCCTTCAGTGTTAGTCAGAGGAAAGCCGCCGGACCGGCGAGGCTGCTACCCGGTCCGGCGGCTCCAGCATCAAACGGCCGGCCCCCTCACAGTGTGCCACCGGACCGGCCACCCGGTGGCACCTTCCTCTGCCGCCCCCAATTCAGCCCTGCCGCCGGGCCCCCTGAAGGCGGCCCTGGCGGCGGGACCCCCTCCCGGCCGGGCCCTCGGACCGTGTCCGAAGTGCCCGACCGGTCAGTCCGCCCCTGATTGAATGTGAATAAAATCTAAAAGAGTATGAGAAATTAAGAAAATTTCTGCATGACATTTTAACTGTGAATGTCATAATACGGTTATATTTTTCTGCAATAGAATACACATATTTGTATTCAGCGAGGTCTCACAAGTACCACAGCCACAGTAACCCTTGTGTACCGGTCTTATGAGTTTTTGGAAACTTACAGGAGTCAAATATAGGGCTTTCCCCTTTTCCACTGAAATTTGCCAGCACTGCTATGACACGAACAAGCCAACTCTAAAATCCCCTATCTACTCACGAAGACAGGCAAGAAACTAGACAATCCACAAGATATAAATGACGAAGTGGCGGCGTACTACCACTCACTTACAACCTTAAAGACGATAACACCTTACACCAGGCTTCCCCAAACTCCGGCCCTCCAGATGTTGCTGAGCTACAACTCCCATGATTCTATGAATAAAATAGATAGGCAGAGAATCATGGGAGCTGTAGTTCAGCAACATCTGGAGGGCCGGAGTTTGGGGAAGCCTGCCTTACACCAACCATCCGACCAAGAAATCTTAAACTTCTTGAACTCAACCACACTGCTGACAATGGCACACATAGACAGCATCCAGCATCCAGAATCCAGTAAGCACACAAGAAATGTTAAACACAATCCAATCTCTCCCCCCCATTGAAATCTTTGGGATCAGATGGTCTCATAAACTCCAACTATAAAAGATTCGCACCCCTCTTGGCACCCCATCTAGAGAAAATCTTCAACTACATTCTTAATACTGGGACTATACCTCCAGAAATGCTAATGGTGCATGTTGCCACTCTCCCGAAACCAGGCAAGCCCCCAAACAGAAGCCAAAACCTGAGACCCATATTCCTGTTGAACACCGACCTTTAACTGATAGCAAAAATGTTCTCTAACAGATTGGCCCATCGCTAGTTCACGGGGACCAAGTGGACTTTGTGGGAGGTAGACAGGGAGCTGATGGCACCCGGATGGTACTGGACCTCCTACATATGATGCAAGAGGGGGGTCCCAGTGTGCTACTGTCTCTGGATGCTGAAAAAGACTTTGACAGGCTGCACTGGCCTTTCCTTCTCGCAGTCCTTAAAAAATTTGGTTTCCCGCCCCAATTCACGTCTCTTATCACGGCATTATATTCCAAGCCGACCGCCAGAGTCATAAATGGAGGTTTTATTTCCCATCACTTCAATATATCTAGACAGGGATGCCCATTATCCCCATTGCTCTATATACTTGCATAGAACCACTCACACAGCAAATATGGGATGACCCCAATATACACGGTATCAGACTCCATAGATAGGAATACGAAATGACGCTATTCGTGGATGACATCCTACTGTCTCTGGAACAACCACACATCTCTTTACCCAATTTTCACGCCCTTCTGGCCCAATACAGCAAATTACAAACTCAACTTAACAAAAACGTTAGCGCTGGGCATCAATATCCCCAAACAGGACAATATCTAAAACAGAACTTTGCTTATGATTGGAGGCGAGATCATATTAAATTCCTAGGGATACACTTTACTCCCACTGTTCACGCTCTACACAAAGCAAATTATTTGAAATTGCTTTGCAAACTAAAAAGCATAATACAAGAATGGAAGGGGAAATTCCTTTCCTGGTCAGGGAGAATTGCAGCAACAAAAATTATCCTTTATCTGAAAATTCAGTACCTACTTAGAACCCTCCCACTCAAACTCAATACAACATACATTCTAGAACTACAGAAAATCCTGAACTCATTTGTCTGGGGTAAAATAAAACCCACGGTGGAGAAATCAACCCTGTATAAATATTCGCCCACGGCGGAAAGGGACTGCCATATAGCTACTCTATTATCAGCATTCCACCACCCGAACCCGCTAGCATGGACACGAATTGAAAAAGGTTACACAGGGGGGATCCCCTTAACAACATGAAAGGATGGATACCCACGGCAAAATACCAACATGCACTACCCACGATGACACTCACGCTGCACATTTGGGACAATTACCGCAAAAGATTGGGCATGGGGGACAAATTATCAACCGCCCCGAGGATACCGCTACTAATAGGTAATTTTAACCACAATATATGGGAGAGACATGGTGTCCACACGCTTTTCCAACTACTTCAAGGCTTCTGTCTCAAAGAGTTCCCAGATTTGCAATCTGAATTGAACCTCCCAAACATAGCCCACGTTTCATATCTACAACTGAAATCCTGGCTCATACCATGACTATCATCACACACAGCAGACTAACTAGTGCCACAACTATCAGAAACTGGAAATATATGCCTTAAACTAAAACCTTCCAAGAAACTTATCTCCTTAATTTATACATCAGATCATTCAACTTCCTCCTTAAACTCTTTCTCCTTTAAAAGGGCATGGGACAGAGACCTCGATGCAACCTTGACTGACCCCTAATGGAAAGAGACTTTTACTGCTCACAAATCAATGAAACTGTACTCGACTCACATTGAACTGTCACGCAAAATACCAAACAGGTGGTACCTAGTCCCCACACCCTTCCCTTTTTCCTTCTGTTGTTTCCGAAACAACTTCAGAAATGCCAATGGTATTTAATCTACCACACTATCATTGCAGCCCTCACAGTAATAAGCAGACAGTGGAAGATAGCGCTTCCCCCTACCATAGAACAGTGTACATCAACAATAGATACTAACAAGCAATACAAACTCATGGCCAGACGTTCCCGTCCATATGCCAGACACTGGTACGTGGCGTGGGAACTGTGGGAGACCCAAACACCCAACAGAAGTATTTTACCCCCTCCCTAGTGCAAAAGCAGAGAACTCAAGCGCAAAATGTCACCAAAGCAGAATGGTATGAATGGTAGTCCAAGCTGAAGATTCCAAGTTATTTCCCCTTAACTTACCCTTACCTATGCACCATTTCTGGTTATAAATGCATCACTATGCCCACCATAGAGAATTACATAGACACAACCTGCACTGATGTGGTAAAGTGCTCTGTGTATAAAAGTAGTCGCTTAAGGTAAAACTATTTGAAATGCCAATCTATTAGCTGCTACAACACTGTTATGTAGATCTCTCTAATCCACTAGGCATTGAGATATAGAAAAAAAGGGAATTAAGAGGAAGTTAAAAGAAAACATCCACCAAAAATCCCTTAAGTGGAGCGCTGTGTAAAACATATCTTGCCTTCAATGAGGATGTGAGCATCAGAACTGGACCCTGGAGCAATGGAAGGAGGTTGCCTGGTTTGATTAATCACATTTTCTTTCAGCAGAGTCAATATTATGCTCTGTGCAATGTTCTGCGGAGAAGCCTTGGGTCCTGGCATTCGTATGGATGTTACTTGGACACGTATCATCTACCATGAGTATATTGCCAACCGCATACATGCCTTCATTGCAATGATGTTCCCTGATGGTAGTGGCCTCTTTCAGCTGTATAATGCACTCTGCCACACTGATAAAATTGTTTAGGAATGATTTGAAGGTGAGAGCCTGACAACCAAGATGGCCAGACATGTTCTCTCCTGGCTCCGGCACATCTAAATAAACACAGCTTTACTTACAAAATTCACACTGGTTGAAGCCTTACTCAAGTTGTGGACTGTCCTACACCGAGCATGAATACGCAAAACCGCGTACCACTTAGTTTTTCTATTACCAAGGCATGCAGCTTAGTCTGTCTAGGGGCCTAGTAACCAGGGAGAAAAACAATCTCTCGACACAGGTTAGCTTTCTATGAGGATCATCTTGTAGCCCTACTTCCTCTCCCCCCTCTGAACACACATAGTCACTTATTGATACATAGACCTAGGTACACAGTCACATATAATGACACAGTTACAAACAAGACACATACATTCATACATATGCCGTCACATACAGTCACATGCATACACGCACACTGTCATAGGCACACATTCACACACAGTTACAGACACACACGGTCACATACAGTTACAGACGTACAGGCACAGTCACACACAGTTTTACGCACACAGACACAGTCACATTCAGTGGTGTATCCTGGTTTTGTGCTGCCCTAGGCTCCCCCCCCGTGCGCGCGACCACCACCCATCCCTTCCCCCCGCCCCGCCTTCTAAATACACACACTCACTGACAGATACGCATACACTAGCTAACAGAAACACAAACTCACTGACACACACAGACACACTCACTAGCAGACACACACTAGCAGACACACACACACTCACTGGCAAACATACACACACAGTCAAATACACAAACACAAACACACTCACTCACTAGCAGACACACACACTCACTAGCAGACACACACACTCACTGACACACACACTCACAGGCAAACACACTCACACTAACAGTCAGACACACACACTCACTAACAGACACTCACACTAACAGACACACACACTCACTAATAGACACACTCACTAACAGACACACACACTAACAGACACACTCACTAACAGACACACACACTCACACACACTAACAGTCAGACACACAGTCAGACACACAAACACAAACACAAACACACTCACTCACTAGCAGACACACACACTCACTAGCAGACACACACACTCACTGACACACACACACACTAACAAACACACTCACACACACTCACTCACATTAACACATGTATTTTTTTTAACCTCCTCCATCCAGCCTCCTTACCTTTGGGAATGCTGGGGGGGGTTCTCTATCTCCCTGGGGGTCGAGTGGCTGCTGGGTGCTGGGCGGGCAACTGGCGAGGGAGCTCTTCCCCTGAGCTGTCTGCTCAGCTCCCTCGCGCGCTGCACAGTGAGGCTGGGAGCCGGAAGATGACGTCATATTCCGGCTCCCAGCCTCACTCTGTGGCGCGCGAGGGAGCTGAGCAGACCGCTCAGAGGAAGAGCTCCCTCACCAGCCGCCAGCCCGCCCAGCCCGCCCAGCCCAGCATGTCTGTTAGCCGCAAGGCTAACTAGGCATTTGCCCTGGGCATTTGGGGGGTGGCTTTTTTTGCCGCCCCCTGAAAAATGCCGCCCAAGGCAAATGCCTTGTTTGCCTCGCGGCTAAAACGCCCCTGGTCACATTGTCACGTAAAGTTACAGATACAGTCACACAGTTACAGACACTCAGTTACAGACATACAGACACAGTCACACTCAGTTACAGACACACATTAACACACAATCATAGTAACCTTTATAAGGGAGGAGCAGATGCATGTCAGTCCCTGGTGTCTAGTGGTTGGGGAAGCAGAGACACCTTCCTGCTTCCCTCTTAGCTTGCATCAGCTAACAGGCAGTGGGTGCTGGTGGCATTTAACTCTGCCCCCATTGCCTGGATCAGTATGCAGCTCCCCTCTCCTGTCTGTCACCGGGGCGAACCGCCCCTCTTGGTAAGACAATGATTTACTCTGTGATAATAATAAAACAAAATTAACAACAAACAAACAAAGTAATATTCACACTATCATTTTTATAGTTACTTTCAAAGTGTATAAAGAAAAATGTACAAAATACAGTTAAATGAACAGTGCACACTCCCAAAAACAAAAATACAGTTTTACATTTTACAAGACTATGTAAAAAAACATATCTTAGCAAATAAATATGGTGATTTAGTTCCACAATACGGATATATGGTGTTAAGTCCACACTACGTCATAGTACCCCAATATCAGTATGTCCAACACTAATTTTAACATGGGAGATTTACATGCTAACTTACAGCTGTAACTCACCAGTTTATGTTTTTCTGTGGGCACCTCCAAAGTGACACCAATAGTAGATGGGTGGGTGCTCAGCACAACAGGAATCTGGTCTGGATTCCAAATCTACACAGATATTTTGTGTTCCTTTGACTATATTTTTTATATATTTTGGAATTTACAGCAGCACCACTACTTCCTGCCCCCATTTCCTTTTTTTTCTATTAAGAAAAAATGTAACTGTTCAATCGGGTTAATGTGGAAGGCTCCCATGAAGTATTCAAAAAGAATACCAGCCAGTACACTGAAGCCTTTTACAAATAAGATCTTCATGGTGTAAATCTAGAGATTGCATTCCGATGGTAGTCACCATCACTGGGGACCAAAGACTGACACTTTATGTAGGTCCCCAGCTTACCCTTATTTTTGTGCATGTGCTGTATATACTTACCTTCCGCCTCCCTGCACAAGGGAGTAAATCACGTTAGGAGGCATCATTAGCCTTTTATTATACAAGATAATGGCCTCTCATGGTCCCTTGTGGGTATTTTAGGGAGCCATAAGACTGGTCATCTTCTTTTGTATATATATATATATGTATATATATATATTATTGTATTTATATTTTGTAAATATTTTTTTATTACTGTTCACCCTGTAAATGGGGTGAGTTATCGGGTCTACCCAGTATTTGAGTACCGTGTCCTCAAAGTTGTATAACCTACTACTGGGGGACAGGAGAATGTCTAACTAGTTCATACAAAACATGAAAAACTATGTTCACCTTAGATAGTTGTAAGGAGTGAGAATTAGGGTTAAACCTTGTGAAGTATTGCTTTCTTGATTATTGCTATTAAAATACACACACACTTTAAGCTTGGTCTTGTGCCTGGTTGGTATTCTAAACGTATTATGAGAAGGTACAGCATCTTCATGGATTGGACAACGTCTTTCCAAATGGCAGTGTCAACTGCCTATAAGTTGAAGCAATGTGCTAGATCTGCTTTGGCAGGTCCATTAAAAGTTGTCTTCTTGGAGTTATCTATGTAATGAGTTACATTTACTGCCACTTCATGATTTGAAGCTACCAGTTTGATCAGTAGGGAAAATAAGCCAATCTTAGTGATCGTAATGAGAGTGAGAAGATCTCCTGTGCCACATAGTTTATCAGTATGCCAAATGATGCCCTGTAGACTTCAGTACATTGGCTTTACCTATTATTCCACCTCCTGTAAAAACAGCGCTTAATTTTGTAATCTTCATTTTTTTAATGTATATTTCAGCACTGTCTATCAGGGCTTGAGTCCATCTTGTCTGTATTATTACATTATATCCATTCGTGCAGGCGCACTGAATAATACGCTTCTTCTTCAAAATCTGCTGGTTTAACTCCTGAAACATTACAGCAAGTTTTTTCTGAAAGATACTAATTTTAACCCTCTTTTGAGAAGTTAATGGAAAATTCAACCCGCTGCCAGTCAAATGATGAAGTATTTTATATAAACACTGTAAAAAACGTCCTTATGACACCAGACTGCATCAGTATAAAAATATATTATATGGCATTTACTTACGGTGTACACTGAAAAGAGACTGTGTTTTATTTTTTTGGCTTTAGAACCTACAAAGACTGTTTCTGTTCAAGCTTTTTTTTTTACTGGTTTAACCCCTTCCCGACCGCAGACGGAAATTTTCCGTCAACCTTGTTGACTTCAGTTTTGGACCGCTGACGAAAAATTTCCGTCATTTACTAAAGTTAACCAAAGATTGCCGCAATCGCAGCCATCGCGGGGTTAACGGTGCTCCGGTCTGCCTCTGTATTAAAGGCAGACTGGGAGCACCCGATCAGACTGCCCCTGCAGCAGGCTGTCAGAGCGAGCACATGTGCTGTATATACTTACCTTCCGCCTCCCTGCACTTCTGGGTTCTGTGTGAAGTGCAGGGAGAAGGATCAGTGCTGCTGATCTTCTCCCTGTGTAAAAAAAAAAATAACGTTAAATCCCACCCCCCCCCTTTCCCCTGCTGTAATAACATTAACCCCTTCCAGTTTTGGACCGCTGACGAAAAATTTCCGTCATTTACTAAAGTTAACCAAAGATTGCCGCAATCGCAGCGATCGCGGGGTTAACGGTGCTCCGGTCTGCCTCTGTATTAAAGGCAGACTGGGAGCACCCGATCAGACTGCCCCTGCAGCAGGCTGTCAGAGCGAGCACATGTGCTGTATATACTTACCTTCCGCCTCCCTGCACTTCTGGGTTCTGTGTGAAGTGCAGGGAGAAGGATCAGTGCTGCTGATCTTCTCCCTGTGTAAAAAAAAAGAAATAACGTTAAATCCCACCCCCCCTTTCCCCTGCTGTAATAACATTAACCCCTTCCCTGCCAATTGATCACTGACTACAGTGATCAATTGGCAGGGTATACATTTTAATGTCATCTGATTTTTTTTTTTTAACCCCTGAGGGTTAATTTTTTTTTTAACCCTCAGGGGTTAAATTTATTTTATTAATTAATTTAAATATTTAAAAATTATATATTTAGCTAGCTGGGATGGGTGGAAGTTAGTGGGGAATTTGGTGTTAGGCTAACTAGGGGTTAACATTAAAAAAAAGTTTTCAAATAAGCTTTAAAAAGGTAAAAAAGTTTTAACTTTTTTTTAGTAATGTTTAAGTAAAAAAAAAAATACCACCCCCTTTACCCAGTCGAAATAAAAATTAACCCCTTCCCTGACAGTTGATCACTGCCTACAGTGACCAAAATACAGATCACAGTATTATACTGTAATCTGATTTCTTTTAACCCCTGAGGATTAACTTTTATTTATTTTTTAACC
The DNA here is from genome assembly GCA_933207985.1 of Pelobates cultripes. NCBI lineage: Eukaryota > Metazoa > Chordata > Amphibia > Anura > Pelobatidae > Pelobates > Pelobates cultripes. The sequence goes on along the minus strand of OW240912.1, from coordinate 409,038,707 downwards.
CTCAGGGGTTCAATTTATGTAATTAATGAATTTAAATATTTTATAATTATATATATTTTGCTAGCTGGAGTGGGTGGGAGTTATGGGAAAGGGGGGGATTTACTGTTAGTGCTGCTTACTGCTAGTTAGGGGTTAACGGTAAAAGAAAAGTTTAGAAAAAAATTTAAAAGTGTAAAAAAAGTTAAGAAAGTGTAAAACATTTAATAAGTAAAAAAAAAAAAGGGTTTTACAAAGTAAAAAAATACATTAAAAAATGCTCATTACCACTACACCTGGTACAAGCTAGCGGAAAAATGATCCCACGCTAAGGTTCAAAATATGCCTTTTGAATTGCCCTGGGATGTCTTCTTTAAGAAATGGTATGCCTTTATGGTGTAATTGGATTATATAGCCTTGTAAAATACTCTAAAATGGGACATGGACATAGCGTAAAAATTCAAAGTTTGAAAAAAACTGGAATGGCTGCTTCTCAAATGCGCCCCTTCAACATCCACATATACCTGGCAAAGGTACATACGGGGGTATTGCTGTACTCAGCCAACATAGCTGAGCAACATATGAAGTAGTATACAGTCGTAGTACACATAAGGTTTGCAAAATATACGGCGCAAACTCACTTTGTGTGTCAAAAAGGCAGAAAAAATGCTTATTACCACTACACTTGGTACAAGCTAGCGGAAAAATGATCCCACGCTAAGATTCAAAATATGCCTTTTGAATTGCCCTGGGATGTGTTCTTTAAGAAATGGAATGGCTTTATGGGGTATTTGGATTATATAGCCTTGTAAAATACTCTAAAATGGGACATGGGCACAGTGTAAAAATTTAAAGTTTGAAAAGAACTGGAATGGCTGTGTCCCAAATGTTCCCCTCCGATATCCACATATATCTGGCAAAGGTACATACGGGGGTATTTCTGTACTCAGCCGACATAGTTGAGCAACATATGAAGTATTATACAGTCGTAACACACATACGATTTGCAAAATATACTGTGCAAACTCACTTTGTGTGTGTAAAAAAGGCAAATAATAGCTTATTACCACTACACTTGGTACAAGCTAGCGGAAAAATTATCCCACGCTAAGATTCAAAAAATGCCTTTTGAATTGCCCTGGCATGTGTTCTTTAAGAAATGGTATGGCTTTATGGGGTGTTTGGATTATATAGCCTTGTAAAATACTCTAAAATGGGACATGGGAACAGTGTAAAAATTTTAAGTTTGAAAAGAACTGGAATGGCTGTGTCCCAAATGTGCCCCTCCGATGTCCACATATACCAGGCAAAGGTACATACGGGTATTTCTGTACTCAGCCAACATAGTTGAGCAACATATGAAGTATTATACAGTCGTAGCACACATACGATTTGCAAAATATACTGTGCAAACTCACTTTGTGTGTCAAAAAGGCAAAAAAACGCTTATTACCACTACACTTGGTACAAGCTAGCGGAAAAATTATCCCACGCTAAGGTTCAAAATATGCCTTTTGAAATACCCTGGGATGTGTTCTTTAAGAAATGGTATGCCTTTATGGTGTAGTTGTAATATGTAGCCTGCTCAAGTGCTCCAAAGTGGGACACGGACACATCAAAACCCTCCATGAAAATTCACACTTAAAAACCTTAACTTGTCACGTCTCTTTTACAGCAGTGTAACTTCACAAAATAGTGTCTAGGTCATACATTGGGCATATTGTTTTACTCAGAAGACTTAGCTGAGCATAATTTGGGGGGTTTGAACTTAGTGGCACATATGAAATGTACAAAATGCCCAGCAAAAATGTAATCCGTATGTAAAAAATGCCCCAAATTATTTTTTACCACATACTTTGGCATATATTGGTGAAAAAATGGGGGCATGTTAAGGCACAATATGCACCATATGAGATACCCTGGAGTGTCTACTTTTACAAATGGTAGGCCTTTGTGGGTTTTTTTTGAACAGTCAAACTGTTATAATACCCCAAATTGAAGCATAGGCCCATTAAATCCGCCTCTCAAAATTCTACTGTAAATGTTGAAATGGACTATATGGCACTGTAGCTTCACGAAATAGTGCCAAAGACATACAATGGGGGTATCGTTGTACTCAGCAGAAGTAACTGAACACAAAATAAAACTTTGTACAGGAATAGCACACACCAACTTTACAAAATACACATGAGAAGTTCTTTGTTATAAGTTTGTGTGCCAAAAACCCCCCAAAAACTAAATTTTACTCCAATATTTAGCAGAGATTGGCGGTGAAATGGCTACGTAGAAAGTGTCAAAACAACCTTAGGACAATAGCCTGTGATGTCTACTTTATATAAATATATACTTTTGTGTGGCAATTTTGTTTTCTTTTATGGCTATTAAGCTTACAAGACAAACATACCAAATTCTAAAATCGCTCCACATTAAAAGTTTATTTTACTCCTTGTGCTTTGTGACCTGTAACTACCAAAAAAAACTTAAAATCCCAGACACATTATATATTCTGTAAATCAGAACAACTAAATTAATTTATTTTTAATTACTTTCTTTAACCTGCACTAATTAGGCACACATTATTATTGCAAAAACTGTACAAAAAAGCAAATTTTCTTTTTTTTTGCCTTTTTCTGTATTTTATTAATAATAAATAAGCATTTATATATATGTTACATCAAATTAAAGCCCTTTCTGTCCTTTAAAAAACAGTATATAATATGTGTCGGTGCAATAAACGAGAGAGATGCAAATTGCAGTTGAACGCATATAGCAAGAAAATGCAAAAATTGCTTGTGTCATTAAGCGTAAGACAAGCTTCTGAAGCTGTGTCCTTAAGGGGTTAATAGAATGATTTTTCCAATATAAACAAGGCTAATTAGAGAGGACTATTTAAAAAAATGTTTATTTACCCCCCCTAAGTGTTATAGCCTAAATTACATAAGTAAGTGGGATTGTTTTCTATTGTTGTATACAGCTCGTAGCAGAAGATCATACATTGGACGTTATATACTGTATCAAATAATTTAGCAATATAAAATAGAGAAGCATGTATCCACAGTTATATTCCATTGTGTAACACTGGATAGAGCTCACATATCCACTTGTAGGTCCAGATGAGATAACTCCAAACATTATCTCTTATTAAAAAGATATCAATATAAATTATGAATTATCTCCATGTGCCATGGTTCCAACAGCTGTCCCTGCTTCTTCAAGATTAGTGCATGTCTTAGTTGGGAAGAGTTTATAATGTTATCACAAGATCTACTCCAGACCAAAATAGAGTTGGGAAGAAGTTTCAGCTAGCACAAGCCATGGCCCTTTGTTTTCTCATTGGGGATAGATAGATAGAAAGATAGATAGATAGATAGATAACTAAGTTGGCCTACAGGAGGCATAGAGCCCTTGATTTAAAGATGGCTTAAAATATCCACCAGCTTAATGCTTCTCATTTGCAAGGACTCTGGAGCTTGTTTAGATAGAGGTTAATGTAATTTGCAAGGGCAGTGGAACTTGTTTAGATAGAGGTTAATGTAATTTGTAAGGACTCTGGAGCTTGTTTAGATAGAGGTTAATTTAATTTTTATGAGCTAGATTATACAGAGCCATAGTGCCAAATGGAGGTTTTTTTTTTGGAGGTTTTTTTTTTTTAATTAAAATGCTTTTTTATATTTTTTACATTTGCCTGGGAGTTTATTTCATTGGACAACATTTGGGACACACATGGTGCTTAGGGTGTTCCTTTAATACATGCACTTTCACAACATCAAAACCACATGGCTAACATCTTGTAGGTCATCTTCATGCTACCAATAGAATCGTGATGCATTGATGCATGGAATCTGAATGTGACCTGTGGTATCTGACACCAAGACATTAGCAGCAGATCCTTTAAGTCCTGCAACTTGCAAGGTGGTGCCTCCATGGATCAGATTTATTGCTCCAGCACATCCCACAAATGCTCAATCGGATTTAGATCTGGAGAATTTGGAGGCCAAGGCAAAACTTGTTGTCATGTTCCTCAAACCATTCCTGTACTTTTTGCAGTGTGGCAGGGTGCTTTATTCTGCTGAAAGAGGCCACTGCCAGCAGGGAAACCCATTGCTATTAAGGGTGGTACATGGTCTGCAACAATCTCTAGACAGGTGGTAAATGTCAAAGTAACATCCACATGAATGACAACATCCAAGGTTTTCCAGCAGAACATTGCCCAGAGCATAAAACTGCCTCATCTGGCCTGCCTTCTTCCCCAGTAGATCCTGCTGCATTTCTTTCCCAGGATTGATACCCAACCATCCTCCCAGCTAAAAGAAAACATGATTTATCAGACCAGGCAACCTTTTTCCATTGACTCATGGTCTAGTTCTCATGTTCATGTCCCTATTAAAGGTTCTTTCGGCAGTGGACATGGGTCATCATGGACACTCTGTCTGTTCTGCACTTACACATCCCCATACGCGATGCACTGACACCTGTCTATATATTCTATGTTTCCATAATGGCCAGCATTATATTTTTCAGCAGTTTGAGCTACAGTAGCTCTTCTGTGTGAAGACTTGTCTTTGTTTTCCATGTGCATGAATAAGCCTTGGGCACCCATTACCCTGAAGCAGGTGCTAACCAATGCATACCGGGAAACACCCCACTTAACTTATCATTTTGGAGATGCTCAGACCCATTTGTCTAGCCATCCCTAGCTGGCCCTTCTCAAAGCCACTCAGATCTTTTCACTTGCCTATTTTTCCTGGCTATTCACTTGCTGCCGAATATATCCCACTACTTGACAGGTGTTATTGTTATTATATAATCAATGTTATTAACTTCATCTGTCAGTGGTTTTAATGTTGGGGCTGATCAGTGTGTCTTTCTTTTTGCTCCCCCTTTTATTTTGTGTAGGGGATACATATTTGGAACTCTTTTCCCCAGCACTCTAATGCTACCAGTAGGTATTTTTTCTTACATAACTCTTGGTGCTGTTTGGCTAGTCTTTCACATTTAACATTTGCAAGTTAGCTTTCAAGGAACAATTAATGTGCCTTTGAAGCATTTAAAGTGTGGTTAACAACAACTTCTTCTATAATTTCTGAAATTGATTGAAGTAATTTTTCCTACCACACTTTCCACTTTCTTCATGATATAGGCCATCTCCAAGGACCTGTCATAAACTGTTATATATTTGTTGGTGACTCTGGTAACATAATGCATACATAGATTGTGTCTAAACACTCTTCACTATCCATAACCCTAAACCATCATTAACGTAACGCTAGCATTAACCCTTACCCTAACACTAACCTTACACTAATGGTAATCCTACAGCTACTGTAATCATAATACTACCCTAACAGTAACTTTAACTTGTGACGGAACGCTGGCACTCCGACTGAGTACCTCCGCCAATCGATGCTCCTAGTGCTCGCTGAGGACTCCAAGCACTCCAACCGACACCATCAGCACTGCAAACCCCACTTCGAGCGATGCAACTGCGCCGGGGTCTCTGCTGTTTCCACCCACCCTGGACCCAAGGCCAGGATCCAGCTTCCAGTGGGTGAACCTCTCTTTCCCCAGAGAGCAGGAACAGGAACAAATCAAGCTATTGCAAGAGCTTCCTCTGGAGAGTAAGTGATTATAGCAATCCCCAGAGTGTAGGTGTCCCTTCCCCCAAACATGAGCCAAGGCTTAATGCTGGAACAAGACTGATTTACTGGCACACAGAACTCACAATTTATGCAACACAAAACTCCTCCTCTGGGCCAGGCTAGATAATTGAGTTTCTACAATACACAAAGCTCAATTATCTGCTGGCCAGAAACATTACAATTTTTACAGCATTCATAACTTCTAAAATATACATCACAGGGACCCCAAAACATGCAATAACCCCATAAAAAGTATATCCTTGGAACCGGGGGATCTGGGTGAACCACATATCCAAAATTCACCCAGATCCGTTCAGTACTTTGGAAAATACAGTTTAATGCAGATTCTGCAGAACATATACAGGCTAAATGAAAAACAATCACTGTATAATGTGTCCCCTGCTGTATAGTCCAAAACCACTGCACGATGTCTCTGTGCACCAAATACTGGCGAGATGGCACCGTGTTGAAAAGTCCAAACAGTGTCTGTGAGTTAAAATGGCCGCCATCCATTGTTCTCACCATGTGCTTCTGATACAGGAAATGGTGGCCACCCAGTAACTCCACAGTATGTCCCCAGATGGTTCTTAAAGGGCCAGCAGCAGCACAACACAAATCCATTATGCCCAAATCATGTCTTTAAAGGGCAATACATCCCAGGGGCCATAGTCACAGGGCAAGAGGCGGGCAAGCAGTCCTCTCCAGGCACAAGTGGCGAAGGGCACTTCGTCACACATCTTCCCTTTGGGGGGAAGACTAAACAGGTACCTGACCTTCTGCCGGTCAGTACCTAGATTAGTCGGGCAGCCCACCCACAAAGAAAAATACGCAGAGTAACCCCCCCACAATAAATGGTACTGGCCTGTAGGTTCAAGTTTGTAGTGGGACAGCGCAGCACTCTCGGTCTCCCTGGTGCAGCTAGGCAAACTGCTGGTGTTGCTTGGGGGGCAGAGGCCAGCGGCGCTCTGCCCTGCTGCCAGCTCTTCCACTGGGGTAACCCGTGGTAAGTCAGGCTCTGATACAGGGGAAAAGGGGGGGCAGAGGCTAACAGAGCTCTGCCCAGATGCCAGCTCTTCTGCTGGGAGGGGGTCAGTGGGTATCGCAGGCTCATCCACTGCCCCCAGGACCCAGTTGGGATGTAGCTGGGGAGGGGAAGTTTCGCTTACCTCCTCCTCCTGGCATCCCTGCGGGGTTGGTTGGGGATCTGGACCGCCCGTCCAGCCTCCCTGTAGGACTGGCACAGAGACCGCAGTCCCATCTGCGCCAGTGTGGTTAGGTTTGTCTTCCCCCTCTCCCGGTATCTCTGGCTGCTGTTGGAGGGGGAGGCTGGTTGCCCCCACACCCCAGGACGCTGGTTGCTGTAAGGTGGAGGGATCGACCATCACCTCCTCCTGGAACTCAGGCCGCCGCTGGGGAGAGAGACCAGTTGTCTCCTCTCCCTGTATATTATACTGCCGCTGGGGACCTGGGCTGACTGCCCAGCATCCCTGTAGGGCTGGCAGAGAGACTTCGGTCCCATCTCCGCTTGCCATCTCTCTGTGTCCCCAGGACAAGTCTATGAAGTCGCCCACCTCCGGCTGCTGTTGGAGAGGGAGGCCGGTTGCCTCCCCTCCCCAGGACGCTGGTTGCTGTACGGGGGAGGGATCTACCATCACCTCCTCCTGGAACTCAGGCCGCCGCTGGGGAGAGAGACCGGTTGTCTCTTCCCTCTGTACGGTGCACTGCCGCTGGGAAGGGAGGTCGCTGCTCTCCTCTCCCTTTAACTCACTCTGTCGCTGGAGACGGGGTGTCAATACCCCCAAACTCCACAGTTGGTACTCGTAGTTCCGTGCGTCTTGGTTCTCAGCACTCAACAGGCGCATCACTTGATGGACCACCTCATCTGAATGGTTTGGGCCAAACCAGACCAGCCGCGCCTTTACTTCCTTCATGCAAGCAGTCCTCTCCAGGCACAAGTGGCGAAGGGCACTTCGTCACATAACTCTACAAAACTCTTACCACTAAATATAACCCTACCATAACCCTAACCCAACCACCAACCCCAACTCTAACCCTAAAGAAAACTTCTGCTTATATCAATTTTCATATTAGAAAATGGGTTTCCTAGTTAAAACAGTACATAGTGGTTTTTGAAAATTTTTTATTCAATGTCACATCCAAACTACTTTTCCATATTTGGGATCTATACAGACACCAGCTGGTACCCAGAACTCCAATCTCCTTGGCTTCCCCGTTGACATCCATGTCCCTCCTTATACTTACATTACTACACATGATATGGGGGAAAAGCAGTATCTATTGCCTGCACCAAATATGCCAACTAGGCTCTTTGTGAACCTTCCATAAGTTGCAAGAGAACTTGGCACTGCCATTCTGTGCTCTCTTCTCCTACTTAAAACTTAAATCCTATTTAACATTAACAGACAAACACCAATCTCGTACTGGAGACACCTCATCCCTCACAACATTTGAGAAAACGTGTGAACAAGAGAAACCGCCCAAAAGAGCACATTCTATGTTTTACAAACTTATAAACACAGCACAAACTGACCCAACCAATACATTTGAGGAGGCTTTGCATGGGGAGATGGGTCAACACTTTAATGTCGTGGAATGGACAATGGCATATTCAATCCATGGGGGCCTAACATCCTGCACGACTCATATAGAATTACAGAGGAAGTGAATGTAGAGATGGTACAAGGTAACAAGCAAGATTTACAGAATCTGGCCCCAGTCTACCAGTGTGTGGTGGGCATGTAGAGGTGACTCCTTCCCAGCTGATAAGACTGTGATCGGTGCTGGGCAGTTGGAGAGTCTCCCTGAAGAAGCCTGCAGGCCAGAAACACCACAACTGAGTGCTATCGCAATGAATGGAGTTGAAGGAAACTATGAAGAGCTGACTTCAAGTGCTTCATGGATTTATCAGTCACTCTAGAGCCACTAAAATTACCTCAGCTGACAGAGGGGAGACCCAGGTATCTGCTTATACCTGAATTTCCAGTTATGAGCAGGCATTTAATCCTACAGGTAGCTATAGGCTTATTTAAAAAGCTTTTTGTAACACTGACTTACAGCACTGCAAACAGTTCATCAAAAAGTCTGGGGCCACTAAAAATAACCCCAGCCGACAGAGGGGAGTTGTAGGTATCAACTAACATCTGGGACTCCCTAGTAGGAGCAGGGATTTAAACCTTCTCACACCATATCTACAGGATATGACTAAGGCCCTAAAGGCATTAAAGCCCATTATAGTTAGCACGTGCTTGTGCTTATGTAGAGGGTAACTGTGTATGGGCATAAACCTTCACCATTGATAAACCACCTCAACCTCTTATTTCCCAAAATGAACCACAACAGATTTGCTTTGGATTAAAATAGGCCACAGCTTTATTAAAATATAAATATATAAATCTTTAAATGTCAAATTTATAACATAAAACACTATATGCATAATTACTCAGTAAATGGATACGTCACTGAGTACCACCTTGCCAACCAAACATAACTTAGGGCAGTTGCCCCTTCCCCTTGTTCCACCCAGACCAAGGCCTTTTCTTGGACCTTCCATTTCAAAATGCTAACCACTAGCCACTTATTAGCTCAGTGGGCATGTCCGTTATCCATAACTGTACCTAAGGTTAGAGGAGGGACAGCACTATTCATCCACTTTCCACAGACCGCTGGTCCAACCCCCAGTTGACAAGGGCCACCAAGGACCACCACAAGACCCGCTGGTTTACCCCCTAAATTAGCAGGGCCGCCCCAACACCAGAGCCATGACCTTCTCCAGTGCATCCTGCAATGCCAAATTAAATAGATCCAGTCCTACCTCCATCAGATGGATCCCATTACTCCTAAAAAAATTGCTGCGTTACGCTCAAAGATGCGGTGATGCACCGTGAGCCCCCACATTCCCTTCTCAAATCTCGAAACCCAATTATTAAGTTTAATTCTGCGCCGTTCAAGAGCCCTGGGGTCTCTTGCCCCCCTCCAATAGTTCAGAGATAGTACCTACTACGTTCCCAGGTATCCAAGAGCCCCTTCAGACACCCCATCAGGGAACCCCAAGCCCCAGGACCGACCGGGCTACCCCAGTCCTCGCCCGACCATCTACCAATCCAGAACCGAACTCACCGGAGGGCGCGGGAGTCGATTGGAGTAGTGGAGCCGTAACCACTGGAGGCTGGACCGGAGCTGACATTTACAATGGGAGCAATATCACCATAGCTCTTAACGATGCCTGGAACATGGCCCGGTCCGGAGCCACCTGTGAAAAAAAAATAAGTTAAATCATATCTCTCCCCCCTGAACCAGAATGGCAGGCCCACAAAAGGGGGACAGTGAACGCAAGGGGTGCCCGATAGGACCGCACAGCGCACCGAGGGAGGGCAGGGGATTGGCAGAGCTACTACGGGAAGGGGAAAGAGACAGCCACCTTACACTACTCCCAGCCACGTCCCCACTTCACCTGTGCCCCCGGGAGACACCCTTAAGCCTACTCACCCGCCTGGAGGCCTGTCCACCACTCCACCTGCCTGGGCCGTGAGACCCACACAGAGGGTCCGCCGATGAAGATAAGGACGCCAGAAAACCCTCAGCGGCTGCAGAAGGAGATTTAGCCTGCACTGGAGCACCATCAGTCTGTGTAGCCATGGACCAGCCGGCCCAGGAAGAAGGACTGCAGCTCCTACTGAGTGGGGTTGGAGAAGGGGATGATAAGCAGGCACGGACAGCCCTGCTGCCTGGGTAGTGACCGGAGCCCACAAAGGACGCAAGGCTCGCGGCCACAGGCCAGCAGATCCGCGAGGCCAGACCTGCAATCCTGAGCCCAGGAGGGCCCGGAGCTTCCCCTTGAGGGGCGAAATGCTACTGCTGGGAGGGGAGGCGGCAACAGCGGCAGAGGCCTGAAGGCAGGGAGGCGGCAACAGCCGCAGAGATCTGAAGACGAGACAGCTGAGCCTGCAGTTGAAGACCCCCATCTTGTAAGGCCTCAGCCCTGAGGACAGAGAGGACAGTTTCGATATCCATACTGACCGTGGCCGCAAATAGCACTTGGAAAGCAAGTATAACGAGAGCAACAACCAGCAATTACCAAGCTGTTCCCAACTGATAATTAAGATGGCTGCTATCCTGTAATATGGCAACCTATTTATAGTAGCCCACCCATCTACCCCATACTACTCCACCCACATCCCAAGACCACTTTACCACATTCCTCTGTATTCACTCCCCTCACACTCACATGTACCTGTGGCCTTGCCTGGCTCCTCAGGGTCTGAAACATCTTTAGATTAACAAAACAGGCACATTTAAAATTTTGAGATCACGTAAACACATCTAAAGACAGATGGAGGTGATTTTTTTTTTTTTGTGTGCATTGATACACTCATTGATGGCAGTATAGGTAAATTATACATATACTCGAAGACGCATTTCACATTAGTACAAAATACCTAACAGAAGACAGCTGAACTTTTTTTTTTTTTAAATAACGTTAAAAATCATATTAAAGGCATCACAAATCGTAGTCTAAACTAGGTTCTGCACTAATATTAATAGGAAAACTAAAGTAGATAGGTGTGTGGCCTTTGAAACAGTCCAGGGCATAAACTTCAAGTCAGCTGATACCCTTCGAGGACAGAGAATTCCACAGTGTGAAACGCAGACAAATTGCTATAGGCCTTTGTACAAGTGGATAACTAGGCAAAATCAGCACTGACCAGAATTCCCTGCCTGAAATGGTAAAAGCTGTTCCGAGCTCCCCAAGTAATCCAGGGAGGCTGACACTTCAGTCCTCTTAGGCATTCTTTCACATATTGAGAAGAAGGTTCTAGGGTTTTCAGGCCTGCTTTTGTGTGCAGTTGCCTGCTGGCTGGAATCACCTTCCGGTAGATGTGGGACTCTCTACAGTGGCTTTTGCCTTGTTACAGGAGGTTGTAGACGGAGTCTTCGTTTGTCCAGAAATCTTCAAAGAGCCTTCCAGTTGTGCCATGGTAGAGGGCTTTATATTGGAAGTCTTGCGACCAGATGGTGTCCTCCATCTTAGGAAGGTTGCTGCACAAGCAGAGCACACCAAGACCTCCAACAGCCCTCAGTTCCTCCAACTGCAGATGCCTGCAGTGTAAGTGCCACTGAGATTTAGGATAATCCGCTCTGGAGGGAGGAGAACAGGAATTCAGTCAGAGGCTTCTGAGTACCAGAAGTTTCAGGGGGGAGAACGAAAATATGGATGTGTCAAGTAGATAGCTGTCTTGTTTGCTGTCCTTTTATATGGCAATCCCACATAAGGATAGCAAACAGGGGAGTTATCTACAAAACAGTTGACAGAACAAAATTAAGCGGTATAATTAGCTAGCCCAGAATGAAAATAAAAATTATAATAATGTGCAAATTGGTTGTCTGACACCAGCACGCACAACATGCAGTTGCCAATGGCAGCATCCCCTATGGTAAATATTAATGCCCCCCATAGTTTGAACTGTGGTATCTTATGTACCCTCCTATACATGGTTCACAGAGTCGCCACTGGCCAAGACGTGTGCTTATTTCCAAAATCGTGCTTATTTCATTTCATATATGTGCTTATTTCCAAAAATGTATTTCCCTCTGGGAATGGTCATACAGTGATATCCATAATCTCTTGCACCTCAGTTCCTATCAGCCTCGGGTACACTCTGGCTAAAAACTCATGGCATTTATATTTCTGTACAATCAGGTTGAGACTCCTAATGTAAAATACCACTAATTTGTTGGGTAATTAGTACATTTTAACTTGAGGGATACGTGTTTTTCCTTTCAAGAACATAAACTAGATTCTTTGTTTCTTTTTTTGGATGTCTAAATTAACTTTATAAACCAGTTCTGACAATGCAATAAGTACCAATACTTACATTATACATTATTCATTTGGGAGTTAGAACACATAGCATCAGCAGATCCTTGTGTAGGAATAAAAAGGTGTTCATCAAAAGTTGGGGTAAACTTGAGTGGTGCACACATGTTAATGTATTTCACATGGTAGACATGAGAGCCAAGACAAAATTATAATCACAACCAGCTGGTTGCATCTCACTATACATCTGTTTCATATCCAGCATGCCCAATGATCTTTATATAAACAGCTAGTATTATTACAGGAGAATGATGATTAACCCATCCAATTATTGAGAGTGCCAAGGAAATTGGGTTCTGATTGTACTTCAAAGCTGCAAATTTACATATGGACTGGTAGAAAAAGATATACATACATCCATTAGGTTCACTGTAATGCCAAGTCCCAGTGATGGCGGTTGAATCTTTTTTTTAGAGTTATTGATTGTGGTCTTCAACATGTGGGCCTACATGAGATGTTTTACTACAGTTTCTTTACAACAATTTATTTTAACCAGCATGTTCCTAGGTGATGATCCATAGGCTGGTTTAATATCAGATGGTAGTTTCGTGTAAGTCTTTCGGGAACGTGGAAAAAGGTGCAACATGGATTCCTATAATGTACTAGAGAAATAGTCTGCTTATGTTTTTAATGCATGGCATGAGTTAAACCACTCAGCTATATGCTGCATCTGTGCATTATTGATACCATCTTGCTTCGTAGCCTCATTTATGTTTTTAAGGAATGAAGCTTTGTTGCATTCGTAACACAGACACCATCCCATGTCTACGTGTGAGAGGTGGTGGGAGCATACGATTGATGTAGATTAATTTAGAAATAAACAAAAATGTTTAAAAGTCTATCTGTTCCTGTCCAAATCTGAGATGAATAAATTGCGTATACGCAGAAGTAAGTTTACACTGACACATGCAGTTCAGGTTAAAAACACTTCAGGAAATTTATTAGCATCTAGTTAAAAAGCGGGCACGCAGGCCTTTTTATATGCAAAATGACATCATCATTGAATATCAGATAATAACAAATAAACATCATTAATTGGGTTAAATGTTAAGTGGCTATGTCAGTGTCCACCCATTAATATTATTAATTGGCTCAGAGATTTGAGTGACTAGTGAGGCACCCTCCCATCATGGGATGTCGTCGCCATTGCTCTTTAGCACGAGGCTTACTCGGTGGAAAGGGGGGCTTGGGCGTCATTTTACGTAGTTAGTGATGTCAGTCTCGTGGTCTGTTCCAAGGTTCTTTTATGAATAGAACATTTCATTTTGTCACTGTTCTCCTGGCCTTGGATTATACTATGTTGCAAGTCAACGGAGATCCGCTAACTCCGGGGCTAGTTATGTCCTTAGAGAGAGAAAATACAATCTCTTATTCATTATACTGAATACTGTCAGGAAATTCTGTCATGTAAAGTGAAGAAAATGGAGAATTCTGTCATAGTGTGAGATTAAAATGGAGTTAGTACAATAATTCAATACAGGTTCAGTAAAGATTTTAATAATTCTACATCAGTCCCCCCTATGAAATGTTAGATTCTAAAAGATAATCTTTATTTGTTAGTATCAGAAGACGTGTTAGCCCAAAGGCACAGAAACCCCGTGACCCGCTAGCTAGGTGTTATTGCAAAGTGCAAAGCTGTCCCTTCGTCTGTCCCTAATTGGCTAACTCATCTGTCCGCTGGGCACTCGAACACTTCACTCCATGGGTATCCCGAGGTGGCTAACCCACCACATCTCCGCACGGTAGACTTCCCAGACAGACAGATGCTGTCCCTAAGCTGGTTCCTTCCTAGAACTCTTGCACTTTATCAATAAACGGGATAGATTGTAGCGGTATACAGGGCGAGTTGACTTTTTGGAAATCTTGGTCATCAACTGTGAGGTGTGCGAAAGTGGGTGCCGCTTGGTCTACAGTCTTCAAGAGGAGCTTTCTCAGACAAGGGAGGACACAACAAACGAGAAGAGCAAAGATAAAAAGGAAAATTAGTATTGCTATACCAATATGCATCAAAGCTTTTTGCCATCCTGTCATCCAACCAAACCATCTCTCCCAGGGATCTTTTATCCCAGAGTTCCTCTTTAGCTCCTCAGAGAGCTCTTTCAATTTTTCTATAGCTAAGGTTACTTTACCATTGGGGCCTGTGTTTTCTGGGATGTAAGTACAACATGTCATGGTGTCAGGCAGAATTTTACATACCCCTCCTTTTTCGGCTAGAATCATATCTAAAGCCATTCTATTCTGGAATGACATTTGGGACGTAGCCTGCAGCTGTTCGGCCAAACCCTGAAGGGCATCCCTGGTGTAATTAACAAACCGTTGTTGGTTGTAGTAGATGTAATTTATCCAATTTAAATTCTTGTTTGCAGTGACTATGGTAAAAAGTGATTCAAATCCTGCAGCAACTTCATCCCTGGCTTTAAACTCATTGGGCACCCCCCTAGGTACCCCAATGGCATCAATGTAAATATGAGGGTCAAAACTGCCTTTTACTGGGGCTTCACGCTTTACCTTGGTTGGTGAGTGTTTGGACTCATGAGTATCGGGGTGTGTGTCAGAGATAATATGTATGGGCATGATTGCTTTAGCCAGAGTACACTCCCCCCACCATTCTTTATCCATTCTTGATCTCAGCTGTAGATCCCCACACAACCAGTAAATATCCCCCAATGATCTAGTGTGGAATTGTAGGAGGTTCATAGAGACAGTTCTGTAGGTGGCACAATAACCTTTAGAGAAGTTACCCACAAATTTACCAATTCCATCATAATTAGCATAACAGGTATAATTACCTTTATAGACAGTAACACCATCTGGGGGTTTGCAATCTTTGACTAGAAGAGGATACTCTACTGTCCATGCTTTACATATGGACCTATTGAAATTGTAGTGATAGGCAAAAAGACTCAGAATACATTCTTCTATATCTACTGGCAAAGTTAAAGGCACAGTGCCCAGGTGCGGCCGGGCACCACCACACAAATAGCATGCGGTTCTGTTATGTTTGTTGGCATTATATTTCATCCATTCTAACCATAGATTAACATAATTGAAACCTGTTTCAGCGGCCATGGTATCTTCAAATGTTGGATTTGCAATGGCCATCATGTCTTTAAAAGATTGGATGTGTGGTTTCAACGGATTTGAGACCATGTGGGTGGTCCCTTTCCACTCAGGAGAGTGGCACATATCTTTAAGGTGGAAATGTCCTAATTTATTATAGGAACCCTTCTTCCAGTACATTCCCATTACATACTGGTCTGCATCCGTTGGGCTGGGATGCTCAATGTTTAAGATTAATTTCATAGGTATGCCTCCTCCGGGCTTTCTTAGAGTCATTCTCTGGAGGAGGGACCTACCGTGATCATCAATTTTAGATAAGGCACTTTTTGGTTTGTAACCCCAGGCAGGCCCGGCATTCCATCCCGCCGCCCCCCAATGGTTACAGTTGTGCCCCCATTGTTTGTCAACTACACAAACATAGGGGTCTTTTGAATGAGGGATATCTCTATAGATATTCTGAATCTGTGACGTGGGGAATGGGCATTCTACGATGTCACAGTAGTCAAAAGTATAAGTAGCCACACGGGTACATGATGAATTATACCAGAAGGTGTACCCACTAGCATCTTTAGTGATGGCTACTTGTTGAGCTTTAATTAAGCTGATTAAGAAGATACTGTACCAGAGGTACATGGTGGTGCGGTACTAGCTTCCTCTGGGGCAAGTACTTTCTTACAATGGGAAGCGTGGATCCAATGTGGCCGGCCGGCCAATTTGACGGAGGTTGCGGTGATTAGGAGAACTTGGAATGGCCCGTCAAATCTTGGTTCCAAGGTATGTTTCCGCACAAACTTCTTGACCAGAACCCAATCTCCAGGAGGCAGGCTATGGGTACCTGTATCCAAATCGGGATCTGGAATTGAAGAGAAAACTTGGGCATGTATTTTGTTCAAGGCACTTGCAAGTTCAATTACATAGTCTACTAAAACATCAGATTGAAGCTGTAACTGTTGTGGATAATAACAACCTAGTCTGGGTGCGGTCCCAAATAGAATCTCGTATGGGGATAGTGAATGCTTCCCTCCAGGTGTGTGCCTAACACTAAATAGAGCTATTGGTAGACTTTCTGGCCAGGGCATCTTTGTTTCTTGTGGCATTTTAAGCATTCTGGCTTTTATGGTGCCGTTCATGCGTTCCACTTTCCCACTACTTTGTGGGTGGTAAGGGGTGTGAAAGGCTAGGGTCACCCCTAGAGCAGTCCAAATCTCTTTAGTCACTGTTGCTGTAAAGGCTGGGCCCTGGTCACTTTCAATAACTTCTGGAAGTCCAAACCTACATACAACATCTGTAAGTAGACGTTTTGCTGTTGTTTTGGCAGTGATATTGGCTACTGGGTAGGCTTCTGGCCAGCCTGAGAACATGTCCACTATCACTAGTGCATATTCATGGGGCCCGCTCTTGGGCATTTGTATATGATCAATTTGAATTCTCTGGAATGGGTACATGGGCTTAGCCAGATGTTTTGTAGGCACTTTGATTGGCTTCCCTGGATTGCATTTTGCGCAAATGGCACAAACCCTGCAGAAGTTAGTGATCAATGTTGTTATTCCAGGGGCTTCATAATACTTCTGGATGAGGGCGGCCATTAAATCTTTTGACAGATGTGCTGGTCCGTGTGCCCATTGGACAACTGCTGGGTATAAGTTTTTTGGAAGGCAGAATTTGAAATTGTTATAGTATATTCCGTCCTTTAAGACAGCCCCTTTCTTCTTCCATTTCTGGATCTCTTCAGGGGTAATTGCGGCTTGCTGTTCCTGTAAAATCCTTAGATCAGTAGGAAGGGTCTGTAAAGTAAAAACAGGAACTTCTTCTTGACCGGACACTTCTTCGTCCACTTCCTGCAAATTTCTTGCTGCTTGCTTAGCAGCCTGATCAGCCAGATGGTTGCCCCTTGCTTCATCTGTATCCAACTTCCCATGTGCCTTGACTTTCAATACGGCCACTTCTTCAGGGAGTAGGAGGGCATCCATTAGCTCTTTGATTGCAGAGCTGTGTTTGACTGGTGTGCCGGCAGTAGTAAGAAATCCTCTTGTCTTCCATATGAGGCCGAAGTCGTGTGCCACACCTAGGGCATATCTTGAATCTGTGTAGATGTTGGCACGTTTTCCTTCGGAGATTTTGCATGCTGAAGACAGGGCTTGTAATTCAGCTTCTTGCGCAGACATTGCTGGTGGTAAAGATGATGACTTGATAACTTCATCTGTTGTGGTTACGGCATATCCTGTGTGGTATTTCCTTCTTCATCAGCATATCTTGAACCATCCACAAACAGAGTGAAATCAGGATTTGTCAATGGATTCTCATGCACCGTTGGTAGATGTATGGTCTCCATTTTCATCTGTTCAAAACAGTCGTGAGGAGTCTCTGGGTCATAGTTGTTTACTATGACCAGGCTTTTAAAGTCATTTTCCAGGAAATGGCGTGGCCATGCTTCAAGTAGGTCAGTTGTGGGGTATTTGGCAATGCCATTTTCCTGTAACTTCGAGTCATCCATGGTGGCCCATAATTTCGCCATGGGCCCGAGATCATTCCATGATTTTGTTTTCAACTTGGTAACAGGGACATGTGGAATAGCAGTATCCCAATGACGGTATAAATACTTGAGTTCTGAAGGTAGTTCGATCAAGACCATGCTATTGCCTTCAGAATCACAATAGAAGTCGTGAGCAGTGAGTTTCACCTCCACCCAGTGATAGAGTTCATCTTCATAGCAAGGTTCAGGAGAGATGTTCGGCTTGTACCATGTGGTACAGAAGGCATATCCTGGACCCTCACAGAGAGGTTTTTGTTCTTTATAAAAGGTTAAATCAGGATGCATCCTCTTGATGGTTCCAGTGAGGAGAAAAATATAGGTTTCGTCCATGATAAACCCATAGTGGATACCCCCCTCAGGGAGTGGAAGAAGAGTGGACGGATTAAGAACTTGACACCTTTGTATGGTGATGTTGTCAGGTAGCAGGAGGTGACACTGTAAACGCAGGTGTCTGGCAGGAGACACATGTTTGAGCTGGACTTGGTTGATAATGGCAGAAATGTCATGAGGTGCCAATACGACCAGAGGATGACCAAGGACCAGGTCTGCAGTTTTCTCAATAAGTTCTCTTGCAGCAAAAAACAGCCCTAAGGCATGAAGGGGCCCCTCTGGCCACGATATCCAGCTGACAGGAGAAAAACCCAATAGGCCTTTGGCGGCCTCTTAACTCATTTGTTTGGGTAAGCACTCCTGTGGCGTGGCCTTGTCTTTCAGAGACAAATAATTTGAAGGGTTTGGTGTAGTCTGGTAGGCCCAGAGCAGGAGCAGATGCAATGGTACGTTTCAGAATTTTAAAATTGTCCAGTGCTTCATTTGTCAGGCAGAATGGGTCTGACTTGAGTGCATCATAGAGTGGCTGCATAAGCAGAGAGGCTTCTGGGATCCATGCTCTGCAATAGGAAATGAGGCCTAAAAAAGCATGGAGAGATTTTGTGGTTCTTGGAGGTGGAATCTCCAGTACGGCTCTGACTCGGTCCCGAGTGAGATGTCTGGTGCCTTGAGATAGGCAATGTCCAAGAAAGATTACTGTTGGCTGACAGAATTGCAGCTTGAGACGTGAAGCTTTGCATCCTTGTTCTGCTAGGTAGCAAAGGAGACTAATAGAACAGTCTTCTGTTGTAGGTATGTCATCCCCACAAAGTAGGAGATCATCCACATACTGAAGTAGGACAACTTTTGGGTGGTCTGTTTGCCATGGGTCCAGGATGGAGCACATGGCTTTAGCAAATTGACTTGGAGAATTTTGTGCCCCTTGGGGCATGACAGTCCATGTATACTGTTGCATTTCATTAGTGAAAGCAAACAGGTATTGGCAAGTCGGATCCAGTGGAACACTGAAGAAGGCATTAGCCAGGTCAATGACTGTGAAGTATTTTGCAGATGGTGGAACTCCAGATAGCAGAGTGTGGGGGTTTGGTACAATAGGGGTGTCCAGGACAGTTGCTTCATTGACAGCTCTGAGGTCCTGGACCATTCTGTACTTCTCTGGTTCCCCTTTTGGTGTTTTCTTCTTCACAGGAAATAATGGGGTGTTGCATTTTGATTCACACTTCACAAGAGCACCTTTCTCCAAAAGTGCTTTGATTTGAATTGAAATAGCTGCAGCCTGAGCTGGCTTTAGAGGATATTGTGGTTTTCTTGGTAATTTTGCTCCTGGAATGAGCTTTACCACCACAGGTGGAACTCTCAGATGACCTATGTCTTCTGGGCCTTTGGACCATAATTTTGCAGGTACCTTTGTTTTGATGATATCCGGAAAATTGGACCTCTGCTCTTTTGCTTCCCCACGGGGTTCATCTAAATGCAGCACTAGAGGTAGGGAGCACAAAACTGATTCAGATAGGGGAGTAGACAATTCTACTTGACCTTCTGGGGTGAAGGTGATAGATGCCTGCAGGCGTGAGAGGACATCAGCACCTAACAGGTTAATTGGGCATGTGGAGGATACTACAAATCGAGCAAGCAAGTTTGGGTAATTGCCAACTCGCAATGGGGTTGTTAAAGGACTGTGCCTTGGTTGGCCATCCACTCCAACACAAGAGACATCTATTTCTGATAGGAATGAGGCATCTGGCAGGTCTTGTTCTCTCAGAACACTTCGGGCTGCACCTGTGTCAACTAAAAATGTGGTTTCTCGTCCTTCAATGGGTAAAGTCACAGTGGCAAGTGGCCCCCCTTGTTCCCTGTAGACACTGCCATGGCAGGGGCATTAAGCATCAGCGGGTTTGCTCTCCTCTGTATGGGCTGTGTTACTGACTCAAACCCCTTTCTATGTCATTAGCCATAGCTTTTTGCAGTCTGAACATGTCTATCATTATAAATAATGGTTAATAGTAAGTTAAGTAAAGTTCCTAAATGTCTTTGGATAAAACATTAACTATTGCGGTACTATCATTTATATTAATTAGACTATAACAATTATACCACCCTGTAACTAAAATAAACAACCAGTAGTGGCTGGGTTAATAAAACATGTCACTAATCCTTCTAATGCTAAACCATCATTTAAAGTAAAGGATGTTACTGTAAACATAAGATCTGTAACTAGCAAGATTCGATTAAGTAAAGATACAATGTTTAAAATAACTTGCATTATTTGGCTATTTCCCTTGTTGCAAGATTAATCTGGATAATCAGCTGTTATGCTCTTATATTCGTGTCCAACAGATCTCATTTGTAGGTCACACCACAGTTGCAAATTACATTTTAGCAACCTTCTTTTTTTTATATCACGGACACATTGTTGATACAGGGAAACAAATGGCATGATTGTTTTAGTAATTATAATGTTTCTGTTCATAATATGTAGAGTGTAAGGAAAACAACATGTCTCTAAATAGGACGAGCATGATAGGGGTAGGCCTCATGATGGAGGCAGCCATGACAGGGGCGGGGAAGGAAATGACAGCAAGGGAGGAAGTGAGATGACGTCCATGATAGGTGTGGGAAAGGAAGACAGGAGGTGTGGGCATGGTAAGGGCGGAAGTGACGTTACTTTAGAAGCAACCGTGACTGTAGATAGGTCACGGGACTGGCAGGGTCAACCTCCTTCTGTACTAGGTGCCATCTTTAAGGTGGTGGCTGATGCACTTTCAACAATACACTATATTAAAACTATTAAAATAAGTCAGAGAAGCAACATTCTGTTCTGCAAAATGAAAATCTGAACTGTGGACAGACTTGACGGATTAAATAAGACAGTTGAGAACATTATGCATTTAACAGCCCATACAGCTGTTTCTAGAAACATGTACTTTAAAATAACTTTAAAATAATAAAATGATGCAAAATAAACTCGCGGAATTCAACCAATTTCCCTTATCTTCCTCAAACCATTAATCACTTTCCTCCTCTTATACTGACTTAACAACATCGCATATTCCCTCTACACCTTCCTAAATCCCGTATTCAACACTGAATGCAATCTTGTGAGCTCGTCACTCCCACAATCCTCAGTACCTTATACTCTTATCAGTAGAAATGCAGGCAAGCGGGGAGGAGAGGGGGGGAGAAAGTTAGACAGTGCAAAAAAAGGGAGTGAAGCTGCAGGCATGAAGATTAACCATGTGAGTGCTGGAAAGTAACAAGACAGAAGGACAGAGACTTATACGTTTGGAAACCAGAAATCTTTGACGGGAGAAACGGACTGGAGGTGCAGGGAGCTGCAGAGAGAGGATGAGGGTGACGAGATCTGTAGGACTGATGGGGGGGGGGGAAGAATAGGGATCCATCAGCATCCAGTAACACAATTATTATGATATACATACAGTTCTTAACCCTTTATGATTTATCTCTTCCTCTACCCAACCCTCCTGCTGGATAGCCTTTGCTACTCTGTACCATGCTTCAGCAGTACGTAATAAATCATTATCTGTAAGCTTGCCTTTCTTCTCTGTCAGTAATCTACGCCAGCTTTCTGGCTGTAATCTACCACATGAAGGCACAGCAATTTTACACACTTTAGCAATCTTTGCAACATTTTTAACCAGTTCTTCACCTTCTCTATCTTCAACTAAATCACACGCGAGCCAGCCCCTAGCGGGCTTACTCGTTTCCTGTCCCATATCCCCCTATACAAAGCGTCCCAAGTATAGGTAAAGGAAAATGAAACAGAACGTCTACAATGCTCGACTGCCACTAGGAAGGGTGGGTCCCTCCCAGTGCGTCTTCCCAAAACGTAGACCAGTCACTGAATCCGTGTACCCTCGATGGTAACCACGGATTGGAGCGGGGTGAGAAGTGTGTGACCAATCACTTCTCTTTCAAGAGAAATAGGAGTGGATAGTGTAAATAGTACAGGAAGTAAAGTAAAAGTAAACAGTGAAAGTAGAGACAGACCCAGGAGTTTGAATGACTCTACACTTAAGACAACATTTAATACAACATTTCAATTGAAATACAGTGCATGCATCAACAGTAATCCCTTTCCTTTACTCTTGTGGCCACCAAGGCCACCTCCCTCAATCTCGTAGTGTCCCCGCTCGGAGAACAACTTTCGTAAGTTTCACTACCAGCGGCCAAGGATAACGACTAACACCGGCCCGAAATCCATATGCCTCCCTCGTTACAGCAGTCCACTAAGTGTGGCCACCTCTATCCTCACTCCCGTAGTGCTCCCTATGGACCCACCCACAAGTCACACTACCCCGTGGTGATGGAGACAACAATGCCTGCCCGAATCCACACACCACAAATAAATTGGAATGCCACCAGCCTCAGCGCTCGAAGCTGGAGGGTACCATAACCTCTGCAAGCAGAGCAACGTACACAATGAGGCTAGCTAGAATATCAAAGTGACGTAACCGGGAAACCCCAGGAGGCAAGTCCCCTCCACAGAATCCCCCAACCCTTCTTTTTCCTTACTACTGTTAGCTAGACAGTACCTAAAAGAAGTAAACAGGAAAACAGGACCCCTTTGGAAAGTCCCCACAGGTCCACCCCCCCTTTTTTCCCAACAGTCTGGGCCAAGTGACTCCTAAAAAGGGGTAAAAACAGGCAACAGAAGACCCCCAGGCAACCACCCACGGGTCTACCCCCCTTTATCCTAAAAGAGGGAAAGAACAAAACATATACCACTAGCACACCCAGGCAACAGAGAGACTAAATGCAGGTAAACAAATGGGTAACAAGACACCGGGCAAGATATTACCTGTCTTTGATGCCCTCCCGGGAAGCAGTCACAGACACGTGGACGGGTCAATCAAAGGGGCTGGAACATACCGGTGGCTCCTGCAGAAGTCTCTACCGTGTACTCAGAGGTGATCAGTCTCTCTTCCTTCCCCCCCGATTCCCCCGTCCAACAGCGTCTTCCTTAGGACGGCTTACCGGCCGGAGGCCATAGCCCGATGCCCCACGTTGGATGGACGCCAGATTGATGTAGATTAATTTAGAAATAAACAAAAATGTTTAAAAGTCTATCTGTTCCTGTCCAAATCTGAGATGAATAAATTGCGTATACGCAGAAGTAAGTTTACACTGACACATGCAGTTCAGGTTAAAAACACTTCAGGAAATTTATTAGCATCTAGTTAAAAAGCGGGCACGCAGGCCTTTTTATATGCAAAATGACATCATCATTGAATATCAGATAATAACAAATAAACATCATTAATTGGGTTAAATGTTAAGTGGCTATGTCAGTGTCCACCCATTAATATTATTAATTGGCTCAGAGATTTGAGTGACTAGTGAGGCACCCTCCCATCATGGGATGTCGTCGCCATTGCTCTTTAGCACGAGGCTTACTCGGTGGAAAGGGGGGCTTGGGCGTCATTTTACGTAGTTAGTGATGTCAGTCTCGTGGTCTGTTCCAAGGTTCTTTTATGAATAGAACATTTCATTTTGTCACTGTTCTCCTGGCCTTGGATTATACTATGTTGCAAGTCAACGGAGATCCGCTAACTCCGGGGCTAGTTATGTCCTTAGAGAGAGAAAATACAATCTCTTATTCATTATACTGAATACTGTCAGGAAATTCTGTCATGTAAGGTGAACAAAATGGAGAATTCTGTCATAGTGTGAGATTAAAATGGAGTTAGTACAATAATTCAATACAGGTTCAGTAAAGATTTTAATAATTCTACATCACACATATGGGTCTAAAATGGATTCATACTCTCATGTATATGAATAAAGATTTCTGCAGAATAAGCAACAGGAGGAAGCTATTAGAATCATAACTATAATATACAGTGAAGTTTGTTAGGCTGTCGGGAGTGTCCCCTTAAGGACAAGGAAAATATCTAATTTAATTTAGTTCTGAATTGTGTATGTGTCCTTCTGACACTGAAATGTGACACTTGTTGGGAAAAAACTTTTTCCTTGTTGTTAGCGTAATAATAACCACCAGTTTCAGCGAAGAGTTTTGTTGATCACGTAAAGCAACCGCGATTACAGCAAAGCTTTAGAAAGCGTAGTCTAACATGGTAATAAAAGCAAGGATTTTTATATATGGGGAGAAGAGGAACAATGATCCATTTTGAATATCTCCTAATATGGTAATTGTTCTGAACATTTTAGTTTAAGCTACCAATAAAAGTTACAAAATCTCTCCCTGACATGTGCAAGACAATATCAGGTTCCACATGTTATCATTGTGAAAGTAGAACGTTGACTGAAAGGACAACTCTCATCTCAAAAATATAGTTTCATATAATAATACTTTCCTCAAGTTTTCAAAGGAAATAGATTACTTTTTAAAATGAAGTATAGGTTAAAAAAATTGAAAACTCCTTCCTACCTTTAGCATATAACAGCCATACACCTTGGGTCAATATAATTATCAATATGGATACCACACTCCCCTGGATCCCATCGTGCAACTGGGCCTGAGGTTGGCCAATCCAATGTGATTTGCAAAAAAAAGTAATGATGGTCCAGGCACTCAAGTTCAATCCAGTGGGCAGATTTATTGGAGCCAAATAGAAACAACGTTTCGGCCCACAACAGGGCCTTTGTCAGTACTTGACAAAGGCCCTGTTGCGGGCCGAAACATTGTTTCTATTTGGCTCCAATAAATCTGCCCACTGTATTGAACTTGAGTGCCTGGACCATCATTACTCTTTTGCAAATACATCTTGGGTCAGGCTGTTGGAAAACTGACAGTTAGTCTCTATGGTTTTCCCTGTTCCTGTGTGGAGTGAAGCAGGAAAGACCATAGAGACTAACTGCTGGTTTTCAAACACTGTCTGACCACAGATGCATGTATATGGATGAATAATTATGTCATATAGTAAAGGTAGGGATGAGTTTTCTCTTTTTTTAAGAAATATACTTCATTAAAAATAAATATGTATATACATCCATATATATTTATACATATATATATTTCCTATCAAAACAAGGTGAAAAGGATTATTATATTAAAACATAGTTTTGAGGTGACATTTGTCCTTTAGCTTAAAGAGTACACAAATATGGATTTTTCAGTCAAAAGGCCTCTTTCTTTTGCATTCATGTAAATTACGGTGTGTGATGGACAGCATATTGCAAACAAACAGACTAAATAGTGAAATTAATCCCATTAAAAACACGCATCATTCCAAAACATGGCAAATTGATGGACCGCAAGTACCAAATTTCATGCCTCACAGGATTTGGCACCTCTAGTGGAATATTAGATCCTTGAACAGTGTAGAGAACTTCCTAATTAGTCATTGGTCGGTTACTGGTATCATGTTTTCTATGGCACTTGGCAAGCTCAAATCACACTTGATTCAAATTTTATTTTTGCCTTTTAAAAAGAATATTGAGAATTGTAAGGGAGTTTATTGTCTGGATTGGCACTGGGGTATCTACCTGGCATGTCACATTTGTTAAAATTGGAAGACACTCGTGGTGTGTAACGAAAATGCTTTGCAAATTGAAACCCAACACAGAGAAGGAATAGGAGACTTATTGAAGGAACTGTATATTTTAAAGTCAATAGCAATCAGTCTTCTGGTTCTGCCAGGCCTCCCAGACTGAAAAAACTGCTGCACAATAATTAGGCCAAAATCTGTCACTGGATATATATATTACATTAACTAGGAATTTATCGAAAAAAAATTGTCCTAGTCTTTGGCATTCTCTCATGGTTTGTGGCAATCATAGTGCTATCTAGTAGCTGGGACAACTTGTCTGCTACCTTCTTCTTCTTGAAGCTCTCTAGATTTGAGAACTTAGCACTATCACGTATATCCTTTATCTTAAACCAACTCTCTCTGTTGGGACAAATATTTCCTAAAATTAACTTGAGTTTTGATACATTTCACAAAATTACAATCATTGTTTTTTATTTGCGGGTTCCTGGCAATACGAGAATTTCGTAAATGAAATGTTGAGGATTAAATGTTAGGTGTGCCTACAGGAGGTGGTTTGGAATCATCAACAAATAAATTACAAACTGTTCAAATAAGGCAGTATATAAATCCAAAGATATAACTATATTATTAAGTATCAGTTTTTGCAAATAGCAACCTGCATCTAACTAACATATAGGTCTCTATGCCATCCCATTCAGATGTCACTCATAGCCTAATTCTGTGAAATTCTCCATGTGTTGCATATATTCTATTTCCCATATTTGTCTTATCACCTCCATAACGTTAAATAAAGATGCTCAGCAATTGACAATCTAGGCTGGTGTTTTATTTAGCCATCAAAATGAAAATGTCCCATTTTGGCATGTTAAAGCGGCTCAGCCATTTTGGAGGTTTTTGCTTTTAAAGCAATCCTGTCCCCATACTTCTATTTGTTTTTATTTCTTTGAAATCCCCTTTAGGTTTTTAGGTTATATATAAGAAAATGTAGGGCACAGCAAATGGTAGATCCCCAAATATTGTAGAACTTCAACTGTCATGATGCTTTGACAGCTTTTAGAAGAGCAAAGCATCTAGAGCCGTCTACAGTCCTTAAGGACTGTTTTTTGTTGGACGTACCTAGTACATGCTCTTCCGGCATATGCGTGATAGACCCCCCCCAAAAAAAACTACTACACCAAAGCTCCTAACGTAAGTTGCCATAATTTCATTTACTTTCCCCCTACTTTTCACCACTGCCTGGAGGTCATGTAACCGCGATACCATCTCTGACCATATGACAACCACGCCAGGGACCATCTGCCTCAACCTTTCCAAATCCTTCTTCATCCCCGTGATCAAAGCCCTCTGTGAAAGCAAGCCTAAGTCATTCCCTCCAGCATGAAACAGAATAATATCCGGCACTCTACCCTCTCTAATCCTTTTAAACAGCTCCAAGCACACCCCTTGCCAACTAAAACGTCTAAAGCCAAACCACTCAATCTGCACCATCAAGCGTGGGAAGCCCAGCTATATGCCATGACAACGAACTGCGGCTCTCCGTTGTGCCCAGTACACATACAAGTGTCCCAACACCCACGCAATCCAACCTGCGGAAGAAGAAGCTTTGCTGTTTCCAGGATGTCTCCTACCAGTTCTACCCTCTATGCTCCTAAGTCACCTGTGGCCATCGCTGGAACCCCCATGCCTGCCCCCGGCAGAGATGCCACTGGTCTCCGAAACCACCACAGTCTCCACCCCGTGCTATCCTGCCTAGGCGCCCACACCTGCCCAAAGCTAATGCTGGCCCCCGAACACCCACTGCATGAGTCCAGAGAAGACTTAAGGCCCTCCAAAAGGTCCCCAGAAGGTTTAACAGCAGATAACTCACTGGCCACTGAAAGCCATGAGGCCGTTTCTCGCCTGCCTTCAACCAGGCCCGCAGCTCCACCTCCAGAGGCCTCCCCCATACTGTGGGTGAACGTCTTGGTGACCTAGAATGAGAAAAATTCGGGATAGGCCATCCGACTGAAACCTGGTCGATCAACTCTCTTGCTGGGACCCGGGGAAATACTCGTCCTCTCTGCGCCTGGCCACCCTTCTCCCGTGGCCGTGCCCGCTCCCCACCAGCAGTGTCCCTTATTCATCCCTGGAACTCCCGCTAGATTAACCTGATCTGCTGTGCCAGCGACCAGTAGCCCTTTCAGGGGATCCCAAATAACGCTCCTGGTTAGACACCCTGTGGGACCCCCCGCCGTGGTGGCCCGCTTGCTCACTATGGCCACTCTGGGATCTATAGTGCGTCAACTGCTGTCCAGCACCCCCGGTGGGCCTGATGTGGTATTCCTGAGTGCAGCACTCCGTGCCCACCGGTAAAGGGGATCTAATTGGTGTGGAAGACCGCCTACCCGATTCCCATCTTGGGTTCCCCTCCCTGGCCTTTCTCCTAGGGCCGCCTCTACCCACGCTAGGTGATCTGGATGCCGACCCGCGAGGCAACCCCATGGACAAACTTTGTTCCCGAGACCTACTAGGAGAAGCCCGTTGATGCCCACTGTTCTTAGGGGACCCTGCTGTTGCCTGGCTGCCTGGTGCCTTCCCACCACCCGCTTGCTGCCCCTCGACCTGCAACCCCTTGGGATGGGGGACGACTCACTCAACGTGTCACCGGCTGGAACCACCTCTCCATCCTGACCAACAGCACTCCCAACGCCTCCATTGCCTGCCGAAGAGCCCGCCGTGGCTGTCCCAGCCTTTCTCCTCCCAGTCGGTCGCGGTGATCCTGGCTCCCTCCCGCAAATGCGGCCCAAACCCGGCATCCTGGAGTCCTATTGGTGGCCTGAACTCTCTCCTAGCTCGCAACGCGAACGTGCAGCATCTTCCCGAACTTCCTGTTTGCGGCCTGAACAGACCTCCTGGTTCAGTGATATTCACTTCATACAACAGAGGAGTTAACTCCTTATTTACTTTAAACCAAAATAGATTTAATTTGAATTTAAAGATATTAAAGGAGATTGCTGGCACCCTAAAAGTAAATTGTCCACAATCTCCAATGCTAAACCATTACAGATACTTTATAAAAAATATTTAAATATTTAAAAAAGGAATGTAAAGCCCTTGTATGATGTAAATAAGGAGGTAACTCCTCTAATTGAGATGCACTCACAGAAGTGCACATGTAATGTTAAGCTAGGCACTGCAATTGGTTGATTGCATTTATTTTACCTGTTGAATCCACTTATCTAGATATGTGTATCTTCCCACTTGAATCTATAACTTAAGAAAGACACTTAAAGCATCACTGTCACCACCGTCCCCAACTGTGACATCGCCGCTGGTGGTCTGGTGACTGCAAGGAACAGGTAAAGGTAAAATTATTTGCAGGAACCTGTCCCTCATTTGATTCAGTGGTTCTCTTTAGATCTCCTCTCTGTGACATTTGCATTCTGGACTTTTGTACCGGTTAATTTGCAGGTGTGAGAACATGCACAACAATTTCAATAATATTCACAGCTCCAACGTATTTCATAACCCAAATGTTGAAATTTAGTAGAATTGTATTATAGCAGCTGCAACGTGTATAAATCAGGTCAGGACACATATAAAGATCTCAAAGACAAAATGGATGCAAGAGAGAGAGAGAGAGAGAGAGAGAGAGAGAGAGGAGGTGAGACATTACAAGCATGCTCCCCATAAAGTGAGCATGGTAATTCAAGTCTTTTTCAGGGCATCCCATGTGCAGAGCTTGTTTTGTGCAGTGTAAGCAAATTTAATGACACAATTACATAAAAAGGAACAGAAAAGGGTATTGTTCATGCATTTAGAGGCTGCTTGTGGGATTGCATGTGTATTGGGGGCGTTTATGTTATGTAAAAAAGTCTGTTTCTGGTGTGTGTTTTTGTGTCAAACATGTGAGTAGGGGTTATGGTGCATGTGTGGGGGCTATAGAAAGTGAGTATGCGTGAGATGCGTGTGTATAGGGAATGTAGCGTCTTTTTAGGGGATGCATCATGTATTGTGTGTGTATAGGGGGTGTAGTGTGTGTTTGTAGGAGATGTAGTATCTGTGTGTAGGGAATGTAGTATGTGTGTGCCCTCACCGTGGCTATAGTGTGTTTATATGTGAATATGTGTGGGGTGGGTTTGGTCTATATTAGGTGGTTGAGAGAGGAGCAATTTAATCTTTTTTAAAGGGCGTTGGCCATGCATGGGCTGGCAGGGGAGATCATTTGACCTCCCCAGTCACCCTTGGCCTATGGTTATCGTGTCCCACCAGATCTTTAGCTGGTGTCCCCAATGGCCAGTTTGGTCCTGGGCCTATTTATTAAAGGTGATCCTATTTCCGTGTATCTAAACCTTTTTCAATGTTCTCTTGCAGAACTAGAATTGCCAAAGCCACAGAATTTCAGAGGAGAAAGTTACGTAATCTGGCCAGATAGGTGAGGTAGCACGAACATAGCAAGTCATTACTGAACTAACACAGTTCTTTTATTTAGCCAAAAGCACTGGTTTTCAGTTGACATTTGTATGTTCTGTTTTGCATCTACTGTGTTCTCCTGGGACTCTTTCATAGATAATCTTTATTCCCCTTTTATTAATGTACACACATGCTATGCTATAAATTATGCTCTGCAGGTCGTAAACCATGATTGGATAATGGTAATTGTTTCCTAGAGTATCCGTATCTTGCTGGGGAGCCGACATGATTTTGGATATGTGTGTTCGTCTGTCTTTCATTGTTTTTACTTTTTAAATTAAGGAGTTTCATTATGACGGATCGCTCATAAAAGGTCATCTTTGGTTTCTGTGTGTATATCCGGACTCTCTTGGCATTCACTGAACATAAACTTTATAGCCCCATGTGACCTTTCTCTAATTTAATAAATGATAACAAGCAGCTGTCTATCTCCTAATATAATAAGCTAGAGTGATCAAGTGATTTGTTTTCCATATTGTATTAAGTCATTGGAGAAATGAGTTGACATCATCCTCTGTTTAACCCTTTTGTGATCTCCCATTAGTAGAGGTTAATTAAGGCGTATTGCTAACTAAGTGTGGAAGAAGGCATTCTGGATGAATTTGGGTGCCCTAGACGTCTTGAATTAAATAGGTAACCTGGACATTGCAAGACGTTGGTGGCCAAAGTGTTAATCTTCAACTTTGTCCTCTGGTGGATAAGGTCGGGATGCATATATCTTTAATTTCTCAGCAACAAAACACAAATAACAATTCTCTAGACACAGGGATGTTAGGAGATCATAATATGATGCATCTCCCACACCTGCAAGTTTCCACCCTGCTATAAAACAGCTTCCAATGAGTTTAAACAGCAATATTTCTTCCTAACAACTGTCATTACACACATACTGTTTTCCTTCATTGAGGTTTATAAACCCTTACAGTTCTGAGGTCATAATATAGTTTTCATGTTTTTATTTTTCTTCCATAATCGTTATGCTCCTACTACAGATAGAGAGCTTGCCTTTATTGAGGGTATACGTTCTTATGCTCCTTTGCAGGTTTCCAAAGTGTGGTGATAAACAAACAGAACACATGTTGCAGGTCACTGTAGATAGATTATGTCAGCGCTTCAAAATAGGTCCACTCTGCTGCACAGTTGATTGGTTCCTTTGGATCTTACAACTTCTTGGTGTCCTAAATTGTTTGAAAGGGTAGAGCTTTGAGACAGGTTATAATTTTGTCATTTTTATTGTTTGCTAGGTTCGTAAAAAGCAGTTAGCCTATGGGTTTTTGCTTGCAGTCTTACAGGGTACACACCTCATACAGTGGACAATGGATTCCTCCAATAAGACAAGTTTTATTGATAGACAACTTGATATGAAACTAGGTAGTTCCTATAACCTGAGCTAAGTGATACATTAGGACTGGTCCATGGATGTCTTCCATGAGGAATTCACACCATACAGTTTCTAGATCATCCACCAGAGTAGAAGAAATACTGGACTAATTAGAAATAGACATTGAATGTAGAGTTCATTGGATAAACATTTATTAAGAAAAACCTTCAAGAATAATATTTGATTAGGACATAAAATTATTTGACTGGACACATCAATGCTTCCATCAATGGAGTTTTGCATTAGTCCAACTACGTATTACTGACACACAGGAATAACACTTGCAGCAAGAGTATTAGATGTGTTTGTGTAGCATTTGTGAAGAGTTGGCTTAATTTATGTATATTCTTAAATTCCTATTTACAGACTCAGTAAGTTATTTTTACATTTTGCACAACATTATTTTTATTTCTTCATTATTTCATTTCATAAAGAATTCAGGAGATACACAGACTTTACAAGGCACTCACTTATCTTCTACAAACTCAAAATGAAATATTTGAATGTGAACCTAATGTCACAATTATTGACAATGGTGGTCTAGTTTAGCAGCATTTATTTATCTAATTTATTTTAATCTTCCTGTATTCATAAAGACATTTATGGCAAGAAAGATGAAGAGTCTGCATACTATCGGTCAGTTAGTCAGTCCTTTGGTTGCCATGCCCATACTTCACCCTAAGATTCAAATGAGTCTCTGTGTTCTGTGTTGAACCCATGTGTGACCTATCCTTGACCCAATTCAGGACTTATCAGTACACAGTTTATTCTCTAGTTGTTGTTGTTGTTCTACAGGAAATTTAGGAATGTTTTATCACAGGAGGAGAAAAATAATAATTTTTCCCCCCTAAAATGAGCAAAGCGTGTGAGAACGTTTCCCTGAACAGTTCTTTAGGAAATTAAAAGGACAGAGCTCTTCCGACACCTGTGTATACTACATATGTTTGTAGGAATACACTAATAAATGCATTGGACAAGCGCACACCCATCGTTCTTTATGAGGAAAACACTCATTAAACTGAAGAAGACATCTGCTGATGATTCCATCCTAATTTGCCAAATGATATAATCAGATAAATCTAGAGTCCATTGTTGTTGCCAGAAAGTGTGAGACCATTAATCCAAAATTGACATCAAGCTGTCAGACAGAAGAGAAACTGTACCAGACAAAATAAACACCCAAAAGGCTGAATTACAGAGGGGAACTACAAATTCAACTTATTAATATGTCATTTGTTATGTGTTACTGGTACATGGTGAGTGTTTACTTGTGGTGTTCCTTGGGATCAGTCCTGGGGATAGTATTATAAATATGCACTACTATCAAAAATATACTTTATTATTAATAAGTTCCAAATAGTTTTTTTTAAAACGTTGTTGTTTTTTCAATCTCTTTTACCCCATTGTTTAAGTATAATGCGCTCTCCCCACATCAGAGCATGACACAATTACTCTGTGTTTGTGGGTGTAGAGCAGCAAGTAATGTAGATAATTCCATCATCTTGATCTACTGTGAAGAGCACAGGGCTACCTCTCAGAGGGCAGGGTTGCGAGTCAATCAGCATATAGGAGGTGGGACCAACAGCCAATCAGTAATGAGGGGGCTGAGCATTTAGAAAGCCATATCCAGGCTTAGTCCCATGATCAACATGTCTAATATCATGTAGGTCCCCCTCGTGCAGGCAAAATATCTCTGATGCATCAAGGCATGGACTCCACAAAAACCCTGAACGTGTCCTATCATATCATTGCAGAAGTCCTGCAAGTTGCTAGATGGAGCCTCCATGGATTGCAGCACACTCCATCAAATGCTCAATCAGATTGATATCTGGGGAATTTGGAGGCCATAACAGCCCCTTGACCTCTTTGTCATGTTCCCCAAACCATTGCTGAACACTCCTGAAAGGAAACACCATTGCCATGAAGGGTTGTACCTGATCTGCAACAATCTCTAGGTAGGTGCTATGTGTCAAAGTAACATCCACATGAATGCCAGTACCTAAGGTTTGCCAACAGAACATTTCCCAAAGCATACCACTTGTCTTCGCTGGCTTGCGTTCTTCCCATAGTGCTACTTGCCTGCTGCCATTTCTTCCCCAGGTAAATGACACGCCCACACCCGGCCATTTACCTGATCTAAAAGAAAATATGATTTATCAGGCCAGGCAATCTTCTTTCATTTGTATCAAAGAAAAAACAATGGATCAGTGCTCTAGAATCCCAACAGAATAAAAAGGGGCCGCTCACCTAAATCAGTGGGGCTCCCTCACAAATCGCACAAGTGGATAAATAGTATATGGAGAAAAAGGGAGAAAAGGAAGTGCCAATAATGTATTTATTTATAAGGGAGAAACGAATATAAAAGACTCTTCTAACACATAAAATGGCAAGAAAGTCCACAATAATGTCCAAGATAAATATAAAGTGTAACTTGCAGAAAAACAGGCCATGTCACAGAAGATATACTTCTTCTACAAAATATTGGGTCAGAAGTGGCTTGCAATTCATATGAACATATAAAAGAAGCAGAGAAAGGAATCCAATGGTGCAGTATATCCCAAATAGCTTGACGGAATAGTAAATAAAATAAGATGTACTCACATTTACCAGAGTTTAAACCAGCTCTAGTGTAAGGGGCGTAGAGTGGTATGATCCCCACTTCTAGGATATATGTGTAGATGCAGTAGTCAAGTTTCTTAGCAGTATGGTAGTAATTGGACCCAAAATAAAAACAGAACAAACAAAAATAGTGCTCTCTGTTTATATTAAATCAGTAGTAAAAAGAAACTAAATCTTACTCACATTTTATTATTTTTGTAGATTTTTAACAGTATAAATATATTATTGGCGCTACCTTTTCTCCAATCTTCTTTCATTGTTTCATGGTCCAGTTCTGATGCCCACATTCCCATTGAAGTTGTTTTCGGTGGTAGACAGGGATTATCACGGGCACTCTAACCAGTCTGTGGCTTCCCAGCACCACACACAGCAAACTGCAATGCACTGTGTGTTCTGACACATTTCTATCATGGCCGGCATTACATTTTCAGCAATTTGAGCTACAGTAGCTCTTCTGTGTAATTGGACCAGGCAGGCTAACCTTTTCTCATGTGCTTCAATGAGCCTTTGGCACCCATGATCCTGACGCCGGTTTACCAGTTGTCCTTGCACCATTTTCGATAGGTTGCTCCAGATGCTCTGGAGTCACTTAGATCTTTTCACTTGCCCATTATCCCTGCTTGCAACACGTGAAATTCAAGAACTGGCTGTTCACTTGCTGCCTAATAGATCCTAGCCCTTGACAAGTGCCACTGTAACAATATAATCAATGTTATTCACTTCACCTGTTAGTGGTTTTAATGTTGTGGCTGATCAGCATAAGTGCAATTTGTGTTCACTCTGACAGACGTCTGTCTGTATATGTTTAGCCAGGAGGCATTGCTTTGGCCATATGCCTAGGGCAGGCCAATGGCTTACTGGCTGACTGCTTTTACAATTTTGAGGATTTTTTTGTTCTTTATTTATTTAGTAAATGAGATATCATAGTAATCACATTTACAGTAAAAAAAAAAAAAGTATCATGGCCTTAGATTTTACAAACAAGTTTGCTAAAAACAACAAAACAATATAATTTGAAACTAAAATTCCATTTGGTACATGCAGTGGCCCCCAACAGTATTTGGTCCAAAGCAGACATAACTGGGAGAAGAAATGTCCATAGTCCACCTGATTTTTTTGATTTTTTTTTTTAGCCTTGAGCGGCAGCTTAAATAAATATAACATTTACTTGAAGCCTTTACAGAGAGATACACATATACTTCTAGTCAAATGAACTTTATTGATTAATTGTAAAAGCTCCTACTGTCCAGTTCTGGATACTTTATATTCGGAAAGTCATAAATAAGGCTTTTTGAAAGACTGCAAGAACGGTGCTTGACCTGAATCATAATAAAGACTTGTAAACTCGAACTATGCATTGCTTAGGGAATGTATTGAGATAAAATTATAGAAACAAGGAAGTATTTCAAGGTTCCATTAAAATTATCCTATTTTCTGTTGAAAGAGGGTTGATAAAATAAGATGACATAATGTTAAGTTTCAGGGAAGTAAACTCAGGGGATAAATCAGGCCAAGTTTCTTTACAGAAGATAATGTATATGCATGCAAAACTATTCCAGTAGTCCTGATAAAGACTTCAGAGAAGAAGAATGCTCGTGATGGACAAACTGCTGTTGGTAGAAATGCATTCAAGAATAGGTATTGTGGATCTTGATTGAGATGACACAGATGGATGGGACAGTTGACCTTTATCAATCGATCAGTCATGTAGTCCTATTTAATACTGATCACAAAAACTATAGTCCTTTCATTTCTTATACATTTTTAATACATGGTGTACCTTTACTTGCTGTATGGGTTTGGTAGTTATTTACTCACATAATATATCGTCGGTTTAGTTTGATGTTCTAGAGCAGTGAATTTTGTCCACCATGTTTGTGAGAAAGTCGTAAAGAGTCCATGACTGTTACACGAAAAAATATGAGGCTTTTGCCCACTGCAACAATGTAGCAATGTTCCTTGTTGTCATTCTCCTATGATACTGATCATCAGGAGTGGTTGTATAAATATTATTTACTCAATTAATAATAATCAATTGATTATTAGTTTTTGGTTACAACTGAGAAACAAATCACTGTCACATTTATCATGGATATTGTGTGCACAGAAAACACCAACACTTATATGAATATCAGTTTAATTGCAAACAAAGCAAATTATTAATGTATGCATAAACTGTGCTTTTGCGATGATTTCTAAATAAGATCGCATGTTTCTATCATTGCAGCATATTTGTTTTACTGTTCATATTTATTATGTAAATATTAATTATTTATTAACTCATTCCAATTAAGATTTATATTATTTTAAAACTCTGATGAAAATCTCACTGCTTGATAAACAAAATGCAGTGTTGAAACTTTTTAAAAATAAATATAATGTGACAAAAATTTCAAACGATAAAGATAGATGTTAATATTTACATTGCAGTTCTTCATTGGAAAAAGCCTCACATTTTTCTGACTGTGTCCAGGGTTAACGGTTTCATCTTCTAATGTCTGACTGACGAAGTTGCCAAGTATTTCCTGGGTCTTCTCAGTTTCATCCAAAAGGTCGCCCACGTTCCAAAAACGAAAGCCAAAGGTTAGCTTCTGTGTGAGTTCTTCCAAGACAAGTCTGCAAAAATATAACCTTTATTGGTGTTGGTTTATGGAAACGTAAAAAAGCTTTAAAAAAAATGTTTTCAAAATGATTTGAACATTTTGGCAACACTGTCAATCAACAAGAATCCAAAATTAAATCAACAGTTGGACCTACTAACACTGACATTAAAAGAAACAAGCACTGAATTGCATGATACAGCCATGAATATTTCTCTACTTATGTCTTCTAATGTTTTACATTTGTCCTTCGGGTCCCAATTCACACAGGATGTGCAATGTTTTAGAGCTTCCCACAGTTAAAGTGCAGGATGACCTAAACAGATGACTCTCTAATGGATTAAATAATTAGGTCACTTAGATAATTGCAATCTGCTTCGCTGATAGGCAGACAGCTGTTAGTTATGTTTACTGCTCTGGGAATTTGGGCTGCCGGGACTATAAACAAGACATGTTATCATCTGTGCCTGGAAATAGCAACTAAAGTAGCAAATAAAGTAGTTGGAGTGCGTCAAGTGCACTCTAAATTACTAATTTCAACACAATAAAGTTATTCGAGACATTCGGAGCTCGACTTTTTTTTGTTTCACTGAATAATCGTCACTGAGCTTCTATGGTTTGTCAAGCCAAGAACTAAATTATCCTACAGTGACTTGCATTAAGAGGTCCTAACATGACCCTATAGTGTTAAAGGGACACTGTAGGCACCCAGATCACTTCAGCTAATGGAAGTGGTATGGGTGTGTAGCGAACCCTGGGTAACCCGACCGGTTACCTCCGCTAATTCCTTCCTTTAGCCACTCTGGAACAGACCTCCATTTCCCCCCCAGTAACTGGACAAGACACAGTTCTGGGAGTACAACACGATTTTATTGTACCACACACAGCTTTTATGCATAACCCCCTGCAAGGGGTCTTCTACACAAGCAGACAGGGGTTCACATCCCAGGATCCTGTGTACCTGGGAGCCAAGGAGCAGAAAAAGGGCCCTGTCTCTTTGTCTCTCAGGTACAGAAAGCCAGCCCCACATTCAAGGGGGCCTTCCGAGCCAAACGAAAGGGGTCGTTCATCCCAGAAGCCTCTGTGTCTGGGAGCCTGGGCGCGGAAAAAGGGGACCTAGTCTCTTTGTCTCCCTGGCACAGAATGCCCGGCAAAATAGCCAGTGCCCCAAAAGTGTCCCCACCAACCGTAGGAACCCCCACACGGTACATTGCTCCTGTGCGAACACCATGCAAGGGAAGCGCCTCCTTTCGGCATGTGACTTCTCCCCCTGGTTGGCGTTCATCTATACGAAATGGCGGCCACCCAGGGGAGCACTCATTAATTACTTCCCTTGCGGTTTCGCACTTATGTTACTGGTGTGAACGTTCTATTTAATTGGGGTGAAAATTCTAATGGGCTACCGGGGTTGTCCCCATTCGGGAGATGAATGGGTTCTCTACGTATGGACACCCCCGAACGGGAAAACAAGGCACAGCATACGAAATACAAGGGGAAACACACAATACAAGTGGAAAATAGACGAATAAGCAGTGGTTCTGCCACAGGGTGCAATGACCCATGTCTCTTAACCCTGCAATGGTAGTTATTGCAGTTATTGAGAAACTGCAATAATTATTATCCAGCGTTAACTCGACCTCAAGTGGCTGTCTCTACCAGACATCCACCAGAGGACTTCCTGGTTGAAATGGGCATACACAGACACACATACATACATACACTGACTACATACAGATACACAGAGGCACAAATTGACAACAGACATGCACACACAATGATAACATACATGTACACAGACACATATAGTGACAGACATACTGGAACACACAGACATACTGGAACACACACTCCGAGACATACTGACTCACATACTCAGACGCACACACACAGATACACATCACACATATATGTTCATGCACATCTCTCTTAAGGTCCCACCACAGCATTTCAATCGTGTTGAGATTTGGACTTTGACTGGGCCATTGCAAAACCTTGATTATTTTCTTTTTTGGGTGATTTTTACATGCTTCCTGCTGTTTCATGGTGTTTAATGGCATGAAACAACACTGCATGCTCTGCATGAGGACCTCCAGCCTCTTCTGAAACTGAAAATTGATTCAATGATTTCCTATGAGAAAGTCCTAAGGTGCGCGGCACTTGCAAAATATGCACATTAGCTCCCCATAAAGACATCGAAAGAGGCAGAGAGGATCCCAGTTCTTCAGGCGCTTGAATAAAAACAGTGTGTGAAGGTTTTATTAACCCTTTAATCGCCATAGGGGTGTATCTCTGCCACCAGAGTACAGCTTTGTTTACCTAACACTATAGTGCTCCTTTAAAAGATCTTGAGGGTTTTTGGCATCACCAACATATGTAACAGATACAGTGTGTGCATTGCATTCTTGTCATTGTTTCCAACATGGGCATGGTTTTGTTTTTTAATCACGTCCTTGCACATCCTGGGACACAGTAATATCCAAATGAGAATAGAGGCAGCATATATGGGTATGTGCTCCCTCCATTATGCTTTGTGCATAGCCAGATGTTGCCTGTTCTGTCAGAGTTAATGTTTAGAAATATAAAACAAATGTTTTGAGCTAAATTTAAAATACTCTTAGCTCTTATGTTACATTTTAAGATATAGAATACCGATGTTGAGTCATATTTCTGCATCCATCAGAAATCCAGACCCTCGTCGCGTCTGGTACAGAGAGTGAGATGGGGGTCTCGCTCATGCTTGCACCCTGCATCAGATTTTTGGACCAGTCGGGTGTGCTAGCACGCATGTGCAGAACGGATCACAGCTGATTTTGCGTCACCACACTAGAAGGGTCCAGATTTCTGACAGAACACCGGGACATCTTTAAAATAGACAACCTCAGCTCTAGGGTGCAGTCAATATGTTTAATAAGCATTGTGGGTGATGTAGTCCACTGCATCTGGAATTCCAAGGATCACTTACACTAACCTGTCATTTGAAAATCCTTAATTTCCCAAGCTTTAATAAAAAAATAAATAAAACAGCTGACAACACATCATGTAAATGAGCTAATTGTTGCAGGTTATAGATGTGTTGGTGGGTTTCCTGTTCCAGTGTGAGAAAGACATGCAGAGAGTCCATAGGAGCTCAGAGCAGAACACAGAGCATCACTAGTGGAGACCTCACTGGTAGCCAAGTCTGTCACAGATGCACGGAATGAGAAGGAGCATTTGTTATGTGATAATGCCTAAAGACCCAGAGCTGTTCACAGCTGTGGAATAAAACTGGCTGCTGAGATATATCTGAATCCCTGGTGTCCTGGATTACAGCCCTGACATAGTCAGCCGCAAGATTAATCTGCTTCCTTGGCATCCTTCGCATTTCTGCTCTGGATATTTAGTGGCAATCATGCCTGTAGATCTCGAAGAAAGACAACAGGTGGACAGTTCTATCAGTTATTTAGTAAAGAGGATGAGAGGAAATTAACAAACGTACCTACAGTGTTAGATTCCCAACTAAGATGTCTGTAGGCAGAGAGCTTTCAGATGTCCCATACCTGCCCCCCAAAAACAGTAACATGTTGTGAGAACAATGTGCATGCTGGAGTTATATGTGAATGATGTGTGTAGCGTGTGCACTGGGCAGAATGTGGTATGTCTGAATGCACTGGGCAGAGTGTGGTGTGTCTGAATGCTCTGGGCAGAGTGCCGTGTGTCAAAATGCACCATGCAGAGTGTGGTGTGTCTAAATGCACCATGCAGAGTGTGGTGTGTCTGAATTCACTAGGCAGAGTGTGATGTGCCCTGAATGCACTGGGCAGAGTGTAGAGTTTCTGAATGCACTAGGCAGAGTGTAGAGTGTCTGAACTCACCAGGCAGAGTGTGGTGTGTCTGAATGCACCAGGCAGAGTGTGGTGTGTCTGAATGCACCAGGCAGAGTGTAGAGTGTCTGAATGCACCGGGCAGAGTATGGTGTGTCTGAATGCACCGGGCAGAGTATGGTGTGTCTGAATGCACTGGGCAGAGTGTGGTGTGTCTGAATGCACCACGCAGAGTGTAGAGTGTCTGAATGCACTAGGCAGAGTATGGTGTGTCTGAATGCACTGGGCAGAGTGCCGTGTGTCTGAATGCACTGGGCAGAGTGTAGAGTGTCTGAATACACCGGACAGAGTGTAGAGTGTCTGAATGCACTAGGCAGAGTGTGGTGTTTTTGAATGCACTGGGCAGAGTGCCGTGTGTCTGAATGCACTGGGCAGAGTGTGGTGTGTCTGAATGCAACGAGCAGAGTGTAGAGTGTCTGAATGCACTGGGCAGAGTATGGTGTGTCTGAATGCAACGAGCAGAGTGTAGAGTGTCTGAATGCACTGGGCAGAGTGTGGTGTGTCTGAATGCACTGGGCAGAGTGCCGTGTGTCTGAATGCACTGGGCAGAGTACCGTGTGTCTGAATGCACTGGGCAGAGTGTGGACATTTATGCATTAGTTATCCCCGGCCGACGTCACGTTAGGGGCGTGGGCGGAGTCTGACCCAACACCAAGGGACATCGGTGCTGGATTCAGGTAAGTAACTGAAGGGATTTTAACAAGCAGAGTGTAGAGTGTCTGAATGCACTGGAGAGTATGGTGTATCTGAATGCAACGAGCACAGTGTAGAGTGTCTGAATGCACTGAGCACAGTGTAGAGTGTCTGAATGCGCTGGGCAGAGTGTGGTGTGTCTGAATGCACTGGGCAGAGTGCCGGGTGTCTGAATGCACTGGGCAGAGTGTGGTGTGTCTGAATGCAACAAGCAGAGTGTAGAGTGTCTGAATGCACTGGACAGAGTATGGTGTGTCTGAATGCAACGAGCAGAGTGTAGAGTGTCTGAATGCACTGGGCAGAGTGCCGTGTGTCTGAATGCATTGGGCAGAGTGTGGTGTGACTGAATGTGCTGGGCTGAGACTGGTTGTAGAGATTGCAAGGTTTGAATTGAATGTGCATGGCACGAGTGCTGTTACTAAGGTCTGATTGTTGAGGGTATGGTGTTGAGTGCAGAGTTTGAATCTGTGCAGATTGTGAGTCAGGGTGTGAATGCCACCAGAGTGCAGATTTGTATTCCTAACACTACAGTGCTCATTCAAAAGATCTTGAGGGTGTCTAGCATTACCAAAATATGCACTAGAATTGGACTTCCAACTAAGCAATGCTGCAATTAAAGGCAAAATAAAAATGTGGATGAAAAAAAACTCACTTTCAAGGTATGCTCTCTCAAGGTAGGAATCCCAGACACAAGATGCTTCATGGAAATAACTATTCTGAACAGCTAGCTACCTCTCACACCTTTAACTCACTGGTAGAAATGAATACAGAAAAATCAATAAGTGGTTCATCATGAGATTTGTTTATGAAAGGTTGCAATGCATTCATTTGAGAATATTGATATTACATGCCTGCTTTTTTTCCCCCCCCAGTCCCCTCATCACTCAGTACTACGTAGGACGACAGGGGCAGTGGTATATACTGTCCACTAAGTACTGTCACGGTACAGGAGTGCAGTAAAAGGTTTTCATGTTCCTCTGCCCTTTCTGACAGGGAGATGCCAGCCACGTGCAGTGAGTGGAGAGGCAATGATTACATTATATATAAGGAAGTGAGGTGTGGTTACTAAACATGCAATAGGGCATATGGTTTTATGAAGGGCAAGTAAGAAGAATCAGTACAACTTGGGATGGCCGGGATGATCTTCCCTGGGTGAAAGGCGATTGGGGTAGGTGCATAGAGCTCTTCTCCCCATGCTGTCACTTATTGTAATGTCACCATGCAGGACTAAAGTGAAAGGTTGAGGGGATTCCAGGTAACAACAATTTAAACTTGGGTGCCAAATAACACAACACAAGTTTGCATCTGCTACCACCACTGAGCCTACAATATTATTTAATTTTGAATCAAGCAAAAGTTACTATATGTCTTTTTTAAGGGAAGACTCGAAGCAACATATCCCCCCTCCCTTCTTACCTGTAGCCTGGGAGGTGGAGGGGTGGAGGGGGGCCATGCTGCCATCCTTGGTGGGGCTAGTGATGAGTGAACTCTAGCCTATGGGCTAGACCTGGAGTGTTGTCATGGTAACGCTCCGGATCTCGTGAGAGGAATCTGGTGGAGCTGCAAGATAGAGCTCCTCCGGGTCCTCACCAGTCTCCCTCCCTACCCCCCCAGCCCGCATCCGCCTGTAACTGCCTGTGGGCCAGTGATATCTCCCTCACCGGGCCATCATGGAACACAGCGGGGCCGGCGCTTAGATAGCGCGGGCCCTGAATGGACTGGCAGGGGAGATCCTGTGACCTCCCCTGCCGGCCTCAGACCATGGACATCGCGACAGATACAATAGCTTTCCTAAAAAACTGATTTATCGGTTAAAGCTGCAATTTTGTCAAGGTTTTTTCTTTGTGGCACAGGGCATCCTACCTTCTCCAGTCAGGCTCTTTACTATTTTGAACAGTGACGGGACTCTCCTGTCTGGTGGAGCTGTTCTGGAAGGAGGACAATAAGCTCATAGCCCTGTTCACAGATGGTCCATCTCAGTTGGAACAACCTGAATAGCTTATTTAAAAATATTTTATTTATATAATATTTTACCAGGAAAGATACATTGAGAATAGCTTAGTTAGATAATACAAATAAGCAATAATATAC
This sequence comes from Pelobates cultripes, assembly GCA_933207985.1. Classification (NCBI taxonomy): domain Eukaryota; kingdom Metazoa; phylum Chordata; class Amphibia; order Anura; family Pelobatidae; genus Pelobates; species Pelobates cultripes. The sequence goes on along the minus strand of OW240912.1, from coordinate 408,995,106 downwards.
ATACATACAATCACTTCTAAATCGTACACTAAATACATGAACATCTGGTTTTACTGACTGAGATTAGTAAGGTCTCCAGACCGCCCAATGTATGAAGATGAGTGAGGGAACTCACTTTGTGGAACTTTGCCCATATTAATGCGATGTGGTTAGAGTGGGTTTTGCTTATGTCCTTGGTGCCCTGTTTTTCTTGACATGTCCAATTCTGGACCCTTTCCAGGAGGGAAAATAAAGTGTTCTGCCTACTCCAGAATCTGTGTGTTTCATTTCCCTTTCCTCCTTTCCTATATTCCCTTTTTCCTGTTTTTCCTGTTTTTCAACTCCCCATCGCCACTACCTCTTCATTACCTGCATTATCTATTAGTCTATTGAAATACTTACCTAAGCATATTTATAATTGGACAACAATGGATAAAATATTTAGCTTTCCTAAATAATTTGGTTACATTAACAAAGGGGTAACCTTGGTAAGATGTGAGTGTTATCCTGGGGCTCTCTGTTGTCTGCATCAAGGCCTAAAAAGCCACATTCAAGTGCTTGAGCCCATTTTTATAAACTCTTGTTCCCAAAAAAACGGGCAGAGACGTGCCCATTTCTTTAGAGTAGAAATATAATCTAGGTATCGACCTAAAAGTCTCATTCTATATTCACTCTATAAAAGCAATACTTCTACAGCACTGTTACCTGACAGCTAACAAGTTGAAATATCTGTTGCCAGGGACCCCAATAAAGATCATTTCGGTGTCAGTTGAGCTAGCTGGTTAGTTGTGTAAAATGGACTCACATTCCTCCGAGAGCATGTTCCGATGCTCCCAGGTAAAGAACCTACCACAAGTATGTAAGAAAGGAAAGCTATTTGAAATATCATGAAACATTATCACATCCTTTCAGGCCAAACAAGTAACAAACTCCATGAATGAAATAGTATTGTGTTTTGTTTAATTATTATTATTTAATTTTTTTTGCATACCTCTTACCAATTATTTCAAGGATTCTGCAGCGTGTGAGTACAGAGACTCATCATGAGCTAACAGCATATTTATTCAGGATATAACAATATGAATTGCATGAAATTGCACTGCAAGAAAACACGAGCCTGTGAACTCATAGCACATTCCATAACAGAGCCCTTGGATTCCAATATGGTGAGTAATCCGACAGTACAATGGTCACTTTACCCCCTCACTGCCATACTTTGCCAGTTCCCCTACCATTGTAAATATAGGTCACTGCAGTGAACCGGCAAGTCAGAAATGTTTCTAAAACGTACTCTATCAACTTGATACTTTGTCAGTGATAACTTCATAAGTCGTAGGTCAAGAAAGATAAAGGTGTTTGTTTTTTGTTTTGTTTTTTTAAACGTTTTTGGGAATTCACACTTTCCTGTCTAGAAGTTTGAATATAAACTACTTGTATAATAATCCGAGCTCCAGTTATTGTATGATTTAGTTTGTCTCCAACAGCAATATGGCACATCCATCTTGAAGCCATGCGCGCATTTATTACCTACTTAGCAAAAGATTACCTTACCAAGTAAAATCATATAGTATATAATAATAATATGCTGCTCATTTAAGGTTACTTAAAGAATATGAATGCTAGCAAGCTTTATAGTAACAATTTTCTCTTTCACTTTAAAAAGTAGATTTATAAAAAAGAATGTTAGAGGGAGAATATAGAAATAACTTGATGGTTTTGAATGATACAGAGACCAGACAGAATTAAAGGATAATCAACGGTAGATAATATAACAAAGTAGATAAATGACTGGCCTGGAATGTCAAATGGCTATGTAACATCACAGCCAACAGCTTGTCTTCCTGAACCTACTGCATCCCATTTCAACAATTTCATCTCCTCCAGGCTTGGCCTCCTTAACCTCTATAACTCCTGCAGACATTCGATAATCCATAATCAGAAACCATTAAACCAATGGATATGTCAAAGTTTTTGTCATTTTTAAAAACATTGCCTTAAAAAAGGTGTGTGTTAAATGTCCCAATCCTTAAGATAAGGGGTGCAATAGGGGCTCTTAGGATTAAAGGCCTTAATATATAGGGAGCTACCTGCCTTGCTGTGGTCCACGGGTGTCCAAAACGTAGATCCCTATATGTTTTAAAACGACATCTTCCATAATGCTATGTCATTCTAAAGGTATGCAAAGCATCAACGGAGTTGTAGTTCTACAACGTCTGGGGATCTACCTTTCGGGCACCCTTGCTGTAGATTATAACTCCAATCACACTCTGCTGGGTCTTTTTTTGAAGTGGTTTAATGATATTTAAAGGCACACTATAGTCACCTGAACAACTTTAGCTTAATGAAGCAGTTTTGGTGTATAGAACATGCTCCTGCAGCCTCACTGCTCAATCCTCTGCCATTTAGGAGTTAAATCCCTTTGTTTATGAACCCTAGTCACACCTCCCTGCATGTGACTTGCACAGCCTTCCATAAACACTTCCTGTAAAGAGAGCTCTATTTAGGCTTTCTTTATTGCAAGTTCTGTTTAATTAAGATTTTCTTATCCCCGGCTATGTTAATAGCTTAAAAAAGGGTGCACTGTGTCTTTAAGACAAAAATAGTGCAATATTCCTTTAAGAACACTACTGAAGACAACGCCTGCAATTTAAAACACCCCACATTTTATCAAGGTGGGAATCATTCCACCCAGGTGCTCCATACCAGAGCAGGTCCATGTTTTGGAAATTGTAAGTAGAATACTTAGCTGTATAATATGTTCATTTTATAATTGGACTACATCATTGGTTTTCCTATCTGTGCACCCTCCACAAATTCTGTGGCGAAACGCGTCATCACGCACGTCCCGTGGTTACGTCATTAGGCTCCACCTCCAGGAAGTGTCTGCGGTACAGTGCTAGCCGGCAGCGAAACCGTATGCAGCACGTTTCCAGAGAAGGACTGAGAGAGCAAAGTGACACCACTTGGGTGACTTTTTAAAATTGTGAAGATTTATTGGAAATAAAAGAGTTTTCTTTCATCTTGCTGCCGTCTTGTGACCCTTGGCTTTATATACGAAGCGGATAAAGTTAGAGCAGACTTCTCTGCTCTTCACTTGTGAGTTCAATAATATATATTGTTTCCACAGCACAATTTGTAATACTGTGTTACACTATGTATCTCTATTTGTTTTTTATACACATGTACATATAAATTGGAGCAACCAGACCCAAGGTATATATAGCGGGGTATTGTAAGTGCTCCGGTTTTTCTACCAATTTTATATATATATTTTTTTCACTAATACACTGATATATAAGTGGCATTTGCACTTTTGCACTTTTTTGCACTTATTTTAGTGTATGTAATAGCAACACACTTATAAAATAGAGGTTGTGTGTTGGTTTAAGCACCTGAGTGTTCTTAAAGGAATATTGCACTATTTTTGTCTTAAAGACACAGCGCACCCTTTTTTTGTATTATTGTATCTTTAGTGTTTTATGGGCTATTGCACTTTATAAGGGAGCTGCTTCATAGGTTTTAACGTTTTTTACAATTTTAGACGTGTATTGAGCGCCTTTTATTACTTGTCTTTTTTCCTTTATGTTACTAGCTTGCTAGACCCTGCAAGAGTCTCCTGTATGTGATTAAAGTTCAATTTAGAGATTAAGATACAATTTTATCACATGACAGGAGGCTTCCTATTTTGCATATCTCTCTTTACTAAACTCCACAGCAGTAAAGAAAGTAAACGTTTAACCAATCAAAAATGCAATAGGGAGTAAGGTATTCCCTCCAAATAGGCTCCTCCTCCTCTTTCTTTACTGCTCCATCGCAGACAGGTCAGAGTTTTTGGTCTCTTCCTTTCTATTCATATATTATTATACTGTTTATGCTTTATTGGACTTTAAAGCCCTTATTACTTTTGCTGCAGCATCCTCAGTTTTCGCAGCAGGGGCCTCACTAGCGGACATCCTACGTTCCACAGACTGGTCGAGAGAATCCACGTTTCGCACTTTCTACTTTCGTCCGAACTCTAACGCAGCCATGTCACTACTACTTCAGCATTAAAAATACAAAATAGGAAGCCTCCTGTCATGTGATAAAATTGAAGATTATGCTAGCATTAGTGTACCTATAATCTTAATTTTAATAATGACAGGAGGCGAGTATTTTCCCTCCCTTCCCACCCCGGGAATAGGGAACCGTGCTTTTCTATTATTTCAGTTCTTCCCTCTTCCTTATCTCGCATCTGTCTCTACTCTACCTCTTCATCGGTCAGGGTCAGTATCTGTTAACTATTGACTATCTCATTTACGCATATGTTGCTCATATCATTGCTGGGTCACGATAATTGTATCAACCAGTAAGAGGCCAGAGTCTAACCCATTTCACACTCTCATTTCAGTTTAACTTCATCAGCTTCTGGAGTTTCGGGTGCTACTTTGGCAGACTACCCAGACGACTACTCTCCAGGAGGACCGCCTAATGTCGGACACTCACCCTTGATCTTGGCCACAGTGTGATCGTTATACCTCTGGTCTTTCCAACGTTATACCTTCCAGATGCCTTTGGATGACTTTCCCTATGTTTCGATATTTACAATTTTTCTCTGTTACGATGTCGCTTATGAAAGAGGAGGAGGAGCCTATTTGGAGGGAATACCTTACTCCCTATTGCATTTTTGATTGGTTAAACGTTTACTTTCTTTACTGCTGTGGAGTTTAGTAAAGAGAGATATGCAAAATACTCGCCTCCTGTCATTATTAAAATTAAGATTATAGCTACACTAACGCTAGCATAATCTTCAATTATTTAAGGTAAATGACATCTGTTTGAAAGTGAAATCAGTTTTTTTTTTTTCATGCAGGCTCTGTCAATCATAGCCAGGGCAGTGGCGGATCCAGAGTCTGATCTCGGGAGGGGCACTTGTAGATTATTTAAAGAAATAATCCAGACACAATAACTACTACAGCTCAGTGTAGTGGTTATGGTGTCAATAGTGCCGGGACCCCCTCCTAGAGTAAGTAGTCAAACCGTTTAAGAACAGTTTGAAAACTTACCTGAGATCTGCTGGGAAATGGGGCTGTAGTAGGGCATAGGAGCAGTGGTGTGTGTGAGTGGTGCAATGTGTAAGGGGTGCAGTGTGTGTGTGTGTGAGGGGGACAGTGTGTGAGCAGTGTGTGTGTGTGTGTGTGTGAAGGTTGTAGTGTGTGAGTAGGGGGGGCAGTGTATGTCAGGGATGCAGTGTATGTGTGGGACAGTATGTGTGTGTAACAGTTGCAGTGTGTGTGTGTGTGTGGGCAAGTGTATGGGGCGGCAGTGTATGGGGGCAGTGTGTGTGTATGGGGGCATGTATGAGGGGCAGTATGTGTGTATGAGGGGCAGTATGTGTGTATGAGGGGCAGTATGTGTGTATGAGGGCAGTATGTGTGTGGGGGGGGGCTGCATGTGTGTGCTGAGGCTGTGCACATGTGTGTATGAGGGCAGTATGTGTGTAATGGGGGGGCAGTATGTGTGCATGTAAAGCAAAGTGCTAAAAAGTGTATGGGGGGCAGGCATGCAGGCTGGGGGCTGCAGTATTGGGGGCAGTATAAAAATGGGGGGGGCTAATGGGGGCAGCATAAAGTGTATGTAGGTGGGCAGTATGTGTGCATGGGGGGGGTGTGGGCAGCATGGGGCAGCATGTGTGTATGGGGGTGCTGTTGTGGGGGCAGCATGTGTGTATGGGGGCAGCATGGGGGCAGTAAGCATGTGTGTATGGGGGGTTGTGCATGTGTGGCTGGGGTTGTATGCGTATGTAGGCAGCATGGGGGCTGTGCATGTGTGTGCATGGGGGGGGGCAAGCTATTGGGGGGGGCAGTATGTGTGTGCATGGGGGGGGCAGCATGGGGGCAGCATGTGCATGGGGCAGCATGTGTATTGGGGGCAGCATGTGTGTGCAGTAAGCGTTAATGGGGGCAGCATGTGCGTGTGCTGGGCAGTATGTAAAATAAAGGTATGTGTGTGCATGGGGGGGCAGCATGTGTAAAAAATGGGGGGGCAGTGTGGGGGGGCAGGGGCAGTATGTGTGTATGGGGGCAGCATGGGGGGTGGGGTATGTGTGTGTATGGGGGCAGTATGTGTGTATAAAGGCCGTGAATGGGGCAGTATGGGGGCTATGTGTGTGTGTGTGTTAAGGGTAGGGGGGGGGCTTTTTTTAATAATATATATCTTTATTTAATTTAAAAAAAAAAAATATTCTATGTCCCCCCTCCCTTCTTACCTTTATTGAGGAGGAGGGGGGACATATTTTCATCCCTGGTAGTCCCAGTGGTGATTCCCTGGTGGACCCAGTGGTTACAGTGAACTCTAGCCCGCGCTCCCGGGCTAGAGTTCACTCTCGCGAGATTTGGAGCGTTGCCGCGCTCCAAATTTCGCGAGAGGAGGACCCGGAGGAGCTGCAGACTGAGCTCCCGGGTCCTCCCTCTCCCTCCCCTGCCGGCTGTCAGCACAGTGCCTGCGGACCGGGGAGGGAGATCTCTGATCTCCCCTCCGGTCCGCAGGCACATTGCAGGGCTAGCGCCTGCATGTGCTGACAGGGGAGGGAGACCGGTGGATTTCTCGGGGGGGCAATTGCCCCGTTGCCCCCCCCTGGATCCGCCAGTGAGCCAGGGGAGGTGTGGCTAGGGCTGCATAAACAGAAACAAAGTGATTTAACTCCTAAATGACAGTGAATTGAGCAGTGAAATTGCAGGGGAATGATCTATACACTAAAACTGCTTTATTTAGCTAAAGTAATTTAGGTGGCTATAGTGTTCCTTTAATGATGTTGCATTTCTAAGATCTTAGCATCCTTGTTTTGTTACCTTTTTTGTCAGCGATCTTTTTAACTCAACATTTATTAGTACAGTTTTTTCAAGTAAATCACAAATTGTGGAGGGGGAATTTGTTAACAGCTCAACAGTTGATTATCTGCCAAATTAACAGTTTGTTATTTGGGTTTTTTTTTGCAACAAATGTTTTTGTTTTTTTTTGCAGTTTAGTGAATAACTCTTTAAGCATTTGTGTAATGCAATAAACTATAATTGCAACACAAGTGATATTTGCAATAAGAAGCTTAAAAACCAGATCAGATTCCCTTTTACGTGTTTTGTATAATCTGCTATGTGTTATTCTGGGGTTTCCCCCCCCAAAAGATTTTAAACATCACATTGCACAAACTGACCACTACATAAATAATGACTCTAATTTTAATTGTTACAAGCCTGGAAATAAATATTCATACAGATCACTAGTAAATGACTGGAATCTCAGGCCAGGTTTTTTATTGTCTCTGTGTGATGTTATCTGATTTCCATGTGCAAACTGTTTTGCATCCCGACATAAACCAGACGTGAAATGTTGTGATGAATGTGCCTATTGTGGCACAACTTAATTACTTTACAACAACAACTGGAAATTGTAAACGTACCAACATTACAGAAAGCAGTCTGTGACTAATATGATCTCACATCAACTCAATAGCGAGATGCTAATGGAGAAAGTTTGGATACTTCATAGCAGGGCACAGAATCCGTCCATCAAATGTGGATGTACAGCTCCCATGATGCCTGCAAGCTGGCTAAATTCTTGATAGTTTGAGGTCCAGAACAGACTGATCTATAAGTTTTGACTATCCCCGATTTATGGGATTTAAGAACAATAGTCAGTTGGTCGTTATATATGAAAATAAGTCATTCTATATTGTTTGTGCTTATAATTCAGAAATGTACTGTTGCATGTTACAAAGGCAAACCTTACAAAAAGTCAGCCTCATTAATAGTAGTTCTATTATAACATTTTCACTATTCACCCAGAATGCTGTGATGAATATGAAAATGAACACATACAAAAATAACCGACATTTCTGCAGCCCCTCAAAACAATGGCACATGAAAAAAAACCCTGCTTTTACAGGCAATGCATGGGCTATCTTAATTTTAGTACTAGTGTGTATAACGTCATGATTGCGCTATGTAAAATGTGGTCATGTGCCATGCCAAACTCACTACAGATAGTCAGGTCCAGTCTTCAATGACCACACATATTGGAGATTTCAGCATTTGGGGTTTCAAGTTCCCAATATCGCCCCGCCCTCCCCCCAAGACTAGACAAGACTAAGCATGATGTTGGACATTGTAGCTGAAACCTTCTTTCTCTACTTCAGTTGCACTTCATCTTTATGGAACAATAGGCCTCAAGAGGTCTTCAGGAAACGATGGCAGACATAAAACCATGTACCAACTTCTCTGGCCAAAAAAGACTAAACTCTTAGTATCTGATTTCTTTGTGGCATTCTCATGTTCAAAAGAAATGTCAAAATGGACAGACAGATGCACAAGAAAAAGTAGCACACAAAACTTGGACAAACGAATGAAAAGTGCAGTACGAGCAAATAAATAAATTAAAACTCATAGAGCTGTGTGTAGCTGGTCCTGCACACATGGAGCTGGAGCACACAATATAAATGGATGCAGGGTCCTTAACTACCTGTTGTTCCTGTTACATTTTGTTATTGTCTCATTTGGTAAATTCCCCTTTTATTGTAAAGCACTGCGGAATAAGCTGGCGCTATATAAATACTACTACTAATATTAATAATAATAACGAGACAGATGGAGGCTGCTGGAGTTGCAAGGTGTCACATCATATATCCCTGCAACCTCCATCAGTATGATCTGTGCAGTATGAAGGAGCATTCACAGAGATCTGTTTCCCATGGACTCCATGGCCAGTAATCCTGGCCTGAAAGCAATGAGAATACAGACCACTCCATGCACAAACCCGCACACTGACGCACTCCTGAACTATTGTGTAGACAGACATCCCAAAACACTTTCTGTTCATTTAATTTTCAAAATAATAGTTTGAGGCTACAGCCCACCCATGCTAGTGGCCTGCAGTTAATTCACCCCCTGCCATCATTGCCAGCCCTCCCCTGTCCCTTTTACAAGTTAGACCCAATAAGCAGAGTATGCACTGCACCTCTACTGTGATGCACTGGAAGTTTACATCTCCAAATTGCAGATGCAGTTTATAAGCATTTACAAGATAACAGTTAAGTTTAAATGTGTGAGTGATTTTAAATAAGCCATGCAATTCTCACAGGATATTGTCCCTTTAAGATTTACTTACCACGGCGCAGTGTTATAACCTGCCACTTGGTGGCAGTGTCAGGCAAGCACGTTACTTAAGACTACATTGGAAGAATGTGAGTGAAGTGAAGTTTGAAAACCATATATTTTCCCTGGGTTAGATGTCTGTGTGAAACGTAAACTAAGTCACACAGTAGCCTCTATAAAGAACCCTGTTGATTTACTAGAAAACACTGGAGCCCAACTCGAACATTGTAACTTGTCTGAGAGCAGAAATTGTAGTTACAGATGTAGAGTATATGTTTCTTCTTCATATAAGGTACACAAGGCTTATGTGGAGCAACTTCACTGCAAATATTACTGTGTTTAACATTAGCCTATCTTTTGTATAATTACTAAAACAGTGATCTTTTCGTAGGTTTAGAACTGTTGTATTTGCCGGACATGTTGCATCGATCTTTAATCATCTGTCACCATTCAAAATGCTTACTGGTGGGATCCATCTTGGCTTGAATCACTCGATAAGTCTACCTTCAGAAGGATACACAAGAAGGTCTTACTACAACTCCCATACTTCTTAGCTAATCAAGGCAATTTATGTTGGAGTTGCAATCTCAAATTAGCTGGAGACCTGAGTTCCTCACCTCTGCTCTGCCCTCTTTGTATTTATTACACACATGTTCCCTCAGATGTACATCCATTTGTGGGCACACATCAGATATGCACTCGGGCACACACAAGCTCGCATACACACATAAGCACTTACACTTTGGAAACTTTAACCCCCCTTCTCACTTTTTTCGGACACTGGAGTCGGGAGGAGTCGGGAGGCGTGTTAAATGTAATAAATTGAATAAACTTAAAAAAAAAATGAGAAGTGAACATTTGGTGACAGTTTTCCTTTAAGACGTGGAAGCCCGCTTACCACAAACATCAGAACTGGAGACTGAGGATAGAATAGCAGAAAAGATAATAAACAATTATCTCAACAATCTCCATCATCATTGGAGTATGAAAGTATGCAGAGTTGTTTCTGTCTCCAGCAGTGGGTATGCAAGTGTGTATTTCTTTGCATGGTGACCAAGTGGTGTGTTACGTGGCTGATGTTTCCACATGTAGAAAGAGCTGTGTGTAGAATGTGAATGTGTGTGTAATGTGTCAGTGGTATACAGGGAGTGCAGAATTATTAGGCAAGTTGTATTTTTGAGGATTAATTTTATTATTGAACAACAACCATGTTCTCAATGAACCCAAAAAACTCATTAATATCAAAGCTGAATATTTTTGGAAGTAGTTTTTAGTTTGTTTTTAGTTATAGCTATGTTAGGGGGATATCTGTGTGTGCAGGTGACTATTACTGTGCATAATTATTAGGCAACTTAACAAAAAACAAATATATACCCATTTCAATTATTTATTATTACCAGTGAAACCAATATAACATCTCAACATTCACAAATATACATTTCTGACATTCAAAAACAAAACAAAAACAAATCAGTGACCAATATAGCCACCTTTCTTTGCAAGGACACTCAAAAGCCTGCCATCCATGGATTCTGTCAGTGTTTTGATCTGTTCACCATCAACATTGCGTGCAGCAGCAACCACAGCCTCCCAGACACTGTTCAGAGAGGTGTACTGTTTTCCCTCCTTGTAAATCTCACATTTGATGATGGACCACAGGTTCTCAATGGGGTTCAGATCAGGTGAACAAGGAGGCCATGTCATTAGATTTTCTTCTTTTATACCCTTTCTTGCCAGCCACGCTGTGGAGTACTTGGACGCGTGTGATGGAGCATTGTCCTGCATGAAAATCATGTTTTTCTTGAAGGATGCAGACTTCTTCCTGTACCACTGCTTGAAGAAGGTGTCTTCCAGGAACTGGCAGTAGGACTGGGAGTTGAGCTTGACTCCATCCTCAACCCGAAAAGGCCCCACAAGCTCATCTTTGATGATACCAGCCCAAACCAGTACTCCACCTCCACCTTGCTGGCGTCTGAGTCGGACTGGAGCTCTCTGCCCTTTACCAATCCAGCCACGGGCCCATCCATCTGGCCCATCAAGACTCACTCTCATTTCATCAGTCCATAAAACCTTAGAAAAATCAGTCTTGAGATATTTCTTGGCCCAGTCTTGACGTTTCAGCTTGTGTGTCTTGTTCAGTGGTGGTCGTCTTTCAGCCTTTCTTACCTTGGCCATGTCTCTGAGTATTGCACACCTTGTGCTTTTGGGCACTCCAGTGATGTTGCAGCTCTGAAATATGGCCAAACTGGTGGCAAGTGGCATCGTGGCAGCTGCACGCTTGACTTTTCTCAGTTCATGGGCAGTTATTTTGCGCCTTGGTTTTTCCACACGCTTCTTGCGACCCTGTTGACTATTTTGAATGAAACGCTTGATTGTTCGATGATCACGCTTCAGAAGCTTTGCAATTTTAAGAGTGCTGCATCCCTCTGCAAGATATCTCACTATTTTTGACTTTTCTGAGCCTGTCAAGTCCTTCTTTTGACCCATTTTGCCAAAGGAAAGGAAGTTGCCTAATAATTATGCACACCTGATATAGGGGTGTTGATGTCATTAGACCACACCCCTTCTCATTACAGAGATGCACATCACCTAATATGCTTAATTGGTAGTAGGCTTTGGAGCCTATACAGCTTGGAGTAAGACAACATGCATAAAGAGGATGATGTGGTCAAAATACTCATTTGCCTAATAATTCTGCACTCCCTGTATATATATATATGTAAAAGGCCATAGGCCTGAATTTGTGGGAGGAGTTTTCTCTATATAAACTCAACTCTCCTCTACGTACCTACTCCGTTTCTTGTTCGAGTGACCAGGTCCTTCCCGACGGTTTTCACTGCTCCAGTCTGTAGACTCGGTAGGCTCGGTTTCTTCCCTGCATGTATTAATAGATATTTGGTTCATTAAAATAAACTTGATCTTTGCCGTTTTCCCGCTCACTACATCCATCTGTATGTTTAATAGCTGTTCACAGTTCGGTACTTTTCCATGTTCTTAAATCTACTGCACGTTTAAATTAACATATGCATTCGTAAGGTTTATGTGCACCAGATTATATAGTCTATTTTAAACTTTGTCCAGTTCATCTCGGATTCCTGATCACGATTTAATATCACTAGGTGGTCACTTACGTCTGTTTTCAATAATGTTAGCTTAAACACTAATTCAGTGCATAGGTATTTTCTAAATATATATATTTCCCCAACTCAGTACGTACTTTGTTCTTCTAGTATACCACGAATTTTAACTGCCTATATCAATTTATTAGCAATCTTACTGGAGAAACCAAGGACAGCAGTGTTCTTCCAGTAACCTTGTTTCAGGTATTCTATTTCCTTACATTCATATTTTTATATTAAGGCTGTTTATGTTCAAGTTGTGCTTGTTAAGGCATTACATCAGACCCATGTTAGGTTCTCAATACAGTGGCTATCTGCTTTCCAGCTTTTACAATTACTCCACTGGGACACTGGTAATTCATTAATTGGGTTTACTATTCATTACTTTGGCGACCCATTAGTGGGATTACAGTACATCCAGTTTCTAATTATACCAGGCAGTGGTTAATATCATCTCTTATCTTCCATTTATAATCCGTCCAGGTGTACTCTTTTATTAATTTCAGTACCAATTCAGATTATAGTACTGATCATCCTCCCGTGACAGTAATACTGCGCTTCACACGTCATGTGATACACTAACATTAGGTATGTTTCTAATTCATTGGCTACCAATCAAACACGTCTACGTCAATCGCTACAAATGCGGTTAAAGCCATTAGCATGTCTACTAAAAATACGGTAAACTAGAGTTCCCCACGTTTCTAATCAAATGTCGAGGCCTCACTCTGCCTTCATTACGACCACCAAATACAATTTAAACTATTTACTAGGGGCTTGTCTCTGCACGCCTGACCTTTCGCAAGGTCCTCCGTACGCATTCAATCATATGTTACACAATTTAATATTAAATATGTTTTACTATGTTACTTTACGTTCCAAGGTATCTATCGGGATACTGAATTTCTGTCATGCTATCTGTTTTTCTGTGTAGAAGTTTTCATAAATAGGCATCTTAGGATACAGACAATTTTCAACCTCAAGCCTATCAGGTAAACGATTATAATGTATTTATCGTACCGAAACATATCATCTCTAAGTTTAAGCCACAAACTCTCTTCTTCGTGTTCCGCTCAAAAAGAGCACATTTTCCCCTTATGTTAGTCACTGTATTTCCCTTCTATTTTTCGGTTCGCATCACAATCGTTAGTTTCATCAGGTGCCATTTTTCCAATCCTTCTCTCTCTGATTCTATTCAGTTTGTTCTCACACGTACGTTTACATTCACGCCCCGCCTAGTGAAAGAGAACTGGCTTTTAGGGATAGGAGCTGGCCTTAGTCTTAAAAATGTAACATATCGGTCCCGCAAGGCCAACTCCCCACCTCAACACAGTGGTTTCACCCAACGGTCCAACTCATAGTTAGTACCTTGCATACTCTTCTGCAGGGTCATATTCAGGGCCCCACATGTCATGGTGTCACGGATAAATCATCCTTTAATTTTGTACACGGGAAACCAAATTGTAAGTTCAAGCGCTTGGAGAAATAATATCAAACACAGATATTTATGAATCAAAGATTACTTCCGCTTTTATTGGAAGAGCTTACAGATTATAAGGCCTTGGGGAGATAGCGCAGCTAAGCGGACAAGGGCACATGTAGGAGTGTGGGGATAGATGCATGGGATTGGTTGGGAAAGAGTGTGTGGGTGGGATTATGTTCTGTGTAAATTGGTGTGGGGCAGGTCTTACCTCAGTGCCACTTGGGATTCGGGCCAGCAAACAGCTTCCCTCCTGCCCGCCCTATTAGTACATTTAGTCACAGTTAGCCGGGGGTATGTCCTTGCCAATTGAGTTTGAGGGGTTACGTTTAAGTATATGGAATGAGATGAACAGGTTTTTAAGGTCTCAATCTCCCCTGCTTCAAAGGGTTAACCTTAGGTTACCTGGGGTGTCGTGCCCAGGCAGGCATTTGAAGGAAATTATTTTTATGTCGAGGGGGGAGGTGAGAGGAAGTTGCACATAGGCGCATGGTCAGTTTATTGGGAAGGATGGTTGGGTTCACTGTATGTGTTACGTTATATGCATATATATGTTAATTTATGGTTATTTATGTTTTACGTTTTGGTTACAGAAATGTATTTAATAAATTATGGATGTGTCATACAGTATTTGTCATATGGTATAATAAATGCTGTGGCTTGTTTCATCCATACTATGTTGTCTGTCATTATTTTGGAAGGGGGATGATTTGGGTTGGTTTATGTATTATGCTGCATCGCTATTCCCCACTACGTACATTGATGGCACTTTGAAAAACAGCTTTGTGACTTGCGCCATAAAAACAGGATGCTTGAAGGCACTTTGTACCATAAAAGGAATTTACAGAACTAAACATATTTCAACAGTTATATATAAAAAAAAACATGAAGTTAGTTAGGACATTAGAAGGGGGCTGAGGGTAAAGCTGCAATCATCTCCTCAGAAACTACAGATTGTCACAAGAAAAATAGATTTTGAGGCACTGAAACTAGGGTAGAGGTCAAAACATATCATAATCTAAGTTAGCGAATAAAGAATAAAAACAGACTGGTCATCCGGTCATCTGTAGCTTGAGCCTTGGGTCAAGGTGCTTTCTTTTCACAATTCCTTAACTTAAATGTCAGAAAAATCATCTTTATGACAAATACTGTGATAAGTAGGAAATACAATATTTTCTTAATTAGCATAATGAGCCATGTACCAAGACCAAAAGTCCAATCCCAATCCCCAAATAACCCTGTATCTTGTTTGATATTACTGACTAGGTCATGTAAGTTTTGTATATGCTCATGGATCATGGTCTCATGATCCGAAAGATTAAAGCAACACATGCCCTTTACTGCCTCACACCCTAAATTATGTTTCATTAACAAATAGTCAATAGCTGCCCTATTTTCAAGGATCGCTTTCTTATTAACCTGGGTATCCATTAGAAGTTCCTCCAGGGCCTGGGATGTTGCATTTAAACCTTTGGCGAGGGAAACCATGGTCATGGTTAGGTGTGAGATTGCACAGGGATCTCCTGTAATGTTACCTGGGACATAAGCATAATTCAAATTTCCACAGGAGAATGTCCATACCTTTATGGAGGTAGACATGGGGATGGTAACTCATAACTTGGTGAGTTTGGATACATTTCATAGTGGTGCTCAAGGCTCTCCAAGTTGTGGTATTTTTCCACTATGTGGGGAAAAACAGGAATTTAGTATTAGGGTTTCCAGAACAATTACATGAAAAAGACCAACATAGTTCAGCAGCTGTTACATTAATTGTTTTCAGGGCTAAGGGGGGCTTGCCTACCAGTGGGTTGAAAGCATAAGAATGTAGTTGTAGAGTTTTATGGGGGCTATGGGTATGTAGGTACTTCTCCAAGAGTGAGATGGGGGTAGGAACAGCTATAAGACAAGATTGTATAGGCATTTTCAGTATTGATGAGGTTAAGGCAAAAGGAGGTTAGATTAAAAGCCTTTGCTATCTGCATCCATATATTTCCCTGCTATGCATTATTATCTTCTGGTCTCAAGTCAGAGTAGGATATCTGAACAGAGCATATAATGGTAAAGGATATGAACACCTTCATGTCAGTGGATCAGTCGGAATAACTTGTTTACAGTGACTGGCGTTTTTCCACATGGCTTTTCCATCTAGTTTCACAGAGGTGGCTGTGGTTAGCAACACTTGGAAGTGACCAGCAAATCTTGGCTCAAGTCCTTTTCTCACGTGTCTTTTTTTCACTACCCAATCTCCAGGTTGTAGTTTATGAGTCGTAGTACTAGATGAGACGAAAGTAACCTCGTCACTGGCTTTTGGAGGGCCCTGTTTGCCAGCCTATTGCCTCAGGACTATGGGCCCTGCAATATACCTTGCCCAATGCACTTTAAAAGGCTCATGTGAAGTATGTACTTTTGTACTCTAGACAGAGAGACCGACCGTTAGCCCTAATTCTCTGGAACTGTTTTGGGCATGGGACCATGTGCATGGTGGGTCAAAAAGAGACTTCCATTAAACTTTTGAACCCCAGCTCTGATCTGGGTGATTTTTGGATATGTTATTCACCCAGATCAGGGCTATCAGGGGACGTGATTGTATTTTGGGTTACTTATTAGACTTTGTGCAATATGTGTTTTTTATGCTTGGGGATAATTAAAACATAATCTACCTTAATTGTATCACAGGCAGAGGGTTCTGTGTGTGGGAGTGTCAGGTATTGTTACATTCTTTCTATTGGTCTGTACAATTTGTGTCTTGTGCCCCATCAGGTCCAGTGGGTGTTCCTCTGGCCTAAAATGTTTTATAAAAATCCAACATGTAACATTAAACTCTCAGATCATCTTGCACCTTCATGAAGTTTTGGCTCATGTTTGGGGGATTGGAGAACTACATACACTCTGGGGATTGCTATATCACTATATCACAATACTCCCCTGAGCATTATCACTGGCTCTTCTAAGAGCTGTTCCTGCTACGCTCTCTGGACTAGAAGAGGTCTACCCACTGGAAGCTAGATCCTGGTCTTGGGTCCAGGGTGGGTGGAGGACGGCGAGACCCCAACCAAGCTGCGGCAGTTTGTGGGGTTTATGGTGGTTATGGTGTTCCAGTGCAGTGCTTATGATAATTGCAAGTACTAGGAAGCAGAGATTGACGGAGGTACCCGGTAGGGGTGTAAGGCGACCCGTCGCACTAGAGTCTGGAATAGAATCAAACACTTAATTATGCACCTGCCCTAACTTCTTATGGAGGGCCTGGACATAGGAGGTCCTGTTACATAGGAGGTTACTGTTACAATTGGAGTATCTGGGGGGGATATTGAGTCCTGTCTTGGGGGCACATCCAAACAAAATCTCAAAAGGGGATAGGCCATTTCTTGGCTGAAAGTTGAATCTCATAGAGAAGAGTGCTAGGGGAAGGCATTCAATCCAAGACTTCCCTGTCTCTTGCATGGCTTTTACAATTATATTCTTAAGGGTGCCATTTGCCCTTTCTACTTTCCCACTACTCTGGGGATGGTAAGGGGTATGGAAGGCCTGACTGATCCCTAGTGACTTCATTATTTATTACATTATTTCCCCAGTGAAATGGCTACCTCTGTCACTTTCAATCACCTCAGGTACCTCTGCTACCTCTGTCACTTTCAATCACCTCTACATACCAGTTCCTTCAGAAGCTTACTTGCTGTGACCTTGGTTGTGACTTTCGACACAGGGTAGGGGCTTCAGGCCAACCTGAAAAGAGATCAATGCACACCAACACATATTCATACACTCCTACCTTAGGCAGTTGAATATAGTCTATCTGCAGTCCCTGCAATGGGTAAAGTGGCATTGGGATATGTTTACCTGGTGTTTTGACAGCCTGTCCGGGGTTATTCCTAGCATAAATCATGCAAGTATGGTTATGCTTAGCTGCTACAATAGTAAACCCAGGTGCCACCCAATGGGTATTCACTATACAGTTCATGTTCATCTTGGATAAATGTGTGGGTTCATGGGCTACTTGAGACATCATAGGGTGCAATACCCATGGTAAACACAGTCTTTTACCCTTTTCTCCATATCTTGTCATCATCGGGTTCTGCATCTTGTTTCCTACAGAGATCTTGTTCTTCTTTGCTTGCTTGCTTCTGCAGGCTCAGCAATATATTGTAGTCAATAGTCTTTTCTGGAAGGACAACCTGTAGGAAGGTATTTCTTGTAGAAGGATGAAGTTGGATTGCTGCTTGCTTGGCAGCTTTGTCTGCTTTGTGGTTTCCTCTTGTAATTTCATCTGTGATCTTCACGTGAGCTGCCACCTTGATGATGCCTACTTGAGTGGGTAGCAGGATAGCGTCCATAAGTGCACTCACGGCTTCAGAGATCTTGTTTGGAGTTCCTGCTGAGGTGAGAAAATCACAAGCCCGCCATATAGGGCCAAAATCATGGGCTATACCGAAGGCATAGCGAGAGTCTATGTAAATATTAGCTGTCTTACCAGAGGTCAGTTTGCACACTTCAGTGAGTGCCTTCAGCTCAGCCTCCTGTGCAGAGCAGTGAGGTGCGAGTGGTTCAGCTTTTATTACCTCGTGTGTAGAGACTACAGCAAATCCAGTGTGGAAATTGCCCTTCTCATCAGCATATCTGAAGCCATCTACAAAAAACTCAAAGTCTGGATTAGACAGTGGAGACTCAGTTACATGCAAAAAACCTGCTGTCTCTTGTGCCAATACATTCATGGGGTACCTGGGCTTCATCTAACTCGTCTGGCGACAGGGAATTTACAAAAAGAGCAGAATTACCACTCCCGTCTTTTAAATCCAGGGGAAACAATGTAGATGGATTTAACACCATACACCTTTTCAAAGTTACATTTGGAGGCACATTGCATCCTGAAATGCCTCACTGTATGTATGTGTTTGGGCTGAACTTGTGTTAAAATGCTGTTAATGTCATGCGTGTAAATGCATGGTGTAAATGGTGACAGGATTGTCTAAGACAATGTCAGTGGCTTTGTCCAGTAGGGCAGTAACAGCAGCTACTGCTCTTACACAGGAAGGGGCACCTCTGGCAACAGGGTCTAACCTGGTGGAGTAATAGGCAATGGGTCTCTGTTTCCCACCATGGTCCTGCGTAAGGACAGCTGTTGCATAACCAGCCTGCTCGGTGCAAAATAGGTGAAAGTTTTTTTGTAATCTGGGAGACCCAGTGCCGGAGCTGAGGTGACCAGTAAGTTAAGAGTGTAAAAGGCTTCCTCGGCTTCAGGAGTTAAATTAAATGGTTCATGGGTGAGACAATCATACGGGGGCTGTATGTAGATTGCTGCAGATTGTAGGTTCTGTCACAGGGTTGGACAAGTTAAGATTTGCCAGCACACTGGCAAGTGGTGTGAGACAGTTATTTTCAAGTGTCAAAGTCACATTACCAGTGGGACTAAACTGTATGTTGGCATTAATAGCAGACAAAACAACACTGCCTAGCAAATTAACAGAGGCATTAGGACAAGCAATCTGGTAATGAGAGAAGTAGAATCATGGAACACATCAACAGGTTTCTCATAGGGAAAGATATATTTCTCCTGCACAACAGATTGGACTGCCCCAGTGTGTAGCAAAAATAGACTATTCTATCACCTGGTAATGTAACATTAACAGTGGGAGAGGGAATAGTTAAAGCGTGCAGGGAAGTAGGGGTAAGCGGGGGCCCTGCTGCTGCATTCTGACCATCAGGTTTGATGTGAGAAGGACATTTACAGTTTTGCTTGATGTGTCCTTTTCTCTCACACTTCCAGCATTCTACTTGCTGGCGGCTTTTTGCCTGTCCATAAGGGCTGTTGGTTTCTTGTATTCTTGTGTAATAGAATTAGCCTTTACCCCCATGGCTACTTTAACTAAATCAGAGTAATTGAGTTCCCTCCAATCAGGGCGAGCTGCCTGAAGGGCAGTCCGTGAGGGAGGGTGTAGACCATCCATAAAACAGTTAACAACTTGTCTGACAGATAGGGGGTCTGAATTAGAGTATCCTAACAACTTTCAGCCTAACTGAAGGCTGGCAAGAAAAAATTCCACTGATTCCTCCTTACCTTGTACAATATCAGTGAGTCCTACCAAGGATTAGCACATTAACATCTGGGACACATCCGGTAAGATTTTTGAGTGTCTGAATTAGTAGTGGAGACCAGGGACTTGAGTGATCTGTATGAGACACAACTTGGGCTCACCCTCATTCTTACCTGGTTATGGTGGTGGGTTGTATGAGGTAGTAGGGGCTATAGCTGCAGAGCTGGATCCTAAGGCGCCAAAACATTAGCAGTAGGGTACCCCATTCCTAGTGGTTTCTTCAACCACATTTAGTCAAATTTACTGCAGTATCAAGCCATTTCTGAGGAAGGTCAACTAAATTATTATCCATTAACCATTCTTTATAATTGGCCACAAATTCTTTCCATCTTAAACTGCATCTTTACCCTTTTGTTGTTTCACTATGGTTAGGGCAGCATATTCCTCCTGAGTACTCTGTAAATTCCCCATCAAAAATACTTAAATGCAGCTGCTCACTTTAAGTCAAGACAAGAACGAACTTAATCGGTGTAAAACACTAGTGGAATTTATTTACAGAACTTGTCTTCAATTTAAACACAGGTCAGTATACCTGTCCTGGGGAATTCTTATTCTCATTAGGAAATAAACAACTAGGCAGATAATATGAATAACTTGGACCCCACAGACGTATTCTTTAGTAAACTATTTCACAAGACATTCCAGCAGAACATAGTATGTCCCTTTAAATGTGTTCTTGGGTCCAAAACTTACCCAGACAAAGAATAAGCACTGCTGAGAGTGAAGGTAATAGGTAGAAAAAGAAACACTTTTTCTTACCTTGCTGCAACACTCGTTCACAGTCAGAGAGGCACAGATTCTCCAATAAGTGAACCGTCATTCCCGGGTTTCGGCACAAAATTTGTCACAGATAAATCATCCTTTAATTATGTTCAGGAGAAACCAAACTGTAAGTTCAAGCGCTTGGAGAAATAAAATAAGACACACAGATACTTGTGAATCAAAGATTACTTCTGTTTTTATTGGGAGAGCTTACATATTATATGGCACTTTGAAAAATAGCTTTGTGACTTGCGTGACAAAAACAGGATGTTTAACCCCTTAAGGACACATGACATGTGTGACATGTCATGATTCCCTTTTATTCCAGAAGTTTGGTCCTTAAGGGGTTAAAGGCACTTAGTACCATAAAAGGAATTTACAGAACTAAGCATATTTCAATGGTTGTATATATAAAAAAAACATGAAGTTAGTTAGGACATAAGAAGGAGGGCTGAGGGTAAAGCTGCAATCGTCTCCTCAGAAACCACAGAATATCACAAGAAAAATAGATTTTTGCCAGGCTCTGAAACTAGGG
The DNA here is from genome assembly GCA_933207985.1 of Pelobates cultripes. Taxonomy (NCBI): domain Eukaryota; kingdom Metazoa; phylum Chordata; class Amphibia; order Anura; family Pelobatidae; genus Pelobates; species Pelobates cultripes. The sequence goes on along the minus strand of OW240912.1, from coordinate 408,974,020 downwards.
TAGAGGCAAATCATAATCTAAGTTAACAAATAAAGAATAAAAACAGACTGGTCATCCGGTCATCTGTAGTTTGAGCCTTAGGTCAAGGTGCTTTCTTTCACAACGGCCACACGTATTGACTCTTTTACCGTCACCGAGAGGCCAACACCCAGGCCAATGAGGCCACACGGCCAAAATCATAGATAGAGCCTCTTACAGCAACCTGGCAACTAGCAGGGCCTCACCAGTCACTGGGTTGTTAATATATTCGCCTATCGGCACTAGTTAGCAAGTCAGCTCTACATAAGGGATATTATCAATTTGCATCAAAGTTTTGCATGGTTAACTCATTATTAATTTCCTTATAGGATGCTGCAAGAAATAGTTCCTCCCAGGTCTTGCTTAAATTTGGCAGTTGAGCTAAAGTCATGGAGGCACCATCTTCCCGGTCACGGTTGAAATGGCTTCAAATACAAGATGGTCGTGCCCTAGAACCGCTCACGCCAGTAATCCAGTTAACTCACTATAGTTATCAGCCTATTTCAGTCATTCATAGCATCACAGCAATGCCTCTTTCCACATACGATATTAGGTCCTCTCTAAGCCATTTCTATTTAGTCCCCTATATGGCAAGGTGTCGCAACCGACTGTATAAAATCATGTCAGGCTCAAACTAGGGTCTATTCACTGAGTTAAACGACATTCATTTTTACTGGTATAAACCATTTAACATCAACCCTACACAGGGCTTTTTCTGCAAAATCAGGTTTTGGTTTAGATTTAGTTATTTTTTACTTTAGGGGGTTTTGGTTTACTTCCAATACATTTTTAGCATGTTTACAATACTGCCGAAATTATCTGTACACATTTTAAGTTCCACGTAAATACTTTCATCATATGTTCTCATTGACATTGTTTTAATTACCTAAAAATTCTGTCTTCTCCAATATCACTACTCTCCTGGTTCTCAACCCATTTCACTCTATTTTCCATATACCCTTGCAAGGTTCATCACTTGATACATCACTTATTTGTCTCCGAGCTAGCCCAATTTATATTAGGCCAACACGGGCCTATGTATCGGGCAATTACCTGCCAACAAATATGTCCTCGTTACAGGTTCACAATTCACATACAATCTAGAGTTTCATCATTATTAGAATTTTATTTATGACATAACGCGGTATGGTTTAATCTTTTGTTATATGCTGTTAACCATATGGATGACACCTGGTTAATTCTAGTCACTTATACTAATCTTCCTTTTTCAACAGTATTACCCCAGTCGACTACATTATTACCCCTAAATTGTTTGCAACGTATTTGTTGGTTTATCACTCATATGTTTGCAACAATTTTACCTTAGGCACCATTTGCCACACGTGTCCGGCAGACTCCAGTTTCTCAATATACAATGTACTCCTCCAGCTTTTTATAAGGTATTTCAATGTGGACCTTTAGTGGTCACCTATAGTTCACTGTCACCAAGTCTCGCCATTCAATACTATCCACATTATAGGTAAGTGGTCCTTTATTGCATCTATGCTTATCTTGACAGGTTAAGTTCAATCGATCAGGTATCACCCAACCTTATCATCCCTATCGGGTAAGCAATAACCCCTTTGTGATGGGACGCCTCGGTAACCCAACTGGTTGCTCACGCTAGTTCCCTTCCTTCAGCCGATCAGGAACACTTACACGGTTAGGGGACTTAACTCCCAGGCACCCAGACGACACTCAGACGACACTCAGCCCTGGAATCCCTTAGTCCTTACAAGGACTTTTCCCCGTTGCATCCCCTGCAAGCTGGAACAGCAGACACAGGGGTTAAATCTTCCTTTCCTCCAATAACAGGACGACTAACATTTTGGAAGTTTAAGCACTGACTTCTCTTTATTGCAAAGAGGCTTCTTTTATGCACAGACCCCCGCAGGGTGTCTCCATTCAACATAACACAATCCCAGGCAGGAGGGGGCTGGGTTAAAGATAACCATCTACCGCTCTGGGAGATACCAACAGCACACAGGCACACACCTTAAGAAACATTACATACGGGGGGGTAAACTTTGGGGCTTGGCGCCCCGGGAAGGGGTCACACAGGTAAAACATATTTGGATAGCCCCGGATCTCATCTGGGATCCCTGCAAATAGCAAGGCCATCGGGTGTACAGAGTCTGAGATACCAGCATGTAAAGTCTGGTGCTCAAGGCTCTGTACATCCCCAAAATCAGTTCCACAGCGTCGCTTGGTTTGCTCCGGTGAATTCAAACTTTGCACCCAAACCAAGCAACAGCTAATCCGTTGAAAGGCACAAAACCAATTTGCGCCAATCAGCGCTCAGGGAGGAGAGGGGTTTCGCCACCCAATCAGAAGAAAGGGCTCAAAACCCGATTGCACCAATCCGCTGAAAGGCGCAAAACCAACTTGCTCAAATCAGTGCTCAGTGAGGAGAGCGGTTTCATGCCCTTTCTTGTAATTGAACAAACGCTCCTTCTCTGATTGGTCACCTGCACTCCGCTCCCAGATAGGGAAAAATTAGTGACTACAGCTCCATTGGGAGCAGATAGGACGGTTCCCGACACGGGGAGCGAAGACAGGGTGCACAGGCCGTTTCGAGATGCGAATGCAGCCCCTGGTGGGCGTTCTGTGATATGAACCGGCGGCCACCCAGTGGAAGCACGCGCCGCTTGTTCCCTTGCGGTCTGCGTTTTTTACACCTCATTAACGAGGTGTGAACATTCTAGCTAAATATGCACCGAAGCGCCCCCGTGTGGTTGAAAAGTACAGTGTAAAAATACAAGGGAACACACATTCAACAAGGGAAAATCATAAGAATACTCATTGGGGACACAAAATGCAGAACCAAAACATCTGAATATTCAGTGGGCATGGCACTTAGTGGCGATGTCCTGCCACACCCTTATTCTCGGGTCGTCAAGAAGCTTGGCTTTTTATACTTGACCCACGCATGGTCCACCCTACGTATACATTCTACCATTTTAATCAATTTATGTTTCATGCTCATTTACGTTCTTTCTCTACATTTTCTGTCTAAAGGGAATCGACTACTCTCACGTTGGCTTTTCCGTTTGTATAGAAGTACCTCACTTGTTCTCCCTAATCTTCACAGGTATACTGTAATCTCATATGTTGTTCCTCTGTTTAGATATCAGATTTACATTTATTACTTATAGGTCACAGTCAGGCTTTTCCCTTACAGTCAAATACAGGCACCACCCATTACTAATGGTAAGTGGAGTTACTTCTTTCCTTCCACTTTCCCTATTATCTACGTACTCTTCATAGTCCTCTTCTGGTTGTCCTATCTCTGTAGGGTGTACTTTCCAGATACTCTCTTAGAGACCATCTTGGTTACCAAGATAGGTACGTTAACCTTTACGGTTTGATATGTTTCAACCCCTTATACAAGGACAATTAACTAACCTTTAGGTTCAGGTGCTGGTCAAGGGGGTAAACATCACAGCAGTCATACTATCCCAATTTCAATTTCAACAATGTTTAACTTGCAACCGCAATCAACATATATCCAACAAAATCCCGGTATTTACAGAAGCTGGTCATTCAATTATGCCACTCACACGGTCACTATTCCATCACACTCGTTCTATGCACGTCAAACAATTTACAGTTTTTAGTAGGTTAAGTTTTAGCTTCCCTCCGCAGATAATCACTACATAAAGACCATGATGACTTTTTGGCCTTTCTACCATTTACAAATAATGATAAAAACAAATAGCCCACCGTATGGCGCTTAAGGTAAATAACACATCATTGATACTTTCCAGGAAAACACATCAACATCATTAAAGATCATCACAAACCGTTTTCCTGGCACTGCAGGTCCCCTCTCCTTCCCACCTCCCATCCCAGGTTGCTGAGGGGGTTAAAACCCCTTCAGTGACTTACCTGTATCCAGGGCCAATGTCCCTCGGTGCTGGGTCAGGCTCCGTCAACTCTCCTCCCCCACCAACGTCAGCCGGCGGGGGAGACCTAATGCGCATGCGCGGCAATTGTGGGCATGTTCTGTAAATTAAATGATGCTAATCCTCAAACAATCCATGTTAATTCCAGGTTATGAGGCAACAAAACACGAAAAATGCCAAGGGGGTGAATACTTTTGCAAGGCACTGTATGTGTATTTTGATATTATTTGGTAATTTTAATATTATATTATATTGTACCCTGCTGTAACAATGGAATGTTAGGGGGCTTAGGACGAGAGAAATCTTAATGTATCCTTCCTGGTAAAATATTTTATAAATAAATAAAAGTTCATATTTAAAGGATAACTGACACTTCCTATTATTTTCAATATTATATTTATATGTACCCCCTTCTCCACTTTATATGCAATGTGTGCCCTTACAGTGCCTTGGTTGAAATAGATTGTGAAGGCATTTGTTAAATCTTTGTTAAAGTGTTTTTAATAATTTTCCAATGGTATAATTTCCAGACAAGTGACGCCTGCTCTCTAATGTAGGACATGGTAGGAGGCCAAAGAATTAATTGGTGAATGGCTTTGCCTGTCCAGAGAAGAAACCAAGGACAATGGTAACAGAAAGACAAGATGTGGAATTAATAGCCGAGTGAGAGATAAATAATTAAACACCCCACTGCCCAGATAAGAAAAAAATTAAATCACTGTTTAGTAGATCCAAATCTAAATGCATGTATTAATTGGGGTTATATCTTAAAACAGTTTGCAAAATGTGCAGTTCTTACGAACAGCAGGCTTTGCAGGTTGTCCACTTTTTCTCTTTTTTTTAGACTTTCAGTTTCTTCACAGGGAAACAGCCATTCAGAGGCCTCTTACCTCCACTTCATTGAAGGCTGAAATAGCATTTATTCAGGAACTGTCACGTCTATGGAAGTGACTTCCTCTTTCTAGGGTTTCTCCAACCACCATGACCACTTCAGCTATTTGAAGTGGTCATGGTGGTAGGAGTCTGTATGTGCTGCGTTTCTGCTCACAGAGCGCTGTTAGCCTTCCAATATCTCTACAAATACTTAAAGGACCACTATAGTGCCAGGACCACTATAGTGCCCCCACCCTCAGGGACCTCCTCCCGCTCGGCTCTGGAAGGGGTAAAGGGGTAAAAACTTACCTTTTTCCAGCGCTGGGCGGAGAGCTCTCCTCCTCCTCTCCGCCTCCGATCCGCCCCGCCGGCTGAATGCGCACGCGCGGCAAGAGCTGCGCGCGCATTCAGCCGGTCTCATAGGAAAGCATTTACAATGCTTTCCTATGGACGCTGGCGTGATCTCACTGTGAAAATCACAGTGAGAAGCATGCAAGCGCCTCTAGTGGCTGTCAATGAGACAGCCACTAGAGGATTAGGGGAAGGCTTAACCCATTCATAATTAAAGCAGTTTCTCTGCTATAATTATGAAAAAATGGGTTAACCCTAGAAGGACCTGGCACCCAGACCACTTCATTAAGCTGAAGTGGTCTGGGTGCCTAGAGTTGTCCTTTAAGCAGTACATGAAAATATATAGTCGTGTAAATGCACAAAATTTTTATTTATTTTGGTATATTTGAGCTACTTTACATGAGATTTCTATTTTGTCCTAATTTTATGAGCTAGCTCTACATCCCACTGCTTTAAAAGATGTTCTCTTTATTAAAAAAACAAAACAAAAAAAAAAGCAATAAAGCAGTTAAACAACACTCAAATTCCTGGAGTTTCCACAGCAAAAAAAAGAAAAAGAAAAGAAAAAATATAAATATCTGACATAGACAAAATGCAGTTTCCTAAAATATCAGTACAGTAAATTATGAAATATAAATAAGTGGGAACTGACATAAGCCATTGGTATTTCCCATTAAGATAAACATTGGACACAGTCATTCTAAGCTGGTTATGAATCGTTAACCTTTCAGGGCTCTACGACATTTCCCGGAAACAGGATCTGATTATTCAAGTCATCGGATTATCTGTACAGATTCATGTGTAACATATACCCGAGCTTTGGACATTTACGGCTGATCAATAGGAAATAGCTCAGATACCTAAACAGGCTTTCACATCCGTGCGTCTGACCATCCTGCATTTGCAGGAAGGTATTAAGATGCATGATGGCTGATTTACTGTCCTCGTCTCATAACTCTTACTCAATACTGCGCTTGTGATAATTTTCCAATTTGTCCATGTCATCTCAAGATCTTGTATATCACCACCTCGGCAGCTTGGCAATTTTCCATGTTTGGGTTATCATGCTTGTTGTTCCCAGCTTTCTGTTAAAAAAAAGTTAAAAAAAAAGAAAAATTAAAAAGCATGCTTTGTATTTTACAATTGGTTACTGCTCTGCATAAGATTTCAATTAGCGTCTGGTTACAGACCTCGGCAGATGTGGAATGTATTTCTTAACCCAGGTGGAAAAAATCTATTGCCATAAAAATCACAGCAATGTTATTAATACTCTGAATTCTAAATAATACTTAACACTGATTTCAATCTCCCGATGCCTTAGATGTGAACCTGATTGAAAGCTTAAGTGTTAATTTATTTTATGGATTTACTTCCCTCCAAAAAACAATGCTAAGGGGGCACTTGGCTGGATGGAGGGAGGCCGTGGATTTAACCAGTTAAGGACCATGTGACGATCCATGCCGTCGTGCAGTTAAGGGCTTTAATGTCAAGTGATCACAATATTGTCAACAATACTGTAAATTTGATACCCAGGGGTCCCCTTTGTCAACTGGGGCCACAGTTAGCGATCTTGCTCAGATGTGGTATTTCTACCCGCAGCCTCCAATGTTAAAAAAAGGAACTCCCTGCTTGTCCCCTACAGCAGAATCAGTGCTGGGCTCTGCCAGCTGTTCAGCACCGATCTCTTTGTGAGAATCTGCAGCATGACAGTGAGCTCTCCTCTCACTCTGCAATCACACTGTATAGAGTGCTCACAGAGCGCTGTGCACTGTGTGAGCTAGAAAATCCATCTATTGATATTAGCAGAGGGAAGCCCTTGAAAGGTGGGATTAGGACTGGGACTACAGGTAGGATTATGAGTAGGATTATGGGTTAGATTATGGGTTGGATTAGGGTCGGATTAGTGTCAAATTATTGGTAGAATTAGGATTGAATTATGGGTAGGATTAGAGGTTAGATTATGGGCTGAATTAGGGGTAGGTATAGAGGTTAGATTATGGGTTACATTATAAATTGGATTAGGGTTTTAATTATTGCTTGGATTATGGATACTATTAAATGTTGCATTAAGGGTTAAATTAAGGGCAGGCTTAGGGGGTAATGTGGGGTATCATTGTATTTAAGAACAGCAGCAGGATAGAAATATGTGGTGTTTGCAGTAGTGGAACATGCATCGACTCTAAATTTCTCTAAAATAAAACAGGTGTGAAAACAAATCAGAAAAATGAACTAATTTGACCTTGGTTTGTGATAAAATGGTTATATTAAAGGGACACTATAGTCACCCAGACCACTTCAGCTCAATGATGTATACATAGCAGTTTCAGAGAAACTGTTATGTTTACATTAGGCTTAAGCCAACCTCTAGTGGCTGTCCGGAAGAATTGCACCTCCATCGCGCAGAGCGGCTCCAGTGACGTCGGACGGGGAGGAGAGGTCACCAACGCCGAGGGAGCCCCGCGCTGCATAAAAGTAAGTAACTTAAGGGGTTTTAACCCCTTTAGCGCCACGGGAGGGGAACCTTGAGGGTGGGGGCTTTGTTTTCCTGACACTATAGTGATCCTTTAAAACAGTCAAAATGTCAAAATAACTACATAGCCTGCAAGATGCACTTGCTACAAATATATACTTGTGTATAGCAGTTTTGGATTCTGTGACTACTATAAAATGTGTAATCTCAGCATTTAAAACTGTAATTCACTCCTTGCAGTATTTGTTTTATATCTGATAAAAATTTATTAAAATACTATACATATTGGGAGTTTTAACAATCAGGACTAATTAGCGTATGTATTTTGAATAGTTTTCCTTATTTGCATTTGATATACGCACAGAGGAAATCTCATCAGCTCCGCCAAGCCTTGCCACATCTGATGCCTCATACACAGCGGAACTTCCAAATAGCCGCTTTTTTCTGGACTAAATTAGAAGCAAAATTCAACTCAATACATCACACTACTGGCAATCGTGTCAGCGAAGAGCTGACACATTGACCTGGAAGACTCCTCAACTAAGCTACGAGCCCAACTCCAAGAACAATCTGCCCTAATCAAACAACTCCAAACAAAGGGGCAGGATCTTGAAAATAGGAACAGAAGAAAAAAGCTTCAGTTTCATAGGGCTCCCAGGGTCCATTAAACAACAAAACCTACTCTCAGGATTTCAAAATTGTATACTCCATCTCCCATATGATTCCAACAAACCACTGTGGCAATTCTAGCCACTTACTGAGTGTAACTGTATATTTTATGCTATTGCCCGTATTGTTTGTTTCCCCGAATAAAAGATCAATGTATGATGCATTCGTGAGTTACAGCACACGAATACCGCTAGTATTCAGCTTGGTTATCCACGAACAGTTAATCACCGCACTGTTCGTGGAACAAGCAAAGTACCAAATGGGAGACCACCTCTAGCAGGTCGTGTGTCTCCAATTGGGTACTTGGCAACAGTGTATCCATGCTAATTAATGTATGTTGCGGGTGGCCGCCGTTCGTGTACCGAACACGTGGCGGCGGCCATCTTTGTTCTTGGAGAGCCAGCAGAGAGCCCCGCTGGACTTCCAAACCGTTCGGGAGTTTTATTCTTTCGGGAATCTCATTCCCTCAATTAATACAACCGTTTTAAACCAAGTGGTCCTGGTCATATAAAATGAACGGCGTTTGGTTCTTTGTGCTGGAATGTGAGCGCAAGTTCCCTTAATCGTGCGCTCAGGTCCCAGCTATGTAATAAGGGTTTTATTAGCTGCATAGCAGGAATATTATGTTAGTTATGGATTTTAATGTAAAAACTGTATTTTTCTGTACCAAGAGATAATCCCATTAACAATGCATTCTGGGGTAGTTATCTCCTTGGTACAGCAGTGTATGATGGATAATCTGTCTGTAAACTCAGTCTCCCATGTAGTCCCCTACTGGACAAACCCTGTAATGTGACTTTGGAAACCCCTTACATTTGTAACCACATAAATACTGTGACCTGTGATTAAAACCTCAGTTGACCTCCAAGCTATGTGTTGTCTAGTTCTTGGGAGAAAGGGATAGTAACTACGCTACCTGGATTTTACCTGCTTTGTACCTGCTTTATTTTGTCTGCCAGCGGAGATACCGTGGATAATACTACTACTCCTCTACAACCACTCTTGATAGATAGGGCACCAATTTGAACTCTCACTCCAGTTGAGTTTTTCTTTGTCCTGAAGTAATATCGCAGACTGGTAAATTGAATAACTCACATGTATGCAAGTAGTGGGCACTGGATGAGGTAATCATCACCACAACCTACCCGTAAATGCCCAATAAAGACAAGCACCAACGTTGAGTGAAACAGGCCACAGAATTTATCAAAAACATATAATATTGGATAACACATTCATCTTTAATTATAAATCTATAAGTATAACAAACAGTTCATTACATTTAAACACAAATAAGACATAGTGTCATACAGTATATAAAACCTAATGAATCTTTAATCAAAACATCCTTGCCAATCTAAATGACGAACTGCATAAGACAACATCCCCATAGGCTCCCACCTCCCCTGGTCATACCAAAATTCCCTTTTAACCTTTAAAGCTCACCACCAGCCAGCATTTAGCTCATTGGGGCATGGCAAGGGTACGTCCCCACCAGCCGTGAGGATGAATAAGCCAGAACCTAGAAAAATGGGATGGTGGGAGGGAAGCTGTTGTCAGTCCGGATCCCAAATGGCACTGAGTTAAAGGACCACTATAGTGCCAGGAAAACATACTCGTTTTCCTGGCACTATAGTGCCCTGAGGGTGCCCCCACCCTCAGGGACCCCCTCCCGCCCGGCTCTGGAAGGGGGAAAGGGGTTAAAACGTACCTTTTTCCAGCGCTGGGCGGGGAGCTCTCCTCCTCCTCTCCGCCTCCGATCCGCCCCATCGGCTGAATGCGCACGCGCGGCAAGAGCTGCGCACGCATTCAGCCGGTCGCATAGGAAAGCATTACCAATGCTTTCCTATGGACGCTTGAATGCTCTCACTGTGATTTTCACAGTGAGAATCACGCAAGCGCCTATAGCGGGTGTCAATGAGACAGCCGCTAGAGGCTTTGGGGGAAGGCTTAACCCATTGATAAACATAGCAGTTTCTCTGAAACTGCTATGTTTATAAAACAATGGGTTAACCCTAGCTGGACCTGACACCCAGACCACTTCATTAAGCTGAAGTGGTCTGGGTGCCTAGAGTGGTCCTTTAAGCTAACCAGTACAACAATAACATCTCAAGTACATAAAATATAATGGAATTGTTATGTGGGTCGCACTACAATGTATGTATTTAAAGTTTGCTGACTTTACTGAATATGTCATGCCTTACTTATCAAGACTGACAACAACCTGCAATTTCTGTTTGCTCAAATTTATTGCCTTGGTCACTTTCGAAGATGTGGGTTGTGTGTGCTGCTGAATACAGTGGTTTTCTATTTCATTTTAACAATGTTTTCCTTTCCTCAAATTGGATGTTTATCTAGAAATGTGTATTTTATTTTGCTTTTCAATTAGCCTTACATCTAAGGGTATTGGCATCGTAATATAAAAAATGCAACTTTTTCTTTCATATCACTGAACAGTACAGTGCAAATAAAGAAGAGTTTTCTACATATCCTTCAAGGGTCCAAATTCAGCTACTGAACTAGACAGAGGAATCGACCAGAGGAAACTGAATTGCAAAAACTCAAACTGGCTCTTACCACTGTCCAAGACACCACAGCGCAACTGGTGCTTCTCAACACTAGAGAAGATTGAATGCAGGTGGGGGAGCTGACAGACTTGGACATCAACGCAGCACCAGCCGTGTTCCAGCTGCTGCTGAAAGTATGTAATATCCACCAGTAGAATAAGCAGAAACAAACATCTTTTGTGATCTCCTGTTTTCACTTCACAATGTTTCAGAGTTTCAGCAAGTGAAATTAAAAGCACATTGTATTCGTCTGCAGTGGAGTTAGCCAATTCTAAACGTTGTAATACAGAACGTAGACTGTTTGGCTGTCACAGACACCTTACATCCTTTTATTAATTTGAAATATTACACTCACTAAAAGCTTTCCCCCAATTTCCATAGTATTTATTTGCCCAAACAAATAGATATTTCTTCTGGAGTGCCTGCATGGGCGGATTTATGTATTAGACACCCCTAGGCAATAATAATACGGCAGCCCTTCCCTTAAAAAAGGTATTATTGGAGGAATTGTTGGCTTTGTTTGAATGGAATATATGAGTAAAGAAACAAAAAGAAAAAGAAAAAAAGAACGGCACAGCAAAATCAAACCAAAGTTAATTAGGAATAAACAGGGGGATAAATAGATCACACTCAACCTCCTAACGCGTTTCGGACCTCCAGGTCCTTAAACATAGGACTCAATGGAATATAGCAGAGGCAGATTGAGCATTGGGATAAACAAACTGTTGGCACACTACTCAAATATAAAGTGTGCCTTTTAGAATTCAACTAATGCCTATATTTGCATCTGCTCATTTGCCTTCTATATCCCTAATTGTTTTTGATTTAGCTCTGATGAAATGCATTGTGATGTAGATAGGTGTTTAATACAGAGTTTAATAAACACGAGCAGCAAGATTTTGAAAAAGATTTGAGAGCACAGCTTATTTTGCTAGTACATAAATATTCCTGTAATAGAAGTAATATTCTGAGTCAAAGAAATGATAAGCCAGCGTACACATTCTGTCAATTTATTGTATCTGTTTTGCTTCTGTGACTGATTTGTTCCTGTATTTTTTTGTAAATTCCAAAGAATTCCACAGATACAGAGGACAAGGACGTGTGAGCATAATAATGTCTTTAAAGCGGCACCGTTATGGCCGAATCCTGTTTTTTTTTACCCCCCTCCCGACTCCACTACATCTAACTGTCCCCCTAATCACCCCCAAATGCCCCCATATTACCTATTTTCGCATCTTTATTTTCTGCCCGGACCTAGGTTCTGGGTGCCGCCATCTTTGTGTGGGTAGATGAAGTCCCTGTGGGACACGTCATCTGCCCACACTATACCCTGTTCCAAATTATTATGCAAATTCTATTTAAGTGTCACAAAGATTAAATATTTAGTTTTTCAGTTTAACTCATGGATGGCATTGTGTCTCAGGGCTCTTTTGCTCACTGAAAACAATCTCAGACACCTGTGATAATTAGATTGCCAGGTTAGCCCAATTTAAGGAAAAACTACTAAAGGAGGGTATTCCACATTATTAAGCAGAGCACCATTTTCATGCAATAAGGGGAATAAAAAGGATCTCTCAGCTGCCGAAAAGAGTGAAATAGTTCAATGCCTTGAACGAGGTATGAAAACATTAGATATTTCACAAAAACTTAAGCCTGATCATCGCACTATTAAGAGATTTGTGGATGAACACAGACGGGTTTGTGCAGATAAAGGCACATTGAAGAAGATTTCTGCCAGATCCATGCATCGGATCAAGAGAGCAGCTGCTAAAATACCATTACTTAGCAGCAAACAGATATTTGAAGCTGTTGCTGCCTCTGGAGTCCCACGGACATCAAGGTGTAGAGTCCTCCAGAGTCTTGCAACTGTGCATAAACCTTCTATTCGGCCACCACTAACCAATGCTCACAAGCAGAAATGGCTGAATTGGGCAGAAAAATACATGAAGACTAATTTTCAAACAGTCCTGTTCACTGATGAGTGCCGTGCAACCCTGGATGGTCCAGATGGATGGAGTAGTGGATGGTTGGTGGACGGCCACCCTGTTCCAACAAGGCTGCGACATCAGTAAGGCGGTGGTGGAGTCATGTTTTGGGAAGAGATCTGGTTGGCCCCTTTAGGGTCCCCGAAGGTGTAAAGATGACCTCTGCAAAGTATGTGGAGTTTCTGACTGACCACTGGTACAGAAGGAAGAACTATGCTTTCCATAATAAAATCTTCATGCATGATAATGCACCATCTCATGCTGCAAAGAATACCTCTGCATCAATGGCTGCTATGGGGATAAAAGGAGAGAAAGTCATGGTGTGGCCTCCATGCTCCCCTTACCTCAGTCCTATTGAGAACCTTTGAAGCATCCTCAAGCAAAAGATCTATGAGGGTGGGAAGCAATTTACATCCAAACAGCAGCTCTGGGAGGCTATTCTGACATCTTGCAAACAAATTCAAGCAGAAACAAGTTCAATGGATGCAAGACTTGTGAAGCTGCTATCAAATAAGGGGTCCTATGTTAAAATGTAACGTGACCTGTTAAAATGTATAAAAAGTTAAAAAAGAAAAGGGGAGAGGAGTAGCCACAACGGCTATCCAACCTCCCTCCGTCCCCGTCCCCCCCCAAAAAAAAAGCTTTGTCTTATTATTGGAGTAACCCTTTAAGCTGGTGGACTATATGATATTGGTCTTATGGAGGAATATTATTCATTGCCTTGCCATTAATTGTTTAAAAATTACTAAAAAAAAATACTGTCTCCTTATTTGAATGAGGGTTTCATATTATTTTCTACACAACCGGAGGAAAAGCCCCTACCCAGTGTCATGAACACCACCCCTCCTAGTTGGGCATGTGACTTAATTCTGTCTCCATCTGTACCACACAAAGGCAAAACTTAATAAGGGAACATTAATTGTGAACAATAAATTGTCACAGTGTATACAAATACGAAATATATTACATACATTACATACACCAACAAAAAGCTACAAATATAAAAGAGAAAATTAATAGAAAAAACTAATACTCACTATTTTAGCAAGATACCATTATTTTTGCCCCCAAAAAAATTTAAGTAAGGGAAATGGAAATCCACTACAAATTCAATTTGGTTCTAAAAATGGATTACAGGGTTATTTAGGTTTTATCAGAGATTATTTCCACTTTTCTTGGCTCATCTCGGGTTCTCGGTCAGCCTTTTTGAATGGGGCTATACGAATTCCAGTTCTATGATAGACAATTTAAATATTCCAAAACATGGGTGATAATGCACAATGCAATATATTTATGTACATGTGTTTCTTATCTCATTGTAACTAGGTCAGCTCTTCTCTATGAACCAAGACAGTTAGTTTGAGACCAAACATGATATATATTTCATACATAATGCCCCAAAAACAAAATAGCATCTAAAAACACGTCCATGTGAGTAATCATTTATTAAACTCATAATAGACATTGCAAATGTCTTTTGTTTCTCGGCTTATATGATAAGACCTGGTGTCATGATACATAAGGGATACACGGCAGCGTAATGCAGCAACCTAACCAAAGGCAAAGCAGGAAAGGATAGTAAGATGGGGCATTAGATTTGCCGGACTAACACTAGAATGAATGTGGAATTATCAGAACTAAATCAACAATACATTTAATTCAGAAAGAAAATAACAATGCTAAACTAATATAAAATATTAAAAATCAGGAATGTAGTATAAGTCAAATACAAAGTCAGTAACTTAGCCAATGACTGGCACACTGGAACATGAGATAAGGCAAATGTCAGTGTCAAATCAGGCCAGGTCTGGTACACAAGAACAAACACAATGCAAGAGACAAGGCAAAAGGCAAGGTCAGGAGAAAACAATGGTCTGGTGTGCAATAAAATAAGAATAAAAAAAGGCACTAACTGGTCAAAAACACACAAAAGGGCACATATCTGATGTTTCTAGGGGTTTTTATAGACATGAGCCCCTTGCATCAGTCTTGACCGTACAGTGGTCAAGACGTTAAGATAGAAATATTATAAAAGGTCGCAGTTGTCAGAATTAAATAATACTTCTGGCTAGAATGACGCGACAGTGAATTCATAATTATACTGTCCCTATTAGAGTCCTTTATTCCAGGTTTTGATGCCCCTGCATCATTTCGAAGCACTGGTATCTCATTTCGATGCAGTTACCCAGATTGCATAGAAGCAGAAGTATCAGGTGTGTCTGTGTTAGTAAGTGAGTTATTTTTTGACGCGGGTGAGTTATTCTGAGTAGAAATGCTAGAGTGCATCTTTCCAAGTAGGAAGGTTAGATTATGACCCGAGTATGTCTTTCCGAATGGAACAACCTGACCTTAGTGCAGATGCGTCAATGTTGGCATAATGCCTCTTATTACTGATCCTTGATCTTGACGCAGGAGCATCAGACAAGATTTAACCCAAGGCTTCCCAGATGCAGTTCATTTTATAAGACTATTATGGCACCTGTACTGAGTAGCCGTTCTATGCATTCACTACACATCACATTGATTGACACTGTTATTGAAATAAAGAATGAATACCACCATATTGTTTGACAATATTTTTACAAGGAACAATGAATCATGCACAATGGGCAGGACATCCACTATCTGCTGCAAAACCTTAAAGGGTTAAGTTATTGATAGCTAGCCATATCAATCATGCTTTAAATATATAATTAACAAAATAATGGGCTTCCTTGTATATATTTCTCCCCAGCCCTTGAATATCTTAGCTGTATAAAGAAGTTAAAACAGAGCAGAGCCCATCCAACCAAAAAGGGCAGGGTAGGGTAAATCCTAACTCTTCACTCTGCTGGATTCTCAGGTTGTAGAGGTCAGTTATCCCGTAGACCTTATTAGGTCACCCAATGCGCATCAAACTTAACAGTCACAGCGGGAGGTTTGCCGAGCACTGTACTGTGACTGGCTGGATGTGCATTCCTCAAATCACATTACAGAGGATTGTCACAAAACTATCTCAGAGGTTAGATGTCCATATCAAATGTCCATTCTTGTGATCGTCAACTCAGTCTCAATAAATTGGGCACCATCTAGGCGCAGTACTTGTTGAGGAATATTTCTTATTTTCTGAGACTTTTTTTCCAAGAGGAAATTAGACCTAGTGGTCATAGTTAGATAATGATGGTCACCATAAGAATTATTATATTAAATTTTCTATATTGTTTATCTTAGTAGCAATATGTAAGACGGATAAGAAAATATTAATAATTAGAATTTTTAATGAGGGCAGGATGGGTTGGGTATTTCTTTATAGATTGAGAACACCATAGCAACCCCAGGCAATGCTCTCGCGGATCGCGAGAACAGAGGACCCTGCTGCTGCTGCTGGATGGGAAATGAGCATGCAGAGTTCTGGGCCCCTCTTCACTGCCCATCTGAAGCTGTGCCACCAGACTACCAGGACCAGGTAAGTGTCAGGGAGGGGCAAACCATACACACTGCTCACCTTCCCAGCACTTATTCCACACAACACACACTCCATACACTATTCACACCGCATACACTATACACACACTGCATACACTATACACACACTCCATACACTATACACACACTCCATACACTATACACACACTGCATACATTATACACACTGCATACACTATACACACTGCATACACTTTACACACTGCATACACTATACACACACTGCATACACTATACACACACTCCATACACTATACACACACTCCATACACTATACACACACTGCATACATTATACACACTGCATACACTATACACACTGCATACACTTTACAC
Source organism: Pelobates cultripes (assembly GCA_933207985.1). Classification (NCBI taxonomy): domain Eukaryota; kingdom Metazoa; phylum Chordata; class Amphibia; order Anura; family Pelobatidae; genus Pelobates; species Pelobates cultripes. The sequence continues at coordinate 408,957,386 of OW240912.1, read as the reverse complement.
ACTGCATACACTATACACACTGCATACACTATACACACACTGCATACACTATACACACTGCATACACTACACACACTGCATACACTGTACACACACTCCATACACTATACACACACTGCATACATTATACACACACTGCATACACTATACACACACTCCATACACTATACACACACTGCATACATTATACACACTGCATACACTATACACACTGCATACACTTTACACACTGCATACACTATACACACTGAATACACTATACACACACTGCATACACTATACACACTGCATACACTACACACACTGCATACACTGTACACACACTCCATACACTATACACACACTGCATACATTATACACACACTGCATACACTATACACACACTGCATACATTATACACACACTCCATACACTATACACACACTCCATACACTATACACACCGCATATACTATACACACACTGCATACATTATACACACACTCCATACACTATACACACACTGCATACATTATACACACACTGCATACACTATACACACACTGCATACACTATACACACTGCATACATTATACACACTCCATACACTATGCACACACTGCATACACTACACACACTGCATACACTATACACACACTGCATACACTACACACTGCATACACTATACACACACTGCATACATTATACACACTGCATACATTATACACACACTGCATACACTATATACACTGCATACATTATACACACTGCATACATTATACACACACTCCATACACTATACACACACTGCATACATTATACACACACTGCATACACTATACACACACTGCATACACTATACACACTGCATACATTATACACACACTCCATACACTATACACACTGCATACATTATACACACTCCATACACTATGCACACACTTCATACACTACACACACTGCATACACTATACACACACTGCATACACTACACACTGCATACACTATACACACACTGCATACATTATACACACACTGCATACACTATACACACACTGCATACATTATACACACACTGCATACACTATACACACTGCATACATTATACACACACTGCATACACTACACACTGCATACACTATACACACACTGCATACACTATACACACACTGCATACACTACACACACTGCATACATTATACACACTGCATACACTATACACATACTGCACACACTATACACACACTGCATACACTATACACACTACATACACTTTACACACTGCATACACTATACACATACTGCATACAGTATACACATACTGCATACACTATACACACACTGCATACACTATACACACTGCATACATTATACACACTGCATACACTATACACACACTGCATACATTAAACACACACTCCATACACTATACACACACTGCATACACTATACACACACTGCATACATTATACACACACTCCATACACTATACACACACTGCATACACTATACACACTGCATACACTATACACACACTGCATACATTATACACACTGCATACATTATACACACTCCATACACTATACACACACTGCATACACTATACACACTGCATACACTTTACACACTGCATACACTATACACACACTGCATACATTATACACACTGCATACAATATACACACACTGCATACACTATACACACACTGCATACATTATACACACACTCCATACACTATACACACACTGCATAGCCATTGTACACACACTGCATACTATACACACACTGCATACACCATACACACACTGCATACCACTATACACTGCATACACTGCCACACACACACTGTATACACTATACACACACTGCATACACACTACACACACCTCCTGCATACACTATATGCACACTGCATACATTATACACACACTGCATGTGACTATACACACTCTGTATACATTATACACACACTGCCACACTATGTTACACTGCATACACACACACTGCATACATTATGTACACACACACCCACACCATATATACACACACACTGTGCCACTATACACACACTGCATACATTAAACACACACTCCATACACTATACACACACTGCATACACTATACTCACTGCATTCACTATACACACACTGCATACATTGTACACACACTGCATACACTATACACACATGGCATACACTATACACACTGCATACACTATACACACACTGCATACACTACACACACTGTATACACTATACACACACTGCATACACTACACACACTGCATACACTATACACACACTGCATACATTATACACACACTGCATACACTATACACACTGCATACATTATACACACACTGCATACACTATACACACTGCATACACTATACACACACTGCATACACTATACACACTGCATACACTTTACACACTGCATACACTATACACACACTGCATACATTATACACACACTCCATACACTATACACACACTGCATACATTATGCACACACTCCATACACTATACACACACTGCATACACTATACACACTGCATACACTATACACACACTGCATACATTATACACACTGCATACATTATACACACTCCATACACTATACACACACTGCATACACTATACACACGGCATACACTTTACACACTGCATACACTATACACACACTGCATAGACTATACACACTGCATACAATATACACACACTGCATACACTATACACACACTGCATACATTATACACACACTCCATACACTATACACACACTGCATACATTATACACACACTGCATACACTATACACACACTGCATACATTATACACACTGCATACACTATACACACACAGCATACATTAAACACTCCATACACTGCATACACTTTACACACTGCATACACTATACACACACTGCATACATTAAACACACACTGCATACACTATACACACACTCCATACACTATACACATTGCATACACTATACACACACTGCATACACTATACACACTGCATACACTATACACAATGCATACACTATACACACACTGCATATATTATACACACACTCCATACACTATACACACACTGCATACACTTTACACACTGCATACACTATACACACACTGCATATATTATACACACACTCCATACACTATACACACACTGCATATATTATACACACACTCCATACACTATACACACACTGCATACACTATACACACTGCATACACTGTACACACACTGCATACACTATATACACTGCATACACTATACACACACTGCATACATTATACACACACTGCATACACTATACACACACTGCATACACTATACACACTGCGTACACTATACACACACTACATACATTATACACACTCTCCATACACTATACACACACTGCATACACTATACACGGGATAGGCTGAGATTGTCAAGATTGATAATCTCATCCATGGAGGCAGGGCCAGTCACGGCGAGACCAGCGCAGCTATGGAGCAAAGGTAAGTACCTTTTTTGCTCCATTCTAAAGGGTTTTTGGAGATCTTAATAGATAGTCCAACACTGTAGTGGTAGGAATACATGTTTGTATAGTGTTCATTTGGCTAGTATTGTGGACAGAGGAATTGGGACCTCAAGGACAATCACAATTACTTCTAACTATCCTAAAGCTTGCTTTTCGAGGACAGGAAGGTGAGTAAACTTATTCTCTTTAATATACAAGTGTTTTTTTTTAAGATGCTTTTTCCATGAAGTCTAAACAAACATAAAATGTTTTTGTAATTATTATTAGTTAGCCACATTTAATCATCTTTGTCGCTAAATCTAATGAATAGTCTATGCGCTGTTTTTATTTTAACCTTGTTCGCAAACTGTATATTAATTTCAAGAAGCATTTTATAAACAAGCCCTTTGAGATTGGAGTGTTTTTACACAAGTAACATTATAGATATAAGTAATGACTGTTCCGAACTTTCGCTAATCCTAAAACAATTTCCCCTCTTGATCTATATAAGCTTGAAAATATGCCGTACTTTAACATATGCTGAATACTTTATCATTTCTTCATTTGCTGCTCTCCTGCCCCGACCAGCTAAGCCTGAAGCTATCTGATATCTTTGCTTAGTTATCGGGTCTTGCTTTCATCTCAGCTGTGCTTCATATGTCGAATCTTTTAAATCCACCAAGTAATCGGTTTTATGCTGTCAGCACTGTGGATTTAGATTGAGTGATGCAATTTTCTTGGAAGTGCTATTGAAGGTACTATCTAATTAATTGGTGTAGACGACAGAAGAAGGAGACTTATATGCTACAAAAAAATATGGGGGTCATTCCTCAATGGCCACAGTCATTCTTGAAATGTAAACCTGATGGTCAGATTGTTGCCAAGAATTTTATATGGTACATTATTAGTTTCTGGGGAATTTGTGCTAAGGATGATGTAAATAGGCTATGACTCCTAAGTCTTCTCTGTTAATAATGGTGGTAAGCTCAAGGGACAAGTCTGCTTCTGATATTTTTATGGGTTCATCAACATCTTGGAATCTGAGAATTTTTATATACGAAGAGAGAGAATTGAAAGAGATGAAAATGCTGGATTGGTCATATACAGTCATGTCTAAAAATGTTAAACTTTTTTCTTACGTTAGTTCTGTCGTCTGGTGATACGCAAGGCTGCCTTTCGCAAATTTTTGCAGGAAAGGGCTGATTCATGTCATTTTCAAATAATCTCATATTATTATTTGTAATCCATCAACATCTTCCACTTTGTTTTACAACTCGTTGACAAGAACAACAGGTAAGGGCACATTTAAATCAACAGGAAGAATTGCTAGTGATATTGCTGCTAAGGCAAGTCTACCATCAGTGAGCCAGTAGATCTTCATAGAAGAATGTTCAAAGTAACCTAGACACAGTATTAATTTTTTATTTTATTTTTTCTTTCAAAAGTGCAACTTGTAAGCTAACAAAACACGTGTAAATAAAAAACTTTTTTAAAACAGGAACAACCTTTCATAAAAAAAAGTAATAAAAACGTTTACGACCCGGTTCAGCACAGAACCATCTACTTCCAGTTCAAAGGTCATCAAAACAAACTATATAAACTCCGAACAAGCTGGTCTTGGCCTAATGCGGCCTACGCAATTATTAATTTGACCTCATTCTAGTAAAAAGCAGCCGCCTCCCTCAAAGCTCATAGCACCACCACCGCGTCCAGCTCAGCCGCGGCTTTTCCTGTTGTTGTTTGCACATTTTTTTTGAATAAAACCATAAAATTGTTCATCATAACATTCAACATGTATTCATCCTACATTCAGCCTTTCACTAACTATGGTGGCATTTGCAGTTCAGTCCATATTTGGCCCTCATTAAGATATGGCAATTTTCACTACTAATGCAAATTCGGTATTAACGGTATTTCAATCATATATAGCATTGCAGTGATACCTCTATCCATCCATACATCTATCCATCCATTCTGCCATCTATCCACATACCCATACATTCACATACCCACCAATCCATCCATCCGTCCACCCCTCATTCCATCAGTGGTACCATATTATTCAAATGTCTCATCATTATCATCTCTAATTAACAGTCCTGCCATTACAGGCCTCTACACCATTAATCATCCAACGTCCTATTATTTTAATTCTTATAAATTAAATGGCCACCCTGCTACTCATGAATCACATTGAGCTTTTTCGGCCTTCTACTCCTATACCTTGACGCATGGCCCTCACTAGGTCTTCTCTACATATGCTTCATACGATCCTGGTGGGCTTAGCGCTACAACCTAATTTTAGCCTTCCTGACGATTGGGGGTTACATATTGCCCTATCATAAGACGTTTAAGTACACCTCTTTGTATAAAAAATAAAATAAATTACATAAATACATTTAAAAAAAAACAAAAAATGATCGACCACCAGATTGATTAGATTCAGTCCATATGCAATATACTCCAACAACCTAGGTACGATTAACCTACATTTGTTCATGCCATAATTCGTACATCTCATATAGCCTATTATCCATCTGGCAACACAAGACTTACAGTTGGTACTATCGGCCTTCCACTGCAATACCTCTACATGAGGCTCTCACTAGGCCTTAACTCCAAGAAACAACCTTTACTAGGACTTCACTATGTTACTTACAGCCCTCCGCCGGCAGTCCACTACGACACAATTTTGACCCCTCAATTACATATGATATAAGACTTACAGTTGGCACTATTGGCCTTCAACTGCAATGCTTCTACACGAGGCCCTCACTAGGCCTTCACTCCACATGTTACATACAGCCCTCCGCAAGCAATCCATTATGACACAATTTCAAACCCCTTATTTGGGCAAATACATACAACATAAGACTTATTTTTAGCACTCTCGGCCTTCCACTGCAATACCTGAACAAACAACTATTACTAGGCCTTCACTATGTTACATACTGCCCTCCGCCGGCAGTCCACTATGACACAATTGGGGCCCCTTATTTAGGCAATTACATTTGACGTAAGACTTACATTTAGCACTCTCAACCTTCCACTGCAATACCTCTACATGAGGCCCTCACTAGTCCTTCACTCCATATGTCACATACAGCCCTCTGCAGTCACTCCACTATGACACAATTTCAACCCCTCATTTGGGCAAATACATACAACATAAGACAATCCGTTTTTCTCATTTCCTTGTGTAATGCTTCCTGAGAAGCATTGTGGATGCAAGGAGCGTAAGACGTATTAAAATAACACTTTCATCAATATAAACAAACACATTGGAAGCTATAAAGCCATACATGAAATAAGATATTAGTAAAATATATATAGGGTTACCAGACATCACGGTTTTACCTTGATTGTCCGTGTTTTTTAGTGCTGTCCTGGCATCCTGCCCAGTTGGTATTTCTGTCAGGGACCTTCGGGTGCTAATTTTTTCCCATTGTGAAATACTTTTTAGATTTACTAATATTTTAGTAAATGGTTATAATCACATAAAAAGCATGCATATCATAATCCTAGAGAGCTACTGAGTTCAATTGTCCAGCTCAACCCCATTACCACACCAGTGTCACAAAATCTTCTCTCCTATCAATTGCCACCATTTCACCCACTGTCCTCCCCATTGACCTTGATGATGGTGCACATGATCCAATTTACCAGTTACTTTTTATGGCATCTTCCTTTGGTTGGATAACTTACTTGAGGTACACCTGACAGTAACAAGAACCATATCCCAATCAAGAGCTTTTTGAGAGGTGTGCTATTAATGGTCAGAGCCAACACAAAAAGAAAAGAAAATGTTGACTGATGATCATACAACCTCAAGAAGGGACATCACTAGTGCAACAGAGCAGGGTTTATAGTGCTTACTGCTGAATCCAAAACATTGGGATACATCATTTCTGCTTCTACACAATCATCCAGTCCATTGCTTGCTTATGGAACTTTTTTTCAGCAATTGTTATCTATTGCTTTTACACAGAAAGTATGCCACCATCCATATTCTGCTTATGTGTATAATATCACAAATACTATATTATTCCATTGAGACACTGCAATGGCTATATGAGAATCTCAACTGTGGATATTGCCAACAATTACTTTTTCCTACAAGAGAATTAATGTAGAATGACTCCTGTATGAGCTCTTTGTGAATATTGGGGAAGCCAGGAAATGTCATCTGACTACATGAGTAGTCACCAAGGCAGGACACGTTCACGGTGTCACATCTCAATTTATGTGCCAAGTCCTAATTTATTATAAAAAAAATAACTTGGTGACATCCTGTTAAAAGACAAAGCCATAGGTTTGTCTCTATCCACCCTATTTTTGGAAGACCATAGCAGGAGGTGTCTGGCTACTACTCCAAGTGGGAGCTGGACAGACTTATAATGTCCTCATCCCCATTCTGTTCCTCAAAGGGACATATGACAGAGTCCAGATGACATCAGTGCCGTCCAGGAGCGGCGACAAGGCTTGGTTTTGTGCTGGCACATGGAGAAGAAGTGGCTTATAGTTCTCAGCAGGTGTTCTTAACATTTACAACTGGACTGCATGATCATGTTGGCTTCTGTTGAAGCTTCCTGTCTTGCTCAGCCATTTACTCGTTCTCTCCATCAAAAGTCGGCTGTCAGCACAGCTCCTGAAATCATGTCTTCTAAAAGTAGCAAACATTGCATGGGGCCATATGCCAAAGACTGAGTGGCAAGGAAAGCCTGTTAACAAGCTGCATGTGTGATTCATTGCCATCCCACACTCTCCCCACCACCACTGTCATCCTTTCAACTGACACAGAGACTGAAGGTTGCTGCCAAAAAGAGTTCTCTTTTTTTAACTTTTAATTATACAATTTATAGACTGCTTTAAACAACCTCATCCCAAGACATAACTGCAATAAAACATACACACACACTTTCAATAAAGTAGAGGCTTGAAGTCTAGAAAAACTGGCCATAACTTTCCATGGTTCAATGAGAAGATGAGCTCCGGACAATGCAGAGAAAGAACAGCATCTTCTTGTAGGGGGGTGGAAATGTCCAACATTATAAAGACATGTGGAAGTCATCATGATTGGGGAGTTGGTGGTCTATATTTAAAGCACTGAGAAATAATAAACATAACTACATCTTTAAAGCTAAAAGGGCCCTTGGCTGTGCATTCTTGGTGGGCCAAACTACATATATTAGTGCAGTAGATTAGTGCTTTTTATGTTGGAACACATTTTCATCCTTTTTTTATTTAATTGATCCAAAGATCTTGCACTACACTTACTAAATTGGCTTGGTAAAATAAAACAAAATATTTGAATGCATTCAATGGAATACCCACAAGATTTATATTTTTTATTTGCTGTCAATCTTTGGCATGTGCATCAATGATTCATACTTTTTTTTTTTTTAACAATTGAATTAGAGATAAAGGGTACCAATTAAAGCTCTTCCGTGATCATCTTGAGATGTAACACAGGTCAACATAATAACTATTCTAATTCTCTTTTATGAATGCAGATTAGATAAAAACACAGTTATACTTATATGGCTTATGTTCATACAATAATTTTTTACTTTTACCTAATCACTCAAATAAATTTTTTTTTCCATTTATTCAAAATTTAAATTTTTTTGTATCATGCTCATTATACATAGTAAAGTGATATGAAATAAGCACTAGTACTGGTGACAATGATATTTTTAGTTAAGGAGACATAAATTGTGGGCTGCTATGCCAACTGCCCTCAAAATGCAAAATAAATCTTGTGTAGATCAGGCTGTTTAAAGTAAATAGGTTAAAAACGTCACTGACTAGTTTACAATTCAATTACAGCTATGTATGAATATTTAAATTATAAACACTAATGCTGACCTTGGTGGGGGAGGAGAGGTCACCAGTGCCGAGGGAGCCTTGCACTGGATTAAGGTAAGCTGCTGAAGGGGTTTTAAGCCCTTCAGCACCAAGGGAGGGGAACCCTGAGGGTGAGGGTCCCTCTAGGATGATATAGTGTCAGGAAAATGAGTTTGTTTTCCTGACACTACAGTGATCCTTTAAGCTAAGTCAGTGATGCCCCTTTCACTTTGGGTACAATCATAGTAACATGGAACGATTCATGAATACTGTACATAAGAACTCAAAACCTGAAGGTGTTAGGGCTTTATTATGACTTAAAGTTAATTTATTTATTTATAAAATATTTTACCAGGAAAGATACATTGAGAATTCTCTCATTTTCAAGTATGTCCTGGGTCCACAAAACATTGCATTGATACATTATGGTACAATAAAATACAAAAACAATATTAAATGCTCAATATATACAAAACTTAACATATAACTTGAAGAAAAAAGCACACATTTTTTGTTTGTGGAAATATCCACCCATAGAGTAAATTCTGAATAGAACTACCTTTAGTTGAGCGTTTCAGACGTTCCAATAGTCCCAATTTCAGTGGGACAGTCCCATGCAGGGCCGGACTGGGAGAAAAATTCGGCCCGGGCATTTTTTTAACACAGCGGCCCACTAAAAAGGGGGCGGGGCAGAGGAGGTGTGTTTTGTCATCACCAATGACAAACACGCCTCCTCTCAAAGTGAGCATGTTGGTTCAATGCTCTTCCAGGGCAGACCATGCGCAGAGCTCTGCTGAAGAGCTCTAGCATGAGAAAAAAGTCCTGTATTTGTTCTGCACAGTGCAAGCAAATTTAATAACATGCTTGCACTGTGTTTCCTTGCAACTTGTCTCTGGTGTCTCTATAAATGGATACCAGGAGACAAAAAGGCCAGGAAAGAGTATTGTGCATGTGTTTGGAGCCTGCTTGTGGTATTGCGTGTGTGTAGAGTGAGCTGGTCGTGGTGTGGTATTGTGTAATAAGGTCGGTTTTAGTCGTGTTGTGTTTGTGGTGTAATGTGATGCATATGTGGCTCAGGGACCCCCTCCCGCCCGGCTCTGGAAAGGGGTTAAAACTTACCTTTTTCCAGCGCCGGGCGGGGAGCTCTCCTCCTCCGATCCGCCCCGTCGGCTGAATGCGCACGCGCAGCAAGAGCTGCGCTCGCATTCAGCCGGTCGCATAGGAAAGCATTTATAATGCCTCTAGCGGCGGTCAATGAGACAGCTGCTAGAGGCTTTGGGGGAAGGCTTAACCCATTGATAAACATAGCAGTTTCTCTAGGGTTAACCCTAGAAGGACCTAGCACCAAGACCACTTCATTAAGCTGAAGTGTTCTGGGTGGCTAGAGTGGTCCTTTAAGAGTGTTGTGTGTGTGTGTGTGTGTATATATATATATACACACACACACACACACACACATATATATATTTGGAAGTATTGTGTATGTGTGTGGTGCAGTGTGTTTGGGGGGTTCTGTGTGTATGTGAGGGGTGCAGTATGTGTGTGTGTGAGGGTGCGGTGTGAGTGATGGGTGTGAGAGTGCCGTGTGAGAGTGCCCTGTGTGAGATGGGTGTGAGAGTGCTGTGTGAGAGAGTGCTGTGTGTGTGTGAGAGTGCTCTGTGAGAGTGCTGTGAGTGTGATCTGTGTGAGAGAATGCTGTGTGTGTGTGAGAGTGCTCTGTGAGAGTGCTGTGTGTGATGGGTGTGAGAGTGCTGTGTGAGAGAGTGCTGTGTGTGTGTGAGAGTGCTCTGTGAGAGAGTGCTGTGTGTGTGAAAGTGCTGTGAGTGTGATGGGTGTGAGTGTGATGGGTGTGAGAGTGCTGTGTGAGAGAGTGCTGTGTGTGTGAAAGTGCTGTGAGTGTGATGGGTGTGAGTGTGATGGGTGTGAGAGTGCTGTGTGAGAGAGTGCTGTGTGTGTGTGAGAGTGCTCTGTGAGAGAGTGCTGTGTGTGAAAGTGCTGTGTGAGAGAGTGCTGTGAGTGTGATGGGTGTGAGAGTGCTGTGTGTGATGGGTGTGAGAGTGCTGTATAAATGTTATTGTGTGTGTGTGTAGGGGGGGTAAATAAAAAAAATAAAAAAATAAAAAACAGGCATTATGTCCCCCCCTCCCTTCTTACCTTTAGCCTGGGAGGGGGGGACCGGCACGCTGGCAGGCGGGGTGGCGGTGTTCCCTGGTGGTCCTCGTGGGTGAGTGAACTCTAGCCTGTGAGGCTAGAGTTCACTCTCGCGAGATCCGGTCGTTGCCATGGCAACGTGCCAGATCTCGCGAGAGGAACCCAGCGGAGCTGCAAGTTAGAGCTCCGCCGGGTCCTCTCTCCAGCCTGGCTGGCTGTCTCCCTCCCTCCCTCCCCGCCGGCGGCCGCATGTGGGCCGGTCAGGGAGATCCTTGATCTCCCCACCGGCCCGTCGTGGCAAACAGCGGGGCCGGCGCTAGGAGAGTGCCGGCCCTGCATAGACCGGCAGGGGAGATCCTGGGACCTCCCCTGCCGGCCTCGGCCCATGGCCACCGCGGCCCACCGGGCATTTGCCCGGTGTGCCCAATGGCCAGTCCGGGCCTGGTCCCATGTAAGGGAAATGTCCCACAATCCTAATCTAGTTCCCTGAGATCCCACATCTGGGTTGACCAGGGAATTGTCCTTTGGAAGTACTATACTTAGGAGATGCCCTTTCAATGGGGCATTCCCTTCATGGCCCACCCACCTGTCCCAACCTGCTTACCCCTGTCGGGATATGTAAGCTGTTTTGAGCAATGACTCTACTAGCTTTGCATATGTGGATCCTGCATGTATTGACCTTTCTTCTTGGCTCAGGTTCCCTAATAGTTGAATGAGGACTGTTGAACCGCAATTTTCACGTCTTTGCTCAGATTCTTAGTAGGACTAAGGTCTGTTCTATGACTTGGACATTCCAAGGCAGTCAGGTTATTGTTTTAAACCAATGGGTGTGTTTAATGTCATTATCCTGCTGGAAATTAATCCTCCATCCTAGTCATCTTGGTGGCTTTCTTTTGTTGGCATCCATGTTCTTTTAATCCTGACCAGCTGTCAACTCCTTGTTTATGAAATACATCCTTACAACATGATGCTATCGGTCCACCACCTTACTCCACCGATGGTGGATTCAGATTCTATGAGCAGTGTTGGTTAGTTCTACATATTGCGATCAAGTCAAAAACTTTATTTTTGGTATCCTGGTAGCGTTTTTTCATATGTCTCCCACATGCCTCATAACAATGGCCAAACGGGACTTGACATATTTTTTCTAGCAATTTGTTTCTCCTTACCATGCATTCGTGACGCACCGTTTTGTGGAGCACTCAGGCTATAGTTTGCTCATGATTTTCCCAGTATAAATTCCCTTTTCTCCAACTTCTACAGAGTTACAATTAGTCTCCTGGTTGAGTCTCTAACTAATCATCCTTACCCAGTCACTGGGGACTTTTCTTGGCAAAGTATACTATATTCTTTCTATTTGCTTTTTTATATTAAAAAAAAAAAATTCACTTTGCTCCAAGTTTGGAATAGATTTTTTGTAAACCAATGCCGGTAGACTCTTTATCCAGGAAGTGTTTTTAAAACTCCTTTGACTTCATGGTGTTGCCTGTTTCATTATATTATTTAAGAAGTTATCAAGTCTTCCTAAATCAGGTGTATTTATTTTGAGCTGATGTGACACTTTAAATGCTCACAGTGAATAGAAGTTTCACAGCAACAAGGAAGACATATTTATGCAAAGAATATATTAGGTTTTACAGTCTAGCCTTCACTTGTATCACAATGAAAATATTTTGCACCTTCACGGTGTACGTTATGTAAAACAAATGGTACAAATTCCTCCAAAAATTTATTTTAAATTCTGGATTGTATCACAACAAAATGCAGAGAGTTTCCTGCCTGGAAAAACAGATAATTTTGCTTTTTAGCCTACCATATACAATTCTATCATTGTCTCCCTAATTCCCAGCTTAGCAAATAAGCTCCAGGGAGTTTAACTCAGAAAGCCATAGTAAAACAGCTATTAATAGCAGCAAGGACTGGAAGACCGGCAATATTGACGTTGGCAGAGTTTGGATGAAATGTCGAATAGATCAGGGCACTTGTCTTAACTAAGACAGTGCTGACAGAGGGTCCGATATTATCTGACATCACATCCGCACATTTCATCATGTGGAAAGGTCAGTCATGTGGGGTCTTATCTAATACCTCAATCAGTTTCAGATTTTATGTATTCATTGCTTGGTTTGTGTTCAAAATAACTACAGCAAGAATAATTTAAATTAAAAAAGAGACAAATATTTCTCGATTAATTTAACACTTCAAATCCTAGTGGCTTATTCACTAAACAGTGAATTGAAAACCCATGTGAAACTTTGTTTTTAAATTATCACAATCAACTGTTTAGTGAATAAACCATATCTGTCTTCAATCAAGGATCTTTGATTAGCCTGACATTAATGATGACTTGGGGAGAGGGGAACTCTCCTACCAGGAGGGTTTTTGTTTTTTTATACTAGGGGCTTCTCACTTCTAGAGAATCCACTTAAAGTGACAATATTTCATACATTTCAAATGTTACGCCTCTTATTCTTCTAATATAGAACAGGAATGGATAATTTTAACCCTAATAATTCACCTTACCACACCGGACAGTTACACTCACTCTGTCAGCTCGGACTTTACTGATGCGTGACGTCACTACAGACTGGGTCAAGAGGGAACTGTGTGTAGAACTAATTCAAGCTGCTCCTCATGTCTCTCTCACGCCACCAGATAGCAGGGATGAAGCCCTTTCAGGAAATACGTTTTCTGTAGTTTTATGTAGTTGTTCTGTTGAGTATAGTCAGTCACTGCAGGGTTTTTGGTAGGCAGTGTTTACATTACAGCATAGGGACTGTAGGAAGTGTTTACATTACAGCCTAGAGACACCTCTAGTGGCCACTCCTCCAATGGAAACTAGAGGTGCTTCCTGGGGCAGTGCTGCACAGTATGCCCATTCAGTGTTCTGCACCCTCTGCACTGAGACACTGAACTTTCCTCTTATTGATGCATTGATTCAATGGATCTCTGTGAGGAGATGCTGATTGGCCAGGATGGCATTTGGCTTCTCCCCCAGCACGCCTCCTTGGCTGAGATCATCAAAATTGACTACCTCAGCCATTCCAATGCTTTCCTAAGAGAAAGCATTGTGATTGGCTAAAATCATCACTTCTGATGATGTCAGCCCAGGTGGCAAAGCAGGGGCAGAGCCAGCACCAGCAGACTAGAATAAAGGTAGGATTTTACTATATTTAGGGGAATAAGACGTGGGGGATGGTAGATAGTATATTTAGCATTATAGGGTCAGGAATACGTTTGTTTTCCTAACCCTACAGTGTTCCTTTAATGTCAGCGTGTGTATGTGTGTCTTTATGTTTGACTATGTGTTTGTATTACTGTGCATGTGTCTGTATGAATCTGTGTATGCATGAGTGTGTGTATGTGTCTGTATGAGTTTGTGTATATGTCTCTGTATGAGTGAGTCTGTGTCTGTGTCTCTGTATGACTCTATGTCTGTATGAGTGTGTGTATGTGTCTTTGTATGACTATGTGTCTGTATGAGTGTGTGTATGTGTCTCAGTATGAATATTTGCCTGTATGAGTGTGTGTATGTTTCTTTGTATGACTCTGTATATGTATGAGTGTGTGTATGTGTCTCTGTATGACTGTCTGTATGAGTGTGTGTTCTGTTTGTGTCTCTACATGACTGTGTCTGTATAAGCATGTATGTGTCTCTGTATGACTATGTCTGTATGAGTGTGTGTTCTGTTTGTGTCTCTGCATGACTGTCTGTATGAGTGTGTGTATGTCTCTGTATGAGTGTGTGTATGTGTCTCTATTTGACTGTGTCAGTTTCTGTCTTTGTTTAATCTGTTATGCCTTTTAGAATACAGGACTCTTAGACTAGTAATGTATTTATCAGATCTGTTGAGAAAGACTACTGTTAGTGTGGTCTCAAGCCATCTGTTTTTATGTAAAATGCATTTTATTAGGACCTGAGTTGTGCTGAGGCTTCCTTTAAAACTAACTGGATGATTAGTCTGAAAGACAGCAATTTCAGGTCTACATATTTAAATAAGTGGACTCCCAGGGTGATATACAACAAAAGACACGTGACCTCCGTTTTTAAGTGAACCTTAAGTAAGATATAAAAAACTGCTCCCAAAGCATGATGAGAAGGGGGGGTACGGAATGGGATTGGTATTCCGACTGTTACTATGTCTAATATTTTTTAACAATTAGGTATTAGGTTGGATGCAAGATGCAAACACACAAACACAGATGTTTAAGGTGTATAAGACACAGGAGTGCTAAGCAGTGGCGTACACATGACCCATGGGGCCCCGGTGCAAAAATTGATACGTGGGCCCCCCATGCGCTTACTCGGCGCGGGTCGGGGTCGCAACACATGGTGGCGGGCACCTGGTCGCAGGGGTTGCAGGGCTGCGACCCCGCGACCGCGGTATGCACACACACTTAAAAGACCACTACAGACACCCAGATCACATCAGCTCAATGAAGTGGTCTGGGTGCCAGGTCCCTCTAGTTTTAACCCTGCAGCTGAAAACATAGCAGTTTCAGAGAAACGGCTATGTTTCACTGAGGGTTAATCCAGCCTCTGGTGGCTGTTTCATTGACAGCTGCTAGAGGAGCTTCCGCGATTCTCACTGTGAAAATCACAGTGAGAAGACACTGAACGTCCATAGGAAAGCATTGAGTAATGCTTTCCTATGGGCGGTTTAAATGCACGCGAACAGACGCATACACACTAGCTAACAGCACACACATTTACTGACAGAGACACACTCAGCGACAGATATACATACACACTCACTTACAAAACATACACTTTCACTGACAAACACACACTCACTAACAGACATCAAACACACACAGTAACACACTCACTAGCAGACACACACCCAATAACAGACACCATCGCACAGTACACTAATGCATACTAACACAAACAAACACTGACACACTAACACACACACTTTCCACATACACTAACACACACACACTAACTTACACACACACTATACACATACACTAACACACACACACTAACACACACACTAACACACACACACACACATACACTAACACACACACTAACACACACACACTCAACACACATACTAACTTACACACTAACTTACACACATACACTAACACACACACACTCTAACACACATACACTAACACACACTAACACACACACACACTAACACACACACACACACTAACACACACATACACTAACACACACTCTAACACACACACACACACACACATACACTATGGGCTCCTGGTCACTGGGTTCCTGGTCACTGGGTGGGCGGGCTGCCTGGCCGGGCCGGCGCGCAAGGGATCACTTTCCCCTGTGTGCTCCCTCTTCAGCTCCCTCGCGCGCCGCATAGGGATGCCGGCGCCGGAAGATGACGTCATCTTCCGGCTCCGGCATCCCTATGCGGCGCGCAAGGGAGCTGAAGAGGAAGCACTGAGTGCTCCCTCGCGCGCCCGCCTGCCCGGCCCCCCCAGGAGAAGAGGCTGGCCCAGTGGGTACACACCGGGTCGCAGAGGCGGCCGGGCCCCCTGGTAGGACGGGCCCGGTCGCAGCCGCACCCCTGCGACCCTGGTATGTACGCCACTGGTGCTAAGCAGGACTCCAGCTCCCATGATGCTTTGTGACTTCTGTTTAGATTAAATGTTGTTTTAAGTAGAATCTAGCATTTTGAATGTTGGAGAAATAACGGGGCCCAACATGTGGGAAACCACAGGCATTTTTCCTACACTACACTGCTGGTGAGTATGCTTGTTTGGTGAAAATAAGTTATTTTGAACAGTTACCTCTGATTGCCTGTTGCAACTTCATTTTGGTCTCACATAATCTTTTGCTACCTTAGCAGCTACCTGGTGGTGGTGGTTACATATATAATCATTTCCACCAAGGAGTAAGAAACAGAAGATAGGATCAGAGAGGATCTATTTTAGCCTACGGTCACTGCATTTGAAGAGACATTTCTCTCATTGTAGATTTTTTTTCAGTAGAAATTTTTTTTTTAAATTATTTTCTAAGAAATCTTCTTTCATTTATTTAGACCCTGGATGGGCTCTCTCAAATCTGTCATATTTAGAATTCAGCCAGATTCTCATTAAAGTGTTAATAAATGTAATAAAGAATTTTATTGGGTAATCCTCTAGCAATTATCTAATCCTCCATGTTTTTGTGTTGTATATATGTATATAATGGTACATTTGTACATAGACACTTGCTCATACTGTATGGATATAAGGGACATTTTTTTCCCATACATTGAAATATATTGCTCCCACGCATGGAAGTAGATGTACTGGCGCAGGAAGACATAAATAATGTCAGTGGGACTATAGTTGTCTGGCGCAGTAGCACGATAAATGCGCCGTGACGTCATAGAGATGCGACCCGCACAGAGAAGCGGATAGACGAACGTAAGCGTCATGACGTCACATAGGCGTGACCCACACGGTTAGGTGGGCGCGCCGAATAAGCATATAAGTGTGGGATCTATCAGTATCTTTTTATCTTTGATAGGGCCATTGAAGGGATGTTCCAGGTCCGGAGAGCGCAGCCCATCAAAAGACCCGGCACCAGCAGATTGGAGATAGGAGTCCGGTACCCCCAGGAAGAGCCCATCAAAAGACCCGGCACCAGCAGATTGGAGATAGGAGTCCGGTACCTCCAGGAAGATTGCAGGATTCTTTACACATATAACTTGAGAAGAACTACAGATTGATATACAGGGATCCATAATAGCACCACGATTGTATTTTTTCCCTTTTTTCCCTTTTTTCATATTTTTTCATATTTTTTCTTTTTTCATTTTTTTCTCTCCTTTTTTTCATTTTTTTCTTTATTATCCCTTTTTTGTGGATGGGGACCTTGGACTCCAAGATATAGCTATATAGCATTATTTGGATGATTCATAAATCTGTGGTCAGGGATCTTTAGGAACATGGAGCTATATTTATAGGTGTATTATATATTGTTTCCATTGGGATATATTGTTTGATTTCAGTGTGTATATATTATCAAATTATTTATTTTTTTGTACATCTTTTGCAACTAATAAATTTTGTCTATACAATATCATTATGAATTATTAAATGAAGCAATGCAGAATCATTTTTTGGTAGTTAAGTAGAATTAATTGCGGTTTATTGCATACAGACAACAGCACATTGATAGATATAGCTTAATATTTACTTTATTATAAATTTTAACAACAAACATCAAATTCAGAAACAAGAAATATGTCTTCAGAAAATACTTTACTTAGATTTTTCAGATAGAAATAGATATCAAAATAAATAGATTGATTTGTCAAAAGAGGCCTGGAACAGTTGACACGGCATAAATTAAACATTCTACCGCGCTGACCAGCTCACCACGTATATTTTCATAGCTTGCCTCGAAGGTGTCCATTCGGTCCAATTGGACATGTACCTTCTCCAAGAGTATAATACAGTAGATATTGTTTAAGATACATACATCTGAGCTTGCTATACATTATCTAGGTATCTAAGTGTCTAGTGCTTGGTTACCAAACCAATGAATATATAATTGTAGGACACAATGAAAAAATATATTAACCTTTTAGAGTGTAATAGTCTTAGACCCAGGACACTAACCACTTAAGCCAAAACTTCAATGTAGACTTCACTAGAGGCTTAATAAAGGACAGAATTAAAAACAAAATCATCTTTAGGACCTGCAATCTACCCCTGTAGGTTTTGAACAGATTTAAGGCTACTGTCCATTTGGCATAACAAGGCAAAACTAACCCAAAATAAATTATCACAGGAGGGTGATTTGAGTTAATGAGTGGGTAGAGGCACTAGGACATTCCTTGCCCTGAAGAAGAAGGCACAAAAAGCTGGCATCCACGACTGTCGAATTCCCTATTATGAATCTGGCATGTTGTTAAGTATGACTATGGAATTTACAATGATGCATCTATAAATGTAGAACACTGTGGTTTCTTCAAATCCATGTTTACCTTAAATACAACATTGTGTGGTTTAGTGCAGTGCTTCCAAACCCAGTCGTCAAAGCATGCAAATGGCCCGTGTTTTAATCTCATGGAGATACTGGTAGAACCTGGGCCATTGCTGTGCCTTAAAGGCTGGTTTGCAAATAATTGGTTTAATTCCAGGTTTTGTGTAGTTGTAAGATTTCTGTGAATTATTCCTATTAGTTTGTGCATGTTATGGCATTCCCATTATCTAGACTTCAGCACACAAAAATATATTTACCTTGCAAATACATTATGATATGTGATATGTTTTGACCAAGTGGTGAAAATGATACCTTTCAATAAAAAAAAAGGATAGTCCATACATTTTCAAGAGAAAGTTATGTTTCTCTAATATCAAAAATAAATATATTTAATTTTCATGCGATGATAGTAAAATACTGTAGCCCGTAATTAATATGTATGCATATTTTCTATGACCATCTAGGAATATAGTACTTGCATCAATCATTGAATGCAAATTTATAGTATGTGAAATGGCCATGAAAATATAGTATTAATTTCTTTATCAGACAAGGACACGACAATACATTTCATCCTTTAACTGGTTGTCAAACATTATATTCAACCATCATCATCAAGTTCCTAAAAATATGCTTTTTAAAATATCTATTTTTTTTTTTCATTACAGACAGTAGACAAGTTACAGAAGTAGATAATATTACAGTTAGTCTATCCCTATATGATTACTTCTTTTTTAAAATCACACATTAAGGTAGGAAAAAAAACAAAAAAAACTTCTATATGTCATATTTAGCACTTTCAGTTCAGAATACTCTTTCAAATTAATGTTTTCATAATAGATTTAAGATTGATTTGGTGTGAAACTGTGTATAAAACTGGACATTTTGGAGTTCCTGCAAAGAAATACATTACAAAAAACTAGATAGGTATATAATTTGTCAACAATCAGCAAAAGACATTTGGGGAGTTGGGTTGGGTAGCTAGCATTAGATCAGTTATAAATTTGTTGGCTTGTAGGCAATTAATATTCTGGTTTTACCATGACATTTAACTGCACTATCAGAAAGATTTACCAGACGATGGGTTTAAGAATGCACTACTCGTACTCCATCGCATGTTAGACTCACCGTTTACCAAGTCTGTTTAACCTTAGTCATATATGCCTAACATCTCTTTAGTCCACTGCCACTTACTTGAATAGATTCATGGTCAGATATATGATCGTTACTACCTGCTAAGACATAAGAGCATAGCTTAATCCGGTTGGATGCCTCAGCCATACACCATTACTATATAGTCTACACACACACTAGCCTGCTTAAATACCTAGCACATTACTCCTACATTAACTGTGCTGTCACAAGAATAGCAGGTGTAATACGTTGACAAATCTACGTTACAGTTATACATGTGTTATAAGTTTACTTAATAATATAATCACTAGGCTATGCTACCCTAGTTAATCTATATCTATATCTACTGTGGTTTCGCCTTTGTTAAACAACAAAAATTAAAAAATGAGGCTAGGCTATGCTACCCTAGTTAATCTATATCTATATCTAATGTGGTTTCGCCTTTGTTAAACAACAAAAATTAAAAAATGAGGCATCTCTATCTTAGAAATGTGCAGTAATGCCATTGATGTATTTACCCCATGATGTAACTACGCATACATTTCCCCTGGTTTATCGTCTGTACCCCATCTAATATGCCTTAAATAAAATAAAGAAGTAAAAAAAAAAAAAAAAGAATGCACTGTAAAAACTACAGTCACGATGTTCTTGGGTGCATCGTGAAGTATTAGTGCCAACTGAAAGCAATATCAAATGAAAGCTACAAGATCATACACTAAAGAATTCAATTAAAAGTGAATTCAAAGAGAATTTCAGTTTGTAGGTCAAAATAGCTGAACCAGAATCTACTTTCCAGTTTATCTAATTTTGTTTAATTTTAAAATTAAATTTGAATTCTCACTTTAGTGGATAACCCGGGTAAAGTTTTGAAAATATCTTGAACATTTCTGAACTGTGCTGTATAAAGACATATAGAAATTGTTTAAACCTTTGATTATTGTTTTTTTTTTTAATATTGAATAATACTAAATATGCTCTGAAGGTTGATATTAGTTATGCGGTAAAACGACTGAAGTGGAGTAGCTCACTAAACCAATAAATGTAGAGAATCGAAAAGTAGGTTTCAAATTGTTGAACTATTTCCCAACTTGTATGGCATTAAAGGACAACTGTCACCTCAAAACTATTTTTTAATAGTTTTAAGAGGAGAGTTGTTTTTGTTAATGAATTATAAAAATGTAGAAAAAAGTGAGAAAAAAAAATTGTTGCTTTTATTATGAGATGATCCTTCAGCCATATACATGCATCTTGGGTCAGATAGTGCTTGGAAATTGACAGAAGTGGGGAAGACCATAGTGACTAACTGCAGGCTTTTGAAAGGAAGTAGATTTTAAAAATCTATTTCCTTTCAAAACCTAATGAAAGAATTGTCATATTAACAATAGTTTTGTCCTTCAAATATGTAACATCATTGTCAATTATCCACATTTCCCAGTTTAGAAAATAAAACATCTCTGTGCCTGTGATGGAAAATATATTGCTTTATATAATGACCGTTAGAATAAATTCCCTTAACTCGTTATTCAATTATACAAAATACGGTAGCAAAGCAAAATTAAGACCATATTCACTTACAGCTGTATTTTTATGCCTCTGCTCCTATACCAAGCAATCATTAACTGCTTCTGTAGTCAGCAGTCATTAATTTAAACTTCTCCCAGGGGGAGAGGTTGAAAGGTGTAACAGATTTAAGGATTTTTACTATGTACTGCAATTACCTTAACTTCTGAATGAATGGTTATTTTGTGGTCATTAGTGTGTAAAAATTTTACTTGTGAAGCGGCGACTCCGAGATGCCTTTTTGTTTTGAAGAGTGCCTTGGCTGGAAGCCAGACATATCAAACGTCATCCTGGAAGGATATAATGTTTCCATAGTTTTAGGATGGCTATCACTAATAAATAATTAAACAATTAACCCCGTTTGTTTTCGAGAAATGTGCTAACAGCTATCTTGAAAGTCCAGCAAGCTTCAACCCTCCAGGACTGGAGATAATTGCTATAAGCAGTTAACATTACATGCAACATAAATATAATGTGTAGATAAGTCAAGGAAATACAGCCGATAAAAAATGGAGGATTGTTATTTCCTGAAAATATGGTACGGACATTCAAACATTGGTAAACATATAAAGACAATCATAAATATGTAGAATTGAAATTACGGAATTCCAACCTATTCCACATGAATGGGGCTTGCTGGATAAAAAATGTTCAGCCTTCCCTTGGGGAAGGTAAAAAACGTGGGACAATCGCAGTAAAGATTATAGTTTTTGGCTGGTCATTATCAATTTTATCTCCCCAGAGAAGTTGTGCACATGCGACAGTCTTCATTATACTCTGAGCAGGTAAACTGTTTATAGACCAGTAGCCTTTTTCTGTGAGAGTCTTCAATGCAAGAGTCCTCTTCTGGGTTCCAACCATCTCACACTTTTGTATATTTTATATAATTTTTTATTTATTTTTTACATTTGTGGTCTTTTCAGATCTGTGCTGCTTGCTCAACTTTAATTCTGAGTTTGTATTAGTATTTATAAGTTCTCTGCTTCCTTTTCCGGACTTTCCGTCATATTTAGGTCAGGAGGTTGGGGCCTGAAAATGTTCCACTGACCTGTTATGATAAAATAAGATAGGTAAATTGGGTTTAAAACAACTAGACAATGCATCTGACATTCCACAATGACAGATTAAAGAAATATAAATGAAAACAAAACGATATATATTCCAATAAAAGTCTTCTGAAGCTCTGACGTTGGTTTATGTAAAATATAATCAAGTCGTACATTGATTCCAAAATGAAAACATGATCAAAAAACACCAGGGAGCTAAAAAAAAGTCTAAAAAACAATTCTAAAGTCTAGAACCAATGCCTGAAATTTTGGAATGTGAGGCATCTCTGTGCCTGGCCACTAATCACAGTTTGCATGTACTGGCATTATTTTCCGTTATTTTCGTCACATAAATATTGGGATTTAGGGTTCATTTACACATCAAACACCTCCCGGTATTGTAATTCAAAGACCCAGATTTTAGTAGTCTAGTACAACAAAGACACAGACTGAGACACATTTTTGGAAAAAAATAAATCGAAATAAAAAAAGACATTTTTGGGCAGTTAACTTGCTTCTAAAAAGTCTCATATATTAGTTGCAAATCTTTGTACCATAACTGGTTTATGTCTCAAAGTGAAGCAGGTTGAGCACTCAAAGCAGACTGATCCCACCATAGTTCCTGTGTAGCCGTGTAAGACTGTGAGAGGTTGTGCTCATTAAGCCTTGGCTATATTTATAGCAAATATTAATGTATGCTACATTGACTAAGTCTTTATTTTACTAATTCAATTTACTATCTGGTTTGGCAGATTCTGGTATGCCAGCCCAAGTGCTGGCGCTGATGCTTACGCCTGTCTCTCTCTCTTTTTTTTTTGGCTGCCGAGCTTTTTACAAGTCATGTCATGAAATTCTCACTCTGTACAGCAAGGGCTTCAGTAAAAAACAGAGACTGATTTATGAGAGCCAGCAGAGACTGCTCCACACTTAGTCCAGACTTCCTTACGCTGCGTAAGGGACTCATAAAACTCAGCCAAGAGGATTGTGGTTGCCCATCATAAATTAGAGATTTGCAGTGTAAATGATGTAATTTTAAAATCACAAACATCGCTGTCAGCTTGATGGTAAGGAGTGGATTGAGGCTGGTTTCCAAATGTTATATATCTACGAAAAAGGGATGAGATTTTGGAGGGTACAGCAATGAAACCAGATTAGAGAAATTGAATAGATGAATGAGGTTCTACCACCAGAGTGAGATATGATTATTAAATGGTGAAGGTTTTAACCTTGTCAACACAAATCTTTGTGGGGACTTTAGGAAATCCAACATTTAAACTTTTAAAAATACCGGTCAGGTATTAGAAAAAGATTTAGACTTTGGATCTCAATAATCTACAACATAGTCTGTTTGTGTCAGGGTAGACACAGCCTTCAATTTACCAAAAGCATTTTCCTCTTTAGTTACATTTATTAAGTTTGGAGCTATTTTTGTTAGACTACGTATGGTACAGACATTTTGTCCCATATTTTTTCCATGGCTTAAGAATATTTTCATTTCATTATACCACTTAGCATTACAGTAGGCCAGTACGGTAATGTTCATTTAAACTCGATTTCCTTTCTCGTTGTTTATGTCTTGAAAGAACACAACGTCCCAAAATGAGGGGCACAAACATTGTAACCCATTGAGTGCCAGAACTGCAAACAAGGCATTAAATAATTTAATGCTAAAGGCAAACGGTGGGTGTGGTGGCAAAGTGAAGCCAGGCAGACAAACTAGGCTTCATTACAAAGAAGAAAGGCTGATTCTAAATATCCATTCAATCTATCTATAGCATTTAGGGTTAAATAAGCGTGTGTTGGGGGTTCTAAAAAAATACCCCTCTCTGTCTCGTTAGAGATTTTACCTTGTAGCTGAAAGCAGCAAGGTGTATTGTTAGTGTAGGACTAACCTAAAAGGTATTCCCTTGACGTGGCAGGTGAGCTTACACTTAAATGGCCATTGGAATGATACTAAAAAACCTCCAGTTATTTCAATGTGCATATGGATTTGGGATTGTGCGTAAATAATGTTTTTTCTTTGGTTTTATCCACAAAGTAACAACGTCTTTCTACCATTTTAAAGAAGTAGTAAGGTTTCCATTTCAATAGATTATATATTATAGATTGCAGTTGGAAAAGTTGAAACATTTAATATTTTGATATAACTACAGCTTTGATTTTAAATGCGTCCATTTGTTTTTGTTTTCTTATTCTCTTTATAGGTCATACATTTACAAAAAAATAAAGTGACCACTCAATGAAATGGGACTTTAGCTAGCTAACTCCCTCTCTCTCTCTCTCTCTCTCTCTCTCGCTATCGATATATATATATAGTTATTATATATAGTTACAGTTTTTTCAGTAACTGTTGTAATTTGGGTGATCTAGGTTCTGGTAGATGAAACAATAGGCGCTGAAAAAGTCCTCAGTAAGAAGATGGTGATGGTGGAGACAGAAAGCTTCAAGTAAATACAACTACCTTCCACTCACTCTGCACTCAGCAGCCACTGCACCCTAAGTGGACATGCCAACTTGGGGGGTCAAAATATGCAATGACCTCCAAAAGTGACAGATTCACTTAAAAGGGACATTCTGGACCGCTACAGCACTTTTCTTTTTATATGCTGCTCTCTATAGAGATTGTTATTTCACGTACACTTACTTTGTATACTTACCTTGTACAAAACATTTAATCCCAATAAAATTCACACTTTATGTACCTGCCGATAGAACATCATTTTTATAACGATTCTTCTGCTGTATATAGGGTTTAAAAGCTCCATTGAGTGAGGAGTTAAATCACCTCAAGCAATCCACACTCTGAGCAGAGTATAAGGGTCTTCTTTTGTAAGTATACTTACCTTTGCTTGATTAAAGGTGTACTGACGGTATTTCATTATTTGAGATTTTCTTCTCATTTCATACCCACGACCATAACCTACATTGTACCCAGTGTTTCCTAGTTGGGTATAGACCGCAAATGTAATCACTACTAGAGCTAAATTATTAGCTTTTTGCTGCCTATTACTGTATCTAGCACTGTGTACATTATCTTTTGTTTTTAATATTAATTTATAATAAAGGGCAGATCTTTTGGAAATGTCCTGATGGAGGCCTGTATCTCCAAAATTCCAGGTTAAGTGTTAATCTTTTTACAAACAGGACTATACATTGAACATGAGGTCATGCATTTAGACTGGAAGAAGGGAGATTTAGTCTAGGGCAAAGGACAGATTTATTTACCGTAAGAACAATAAGGATGTGGAATTCTCTGCCTAAAGAAGTGGTTTTATCAGAGTCTGAACAGATATTTCAAAAGAAACTAGATACATACTTGCAAAAACATAATATACAGGGATATACATTTTAATTAGTGAGCTAATAGCTTATTGATCCATTGAGATATCTGACTGCCATTCTAGGGTCAAGAAGGATTTTTTTCCTAGTTTATTGCAATTTTGGAAGTGCTTCAGACTAGGAATTTTGCTTTCTTTTTGCCTTCAGATGTTTGAAAGGCTGAACTTGATGTCTCTTTTCAGCCTATAATGTCATTGTAATGTCGTGTACAAATGTAATGGCATTTCAGAAAATTCCACAAATGAGCAATAGTGTTTGTATGGACTCACAAATGTCAACAGCAGCAGCAAAGACCCCAGAGCTTACACTTCATGAATACCGGGAGGTAGGAGGTGCCATTTTAAATCTCCACATATGATCTATACACACACCTAAACTTAACTCCCACCAGAAAATGTGAGGCAGGGATTTGTATCTTACAGCAAGACTGCTACATGAGTGCTTGGATTGAATAAACCATCAAGAATCTGTCAGGACATAAACATTTTGTGAAACTCAACTTTAAAGAGACAGGAAAGCCTGAGGTATAAAAAAAATATTTATAAGGTATCTGTGGCGGACTGTCTGGTACCCTGACTGGGTACCTCCGCCAATCACGCTTTCTAGTATCACTGAGTACAATAAGCACCGTAGTCCCCTTAGCCGCCCCCTCCCACCCTGGACCAACACCTGGATCCAGCTCCCAGTGGGAAGACCTCTCCTCCAAGGGAGTATAGCAGCTATAGTAGTCTAAAGAGCAGTATAGCAATCCCCCCACACATGAGCCGAGGCTTAATGCTGGGAAGTAATCTGTTTAATGCAGGGCCACACACGGACTTTTATGACAAATGCAAGGGATTTCCTACACAAAACAACAGTGTAATCCCTCCCCTGTATCTGAGAGATAATTGAGTCAGGAACTGTACAAACTCAATTATCTCCAGGCACAAAAAAACCCCACATTTTACAGACACCCCAAAAGTACCCCCAAAACACGTGAAAACAACACAAAAGTCACATCCCGTGATAGCCCTGATCTGGGTGACCAACATATCCAAAAATCCACCAGATCGGTTCAGAGGGTTCAGGTTTTCAATGGAGGTGATAATTTGACCGACCGCACACGAGGCTTCTACCCAAAATAGTTCCAGGGGAAAAGTGGTAGTGGTCGGTCAAGTTCGGTAATTTAAAAACGAACAAATTACCGAACGTAGTCAATAGTCTTACCATGGAGCTTGTTCCCCTCATCCAGACGACGATTCCACCGAACAGTGCCCTTCCCCGATGTACCGAACACAGGTGATGATGGAAGTTCAGCGGTGTTCGGGAGTTCGAGTGTCCAAATTTCAGTTCCATGCACTCGACGACCAAACACCGCTCCCTGCGTTCACAGACGAATACTTAGAACACTGTGCGCAGAATCGTTGTAAGGTGCTAATAGGGGTTAACAAGCTCCCGGGTGGTCCTTCGTTCGGGAGTTGGTTCGGTTCCCTAACCAAATGGAAAATCCCACAAACCAGGTCTTTTCACATGGCTTTTACAGGGCCAATAGTCCTGGGGCAAGAGGCTGGCAAGCAGACTCCTCCGGGAGACCGTGGCGAGGTTACTTTCGCCACAGTATTATTTTATGCCTGTATTCCCAGCAATTCACAGATGTTAAATATAACCTCAAATACATTTCTAACGCTTGGATAAACCTAGTCAAACTTCAGTCAAAGGAATAAAAAATGTGGTCAAAGATCTCTAATACAAGACAAATATGTCATATCATTTCTTTGTTAGTCTTCCTGCTCTGTCCTATGATCTCTTTTATTTAATAAGATTCGGATTCACTCAGTTTATCCCGACACTTTGAGAATAATTCAAAGTTTACAACTCTGTGTATTAACCCCTGGTTTGTGCCAAATAGGTTTAAGCTCTCGTTGACTGAAACATTTTTCTATTCCTTCAAATTATCGCTTATTATTTATAACAGACAGTCCTCTGATAAGTTAAATGGTTACTCTAATTACTATAATCACTAAAGGCCGCTGTAGTGATTATGATGTTTGAAATACCCTTGTCTGGTTCCCCAGTAATGGGCTAACCAGTTAGCAGACAACTAGTTCCGTTCCGGGTATTTTACCAATCTACTAAGCAGTTAACTTTTTTGTTTGTTTGAGTGTTTCCTTTAACTCTGTGTTTTAATTTTTATCAACAGTTCATCAAACATCAACAGTTTAGCCCTCCAACTGTAATATTTGGTTAAAACAACTAAAACATACAGACCACATCTGCATGTGTAATATGTTATCTGGCCACCTTATAATTTCCTGTTTGGCTACTTATTTTAAAGGATTACTCCAATGACCATGACCACTTGTGCTTTTAGAAGTAATTATCAGCTTGCCCCCTCTCCCCCCTCCCCGAAATGTTGTACTTGCCATATAAAAAGGGCAGAATGAGCATTTGGGCACAGGGACCAGCCGGGTGGCACAACTTCAGGCCTTGTGCACTGGCAGGGAAGTCAGCAGGCACAGAAGGGTAGGGGGATAAAACACATGTAGGGGCTGAGGGGCAGAGTAAGACACATGGGAGGCTGAGGGGAAGAATAAGACAGATGGGGCAGAATAATGCATTGAGGGTCTGGGGGTGAGACACATGGAGGAGGCGTTGGGGGATGAGACACATGGAGGGGCTGTTGGGGTATGAGACACATGGAGGGCCTGGTGTGGCATGAGATGCATGGACAGGCTGGGGGGGGGTGAGCTACATGGAACTGGGGGACATCTGAATGTCAAATACAAGCAATTCCATATTGAGACACATGGGTGGGCTGGGGGAGGGGGAATGAGAAACATGGAGGGGCTGGGGTGGGAATGAAACATATGGAAAAGCTGTAGGGGCATGAGACACATGAAGGGGCTGTGGGGGGATGAGACACGTGGAGGGGCTGAGGCAGAAAATTAGACACATGGAGGGGATGAGGGGGAGAATGAGTCACAAGGAAGGGCTGGGGAGGAATAAGAGACACGCAGAGTGGCTGGGGAGTGAGAAAAAGATACACACATAGGGGCTGGGGTGGCAGAGACACACAGAGGGGCTGGAGTGGCAGAGACACAAAGTAGGGCTGGGGAAGGGGATAATGACCCAGAGAAACTAAGACAGGGACAATCATAAAACTGAGGAGCTGAGATCGTGACACACAGAGGTGCTGGGGAAAGGGACAGTGACACAGAGAGGGGCTGGGGAAGGGGACAATGACACATAGAGGAGCTGGGTAAATGGACATTGACACACGAAAGGGCTGGGGGGAAGAATAGACATACAAAGGGGCTAGGAGGAAGTAAAAGACATAAGAGACTGGGGGAAAGTAAGACACACAAAGGGGACAATTAAGAAACACACAATGGGGGTGTAAGACACAAAGGGGAAAAATTAGGTATAAGATACACTAAAGATGGTATAACATTTACCCGATTAGATAAGAAGTAAAAGGGGGCAAGAAATTCAAAAGGGGAGTTAAGAGACACATAGATGAAGATGCCTTTTTTGGGGGGCAGGAGTGTAAAATGCATCTCATCTTTGCCTGAGTAGTCAAAGACTATTGTAAAATAAACAATTGTCATGTACCTTTTTGGTCTAGAGCTGGTCATAGCTCTAGCAAATGTGAGTAACCCATCATTATTTGTTCCTGTCTGTACTGACATAATGCACTATTGGATTCTTTGTTGTGCTTTCTTAAATACATAATCACACGGATTCCGTCAATGACTGAATCTCTACTGTATTTCTCTTTACAAGATAAGACTGTTCATCTGGACACCTCCGTTGTGCCCTATTTTTAGTGGTATTTATTATTTTTTTATTCTTATAAAAAGAATTTGGAATGTTAGTATATTTTTAAAAATGTTTTTAGTTTTTGTGTTTTTATTGTGCTTATTCTAGGGTGTATTACTGTTTTGGTATATTATATTTTGTGGGGCATCCTGTTTATTCTGTTTTTAGTGTCATTACAATTATGCCACCCTCCACTCCACCCCCCATCCACCAACAACAAAAAATTTGGGGGGGATGCCCATGGTGGTAGGATTCATTATATGAATATATGAAGTGTTTCTGCTTGAAACTCTGCACATTGAGCGATATTTGCAATTTTGTGCCACAGACTACGTCCACCCTGGCACACATGAACCCATGCTGGCACAAACATCAGCTTCTCTCTATGCAGGCAGCAAGCTTGGAAAGGGAAGCCTTGGTCCCTTATTTCTTGGATCTATAAAAGATCAGAAGTCTTACAGTCACGATACATATTCTCCTCCCTTATATTTTCCTAAACAAACTATTGGTTTGTTTTTTTTCACAGCTTGGTTTGCTTGAAATATAAGTATTACATTTTCTATGTCTCCTGTTATAAACAGATATGCCTGCAGAGAATACCCATGTTCACTTTGCTCTTTAGACGATCTTTACGCAAGCATGCCTGCACTAATACAGACAGTGAGAAACTCAGGACTAGATACATTTGAATGTCAAATACAAGCAATTCCATATTAAAAATGGTTGTGTTTTTGGTTTGTTTGTTGTTAAACTTCAGAATTTAAATGCCGGTCGAAGCTTTGCATAGTTTATTCTACGATGAAAAACCTAAAGACAAATAGTATCATGTACAATATGTATATTTGTAAGAGCCCAGGAGACTGAAACACACATAATGGAAAAGAAGAACTCCATAAATATTTTAGGAAAATCCGCCCAACCATGGAATCTCTAAACTTGGGAGGTCTTGTCCCACCACAGAGTAATAAACATTCCTTATTATACTACAGCATTATAAAAGCGGGACAGGGAAATGTCTTCCCATAAATACCTAGAAACGCATGTAAACCCCTGTCTGAACCACAGTAGGGAGTTTTCTCAAGGTTCAAGATGGCCCATTTTATCTCAAAACATTGGATACATGTATAATTCAACATTTTCCAAAAATAAAAAAACAAACACACATTTGATGGCCCACCAAAGTCTATGCAACAAGCTGTCACCAAATCAGGACATAATTTGACCAGTCCTGCTCACTTTTACACGAGGGCAATGCTTTATGGGCTCAGCAAGCATAAAGTGTGTCAACTGTAACATTTTTTAGTAGTTCCCCTTGGCAGGAATAAGTGATAAAAAAACAACTGAAATTGGCAAAGTGAAGTCTATGTTAGAACTAATGTACCTTCACTTGTTCTGGTTACAAGTCTGAAATTTTCTGCCTCTTGCTTGAAGTCCTGTTTTGCCACTTTTTTAATTTGGATCAAATGGAATATCCCTGTAGAGAAATGGAAAAATATTACATTAGAACAAATGCAGAATCACAAAACAAACAATAAAGTAGAAAATATGATGCTATGTGTCAATCATCTCCCAACTGTCCCAAGTCTGGGCTGGACAGTACTGATTTTAGTTCTCTGTACCTCGTCCCAGTTTTATATATGATATCCTTCTCCTGGTTGGTGTCAAGGTCAATAATGACGATCCTTGGAACCCCATATGTTTGCAAACTATATTTCCCATAATTTTCAGTCTAAGCCTAAATTAATTTTGCCAAATTGCAATAAATTCCGCTTTTCAGTATCCCCAAACATTATCTTTAAGGGATCACAGTTCTTCTAAGGTGGATAAGCATTTCTGTTTAACTTGTGCATGGCAATAAAATTCTGCTTGCCCGAATTTTTGGGACACTGGAATTTTGACCAAATGCCAATTCGGCAGAATTTTGGTAACAGAGACCTAGTTCAAGAACCAAATCAAACGAACCATAAGGGCGCTAAAATATGGGCCACTGTACTGCAAAATATATGCATACTATTATTATCTATATATGAATATAGTATTATGTATATATTTTATACCAGTATACTGATAGCAGCATGTTGGTTCACAGATCAAATGAGAAAAAGTAACTAACAGAGGAAAGAATAGCGGTAAAAATGATTTATATATGATGTCATTTTTTGGAAATCTATAATGTATAAATATAGCTTTTTTAATATTCCTCTGTTTTTCCTGTGGCTCAATTCTAACTTGATCTGTGAATACAATGAATATTAAGTAACTGTCCTCTAGTTATCAATCTTTTTCAGTATCAGGGCAGAATTCAGAATCATAAACCGAAAAAGACACACTCGGACATTGCACGTTCCACTTGATTCGTGATAAGGGTACTTTTCGGCTCAGAGTTCAGGAATTAGACTGATCATCTGATTGGTCCAAATTCAGACAAATTGAAGTTCAGACCAAAACGAATATCCAAGTTTAGTTTCTGTTCAATATCCGAAGTTGCAATTCCACTTTCACTATTTACAGAAACAGGTACATTTGCCTGACACTATCCTCATCACACAGAAAAAATTATAAGACAGGGGTTAGTTGCCTCCCCCGGATGCTGAAAAACTCCACACTAAATTTTTAAACTTCTGTTGACAAATGAGAATGTTTATGTATTTAAATATCTATAAATGAGATTTTAGTTTAATGGGGTTTTTTTAATTGTTTTCACAGAGCATTTTTTTTTTTTTTTTTACCTTTAACCATTTTCCAAACGTATATTTCGACATCCTCTGATGCCTCCTTCTCAATGGCGATTTTCCGTAGAATTTCTTTCTGTCCTCCAGTGGTGGGTGACATGTACATATAAACTAAGATCTTGTTCGGGCTTTTAACACACCTGGTGGTTGGGGTTTCATCTGTGGGATTCATCTTATCATCTAGGCAGAGAAGGCAATTTTCAGGAAAAAAATAATAATAATAAACTGTAATACAGAACCATTGTCATAGCCCTCACAAATTGTAATGTGCGTTTTTTTTGTGTGCCAATTTTAATCTATCTGGGAATAATATATACTGTATTTTTAAAGGAAACAGACTGAAACAAAAACGGCAAAAAAGAAAAAAATAGCATCAGTTTATATGGAAGAAGTTTAAGGGACACTATAGTCACCAAAACAACTTTGGCTTAATGAAGCAGTTTTAGTGTATAGATAATGCCTCTGATGTTTCACTGCCCAATTTTCTGCCATTTAGAAGTCAAATCACATTTGTTTGCATCCATGCAACACTAGACACACCTCCCCTGGCTGCGACTTACACAGCCTGCATGAATAAAATTGGTTTCAATTTTAATCATATGTAACTTACTTTAAAAGTTTGTATCTCCTGCTCTTTAAATTGCACTTTAATTGCATACAGGAGGCTCCTGCAGGATATAGCCAGCTATTAACCATGCAGGAGATAAGACTTTTTAAAATTAAACAGAATTTGCAATAAAGGAAGTAGTATAAACATTAGATCACTCTTTACAGGAACTGTTTAGGAAGGCTGTGCAAGTCACATGCAGGGAGGTGTAACTAGGGTGCATAAACAAAGTGGTTTAATGCATGAATGGCAGAGAATTGAGCAGTGAGACTGCAGGGTCATAATCTTTATATCATTAAGCTAAAGTTGTTTTGGTGACTATAGTGTCTCTTTAATTTTCCCAGCAATAAACACAAGCTACAGCGATTCAATGACAACTTTATTAACATAAAACAAGCCACATTCTTCCTTCAGCCGTTCATTCATGAAAAAAATTACTAGTTAATAGCATGCATCCATTGATTCCTTTAAATTTAACAAACATATTGAATCATGTTTTTGTGCATTTGTATAACAGCAGTACAGACAAGTTCCAACATGGTTTCCCCAACATAACTCTCATAACAAGTAACACCAAGCCGTAGTAGCAAGCCAGTAACCAACCTCATGCTGATTAACAATGAAACAGCTGTACATGAATGGTTCACTGTATCTCTTCCTGAGTTCTGTTTCAAAGTTGTTGTATACAACAAACAAACTCCAAGGAATCCATGTATAAAGTTGACTAAATGAGGCAAAAATGTGGTTCTTTGTTGAACTCATTTGCATATGCCCACCCAGAATCCCTTGTAGTGGTAACAGCACTGCAAATGTGAGATTTTTGTGGGAAAAGCAAGTTTTAAGGCTTGTTTGATATATGCAGATCTGTCTTTAACAATGTATTTACTATCCACTGACTTCAGGTGGAAGGGGTTTCAATCATTTTTTTCCTCACCATAACTTTATTGGTTTGTTCTATACAGATAGAAAGATGTGAAAACATGCATGTAAGTCACTTAATTGTTTACAAAGGGTGCATGCCATGCATCCACACACATAGAACTTATGTGTAGAGTAGAGGTTCATATATACTAATATTGTAAAGCGCTACGGAATCTGTTGGCGCTATATAAATGATGATAATAATAATAATAATATACAGGGTTATTCTGTAAAATAAGAATGGTCAGGAATTCAAATTGAATTTCAAATTTAAGTCCAAACTAGTTGAACTGGAAAAGTTCTCAAAGTCAGCTATGTTTACAATTTGACTACTTCAGTTTTATAAACAGACAGATAACAACAACCAGATTTCAAAGTAAAAAGTTAATCTTCTTTATTCTCCTATATGAGGGTATTAAAATGAATTCAGCCACATGCAGCATGGAACGTGACAAAGTGACAGATAACAGCGGAACTCTTGTACTTTAACCAAACTCCACTTTGTCACGTTGCATGCCGCATGTTGCTGAATGAATGCCAATACCCATACATAGGAGAATAAAGATTAACTTTTTACTTTGAAATCCGGTTGCTGTTATCCGTCTATTTTGTGCATTCCTTTGTGTGGTTGAACCAACGCATTCCATACAGCAAAGGATTGGGTTCACTGTAGATAATCAGGTGTGAGCTGCCTGTGGATTTAAGCTCTGTGTGCATATATTACTCCTGCGTTTGTGGATAATTGATTACATTGGATATTATTACTTTGGATTTAAATTCTCATCGTAGTAAATAACCCTGGTAGAAGCATAGATGAAAAGAGAGCGGACGTTCTTTCCACCATAATATATACAAGAAACACATGTGGTTATGGTGTTTGAACTGTCCCTTTAAAGCAGGTTTTGGGCACATAATACACACTTTGACCTGTACTGACCTTGGCAAACTTTACAGCATTTCCCTTCCTGCTTCTCTGGAAATTCACATGGGTATTCATCCGGACAGGTGATTCGCTGGCAGTCCTGCGTCCCATCTTTACAGGTGCATATAATGCATGGGATGGCACCAAAGGTGCGAAAAACTGGGTGCCAGACCTCCCCGTGTGAATAGGTTTTCCCATTGTAAACACAGGCTGCAGAGAGACACAATGACAACCTCATTACCTTAAATCAAGCCACATGTATCTTCCTTTAAATTATTATTACTATTAATAATAATATTTATAAAGCGCCAACAAATTCCGCAGCGCTGTACAATGACTGGATTAATCACATGTCTTCCTTAATCTGGAATTTACAACAGATATCACCCAGTGGCGTACATACCGGGGCAGCAGGGGTCGCGGGCTGGCAATGGTTTCAGTTTGCCGGCGGCCGGGCAGGCGCGCGAGGGAGCACTCTCCCCTGAGTGCTCTTTGCCCAGCTCCCACGCGCACACTGCACTGATGCCGAAGCCGGAATATGACATCATATTCCGGCTTCGGCATCAGTAAGCGGCGCGCGAGGGAGCTGGGCAGAGAGCACTCAGGGGAGAGTGCTCCTTCGCACGCGTCCGGCCGCCCAGCAGCCCAGCAGCCCCACTGGACCCCAGGGACAGCAGGAATCCCCACAGCACTCCCAAAGGTAGGGAGGCTGGAGGATTAAATAAAAAAATAAAAAATATGTGTGTGTATGTGTGTTAGTGTGTGTGTGTCAGTGCGTGTGTCTGTTAATGAGTGTGTTAGTTTGTGTGTGTCAGTGAGTGTGTTACTGTGTGTGTTTGTGTCTGCTAGTGTCAGTAAGTGTGTCACTGAGTGTGTTTGTGTGTCTGTTATTAAGTGTGTGTCTGCTAGTGAGTGTCAGTGTGTGTGTGTGTGTTACTGTGTGTGTTAGTTTGTGTGTGTCTGTTAGTGAGTGTGTGTTTGTCAGTGAGAGTGTATGTTTTGTAAGTGAGTGTGTATGTGTGTCTGTCACTGAGTGTGTGTCTGTCAGTAAATGTCTGTGTCTGTTAGCTAGTGTGTATGCATCTGTTCGTGAGAGTGTGTGTGTAGTTAAAACCCATTCAGCACTTACCTTTTTCCAGCGCCAGGCTCCCTTGGCGCTGGGGATCTCTCTGCCCCGATCCGCCTCTCAGCTCCGAATGCGCATTCAAACCGCCCATAGGAAACCGTTACTCAATGCTTTCCTATGGACGTCCAGCAGAATCGCGGAAGCGCCTCTAGCGGCTGTCAGTTAGACAGCTACTAGAGGCTGGCTTAACCCTCAGTGTAAACATTGCAGCAGTTTCTCTGAAACTGCTATGTTTTCAGCTGCAGGGTTAAAACTAGAGGGACCTGGCACCTAGACCCAGTCATTGAGCTGAAGTGATCTGAGTGCCTACAGTGGTCCTTTAAGTGTATCTGCATGAACCAGGTGCCCGCCGCCATGTCTAGTGGCCTCGGCCCGCACAGAGTAAGCGCGCAGGGGGGGCCCACGGATCAATTTTCGCACCGGGGCCCCATGGATCTTGTGTACGCCACTGGTAAGTGGAACTGTTGCTCTATCATCCCAGTGAAAACAAACACTCACTGAAGTGAAGTAGGGCAGTTGAGGTAAGTAAACACACACACTTACCTCTGGAGCATCTTTAGAGCAGGCATGCCATTGACCCATGATGCAAAATAAATATGAAATGCTGAATGAGCCAATGTGTGCCCGGATATATATTAATATTATACCTGTATGCATGCATGGCTGTGAGGTTAAATTAATTTGCATAGTATGCTTTGGCTGTGCCAGGACAGGCAAGCTTAGAGTGTAAAAACTGAAGTGTCTGTTGGGCTATGAAAGACCCAAAAGGCACAATGAGGTCCCTTTAAACAATCATAAGAAAATTCTGAAACTTTGTTCACGATCTAATACTAATTTTGGTGTACAATGCAAGTTTCTGTCAAGTCATTTTGTAGAGTAGAAATTAGTTTAAACTGGACATTTAAATCACTATTACCAATACCAATTCAATCTATGAATGATGCAGTCACTCTCCATGAATCTTGTACCAAAGGCTGACTCTATTCGGTACATGATGCACTTGAAGGCTGATGCTGTATTTGGGTTGGGCAGCCAGTTGTGATACACTGTGTACAATAAATTCTCAGTGCTTTGAAGATATTGTGTTTATTTTATGTTGTTTTTTTATCTGTGTTATTCTTTTATGCAGTTCTTTGGGTATATAAAAGGAAGTCTTTTAATTTTCATCCCAAAATGTGTTATTAACAGAGGGAATTCTAAGATTCTTGTAATTAGTAATAATGATTCATTTTAAAAAGGGTCAGTGTGTGACTATCGGGGTGTCAGTGTGTGAATATCAGGTTGTCAGTGTGTGAATATTTGGGTGTAGGTTTGTGGATGGTCATTGTGTGACTATCAGGGTGTAGGTGTGTGGAGGGTCAGTGTGTAAATATCGGGGTGTAGGTGTGTGGAGGGTCATTGTGTGAATATCGGGGTGTTGGTGTGTGGAGGGTCAGTGTGTTAATATTGGGGTGTAGGTGTGTGGAGGGTCAGTGTGTTAATATTGGGGTGTAGATTTGTGGATGGTCAGTGTGTGAATATCGGTGTGCTGGTGTGTGGAGGGTCAGTGTGTGAATATCGGGGTGTAGGTGTGTGGAGGGTCAGTGTGTGAATATCGGGGTGTAGGTGTGTGGAGGGTCAGTGTGTGAATATCGGGGTGTAGGTGTGTGGAGGGTCAGTGTGTGAATATTGGAGTGTAGGTGTGTGGAGGGTCAGTGTGTAAAAATCGTGGTATAGGTGTGTGGTGGGTCATTGTGCGAATATTGGGGTGTAGGTGTGTGGAGGGTAAATGTGTGAATATCGGGGTGTAGGTGTGTGGAGGGTCAGTGTGTGAATATCGGGGTGTAGATGGAGATTCAGTGTGTGAATATCAGGGTGTAGGTGTGTGGAGGGTCAGTGTGTGAATATCGGGGTGTAGATGGAGATTCAGTGTGTGAATATCAGGGTGTAGGTGTGTGGAGGGTCAGTGTGTGAATATATAGGGGTGTAGGTGTGTGTAGGGTCAGTGTGTGAATATGGGGGTGTAGGGGTGTGTGTAGGGTTATTGTGTGAATATCGGGGTGTAGGTGTGTGGAGGTTCAGTGTGTGCACATCGGGCGTAGGTGTGTGGAGGGTCAGTGTGTGAGTATCGGGGTGTAGGTGTGTTGAGGGTCAGTGTGTAAATATCGGGGTGTAGGTGTGTGGAGGGTCAGTGTGTAAAAATCGTGGTATAGATGGAGATTCAGTGTGTGAATATCAGGGTGTAGGTGTGTGGAGGGTCAGTGTGTGAATATATCGGGGTGTAGGTGTGTGTAGGGTCAGTGTGTGAATATCGGGGTGTAGGTGTGTGGAGGTCATTGTGTGCACATCGGGCGTAGGTGTGTGGAGGGTCAGTGTGTGAGTATCGGGGTGTAGGTGTGTTGAGGGTCAGTGTGTAAATATCGGGGTGTAGGTGTGTGGAGGGTCAGTGTGTAAAAATCGTGGTATAGGTGTGTGGAGGGTCAGTGTGTGAATATCATGGTGTGTGGAGGGTCATTGTGAGAATATTGGGGTGTAGGTGTGTGGAGGGTCAATGTGTGAATATCGGGGTGTAGGTGTTGTGTTTTTTTCTCTTGGTCAGTGTGTGAATATCGGGGTGTTGGTGTGTGGAGGGTCAGTGTGTGAATATCGGGGTGTAGATGGAGGGTCAGTGTGTGAATATCAGGGTGTAGGTGTGTGGAGGGTCAGTGTGTGAATATATCGGGGTGTGGGTGTGTGTAGGATCAGTGTGTGAATATTGGGGTGTAGGTGTGTGGAGGTTCAGTGTGTGCACATCGGGGTGTAGGTGTCTGTAGGGTCAGTGTGTGAATGTCAGGGTGTAGGTGTGTGGAGGGTCAGTGTGTGAATATCTGGGTGTAGGTCTGTGTAGGGTCATTGTGTGAATATCGGGGTGTAGGTGTGTGGAGGGTCATTGTGTGAGTATCGGGGTGTAGGTGTGTGGAGGGTCAGTGTGTAAATATCGGGGTGTAGGTGTGTGGAGGGTCAGTGTGTAAAAATCGTGGTATAGGTGTGTGGAGGGTCAGTGTGTGAATATCATGGTGTGTGGAGGGTCATTGTGTAAATATCGGGGTGTAGGTGTGTGTAGGGTCAGTGTGTGAATATCGGGGTGTAGTTGTGTGGAGGGTCAGTGTGTTAATATCGGGATGTAGGTGTGTGGAGGGTCAGTGTGTGAATATCGGGGTGTAGGTTTGTGGATGGTCATTGTGTGAATATATCGGGGTGTAGGTGTGTGTAGGGTCAGTGTGTAAATATATCGGGGTGTAGGTGTGTGTAGGGTCATTGTGTGAATATCGGGGTATAGGTGTGTGGAGGGTCAGTGTGTGAATACATAGGGGTGTAGGTGTGTGTAGGGTCAGTGTGTAAATATATCGGGGTGTAGGTGTGTGGAGGGTCATTGTATGAATATCGGGGTGTAGGTGTGTTGTGGGTCATTGTGTGAATATCGGAGTGTAGCTGTATGGAGGGTCAGTGTGTGAATATATCAGGGTGTAGGTGTGTGGAGGGTCAGTGTGTAAATATCGGGGTGTAGGTGTGTGGAGGGTCATTGTGTGAATATTGGGGTGTAGGTGTGTGAAGGGTCAGTGTGTGAATATATTGGGGTGTAGGTGTGTGGAGGGTCAGTGTGTAAATATCGTGGTGTAGGTGTGTGGAGGGTCATTTTGTGAATATTGAGGTATAGGTGTGTGGAGGGTCATTGTGCGAATATCGGGGTGTAGATGTGTGGAGGGTCATTGTGTGAATATCGAGGTGTCGGTGTGTAGGGTCATTGTGTGAATATATCGGTGTGTAGGAGTGTGGAGGGTCATTGTGCAAATATTGGGGTGTAGGTGTGTGGAGGGTCATTGTGTGAATATCGGAGTGTAGGTGTGTGGAGGGTCAGTGTGTGAATATCGGGGTGTAGGTGTGTGGAGGGTCATTGTATGAATATTGGGGTGTAGGTGTGTGGAGGGTCATTGTGTGAATATCGGGGTGTAGGGTTTGTCCCCACAGCATTGTCCACCTGGCGGCTCAACAACTGGGCCTTTCGAATCTCCCACTATGGGAAGAACTCTCACAGCAAAGTCCGTGGTATCAAGATGCCAGCCTTCAACAGGTCTGGGGCTGAAAGAGCGTCTTACCTCGTCCGAATTGCACTATTATCCTCAGCAACCTTCATATATTGGCAGCCAGCCTCTCAGGCCCAGGAATTGGCTAATGCGGTGCCTTACAGTTACAATACTAAGGCCCCGAGCCGGGGCAATGGCTGAAGATGGACTTGCCTCTATGGGCTAACAGCCCACTTACCTTAAATAGCTCCAGCTTCCTAACTGACATCTCCTTACACGTTTATATATTAAGAGCAATGTTTGTAAAATCCTTATTTGTTATGTTTGACTTATATTATTAGTTTCTAGCCACCAGTGTTGTGTTGTTTTTTTCTCTTGACTACATAGTATACAGCATTTATTCTGTGCCAGTGGATTTACCAATGTCTTCACTAGCCTGTTACTCAAGGCATGTATTTTCCTATTTCCACCTAAGTCTAGTGTTTCTCTAAATGTGTCTCCTTGATGGTTCTATCTACCTAGACAAGTATGTTAAGCCTGTATGTTCCTTTAAAAAAAAAAGCAAGAAGTCTACCTATAAGTTGTTGTTATATCATATGTCACTTGTCAACTGTCATTAAATAACCTTGTATCTGACACGGCGCTCCAAAAATAAAGAATGTAAAAAAATTTTTTTTAAAAAGACATGTACAGTCAGGTCCATAAATATTGGGACATCAACACATTTCTAATCTTTTTGGCTCTATACACCAACACAATGGCTTTGAAATGAAACAAAGATGCACTATAACTGCAGACTTTCAGCTTTAATTTGAGGGTGTTTACATCCAAATCAGGTGAACGGTGTAGGAATTACAACAGTTTGTATATGTGCCTCCCACTTTTTAAGGGACCAAAAGTAATGGGACAGATTAACAGTCATAAATCAAACATTCACTTTTTAATACATGGTTGCAAATCCTTTGCAGTCAATTACAGCCTGAAGTCTGGAACGCATAGACATCACCAGACGCTGGGTTTCATCCCTGGTGATGATCTGCCAGGACTCTACTGCAACGGTCTTCAGTTCCTGCTTGTTCTTGGGGCATTTTCCCTTCAGTTTTGTCTTCATCAAGTGAAATGCATGCTCAATCGGATTCAGGTCAGGTGATTGACTTTGCCATTGCATAACATTCCACTTCTTTCCACTGCTTTTGCAGTATGCTTCGGGTCATTGTCCATCTGCACTGTGAAGCGCCGTCCAATGAGTTCTGAAGCATTTGGCTGAATATGAGCAGATAATATTGCCCGAAACACTTCAGAATTCATCCTGCTGCTTTTGTCAGCAGTCACAGCATAAATAAATGTAAGAGAACCAGTTCCATTGGCAGCCATACATGCCCACGCCATGACACTACCACCACCATGCTTCACTGATGAGGTGGTATGCTTTGGATCATGAGCAGTTCCTTTCCTTCTCCATACTCTTCTCTTCCCATCACACTGGTACAAGTTGATCTTGGTCTCATCTGTCCATAGGATGTTGTTCCAGAACTGTGAAGGCTTTTTTAGATGTTGTTTGGCAAACTCTAATCTGGCCTTCCTGTTTTTGAGGCTCACCAATGGTTTACATCTTGTGGTGAACCCTCTGTATTCACTCTGGTGAAGTCTTCTCTTGATTGTTGACTTTGACACACATACACCTACCTACTGGAGAGTGTTCTTGATCTGGCCAACTGTTGTGAAGGGTGTTTTCTTCACCAGGGAAAGAATTCTTCGGTCATCCACCACAGTTGTTTTCCGTGGTCTTCCGGGTCTTTTGGTGTTGCTGAGCTCACCGGTGCGTTCTTTCTTTTTAAGGATGTTCCAAACAGTTGATTTGGCCACACCTAATGTTTTTGCTATCTCTCTGATGGGTTTGTTTTGTTTTTTCAGCCTAATGATGGCTTGCTTCACTGATAGTGACAGCTCTTTGGATCTCATATTGAGAGTTGACAGCAACAGATTCCAAATGCAAATAGCACACTTGAAATGAACTCTGGACCCTTTATCTGCTCCTTGTACATGGGATAATGAGGGAATAACACACTCCTGGCCATGGAACAGCTGAGCAGCCAATTGTCCCATTACTTTTGGTCCCTTAAAAAGTGG
Organism: Pelobates cultripes; assembly: GCA_933207985.1. Taxonomy (NCBI): domain Eukaryota; kingdom Metazoa; phylum Chordata; class Amphibia; order Anura; family Pelobatidae; genus Pelobates; species Pelobates cultripes. The sequence goes on along the minus strand of OW240912.1, from coordinate 408,914,575 downwards.
GAGGCACATATACAAACTGTTATAATTCCTACACCGTTCACCTGATTTGGATGTAAATACCATCAAATTAAAGCTGAAAGTCTGCAGTTAAAGCACATCTTGTGTGTTTCATTTCAAAGCCATTGTGTTGGTGTATAGAGCCAAAAAGATTAGAATTGTGTCGATGTCCCAATATTTATGGACCTGACTGTATTTGTGAGGTATGAAAAAAATAATTGTCAATTTAGAAATTCACACTAATTAATTCAGCAACTGGGTGCCTCCATCTTAGCTCCCTGTTAGTCATTGTTATGAGCCCTGTGCTTTGCACTTGGCAGTCAGCATTGAGAAAGCACACAGAGAAGTGGAAACAGGAAACAATGTTTCTATTTCTCCTCTTCATTTGCATTGTGTGCCCTGGCTGTGCCTGAACTAAACTGGAATGCTAAACCTTTATTAAGCATTTTACAGAAAACTGAAGCTCACATGAAGAAAAAGGTTACCACGAGTTATAGGGAATTTTCAATGTTTTATTTAATGTTATTTTCTATATAAGTAACAGTCCCCCTTTAAAAATGCTGGTTACATTAAGAATAACACCACGCTGAGACTTACCTCACCGGCAGAGTGCCCCTCCTTCTTCGAAGCATTAGGAATACCAACGCAGACCCTAACTCCAGCCACTCCATTAACCCACAAGCCTGGGACCCAAAACAGCTAATAACTTTCATCCCCAGAGGCAGTGACAGCACAAAAGATGGGACATGAAACCCGTAGCACCACAAGAACACGTCTCTTATTAATGTTACCTTTAATTGTGTTCATGTTTAGTATTTAATTTTTATTTCCATGTTGATATAACTGCTGGTGACCCCACTCATGTGCGCTAGTATGTTTACCCCCGTGTCCTCCTAGGTTAGAGGACGTAACTAGCTAAACTTAACTGTAAAGTATGTAAGCACCTCGTACCGTAAATGCCCTACTACACTATAAAGACTACCCGAGCACAGGCCATGAGTACTGGTGGCAATGCATAGCTCTTACAGGCCACGCCATCGCTCAATACCGCTCGTCCCTTAGTAACCAGGATTTAAACTAGCTAATCGAACATACTACTTGTACATCTTTTATGTGACTTAAATTACAAGAGTGAGACGCTTTCCACACAGTATGTGTACATCTTGCTTGAAGAATAGAGAGGGTTTTTACATACACCCACCCAATGTGTGATTGTTCTAGTATTTAATCGTGCAGCACTAGTGACACTCCTCACCTTGTAACTTTCTACGTATATAATGTTTCACTTTTGCATCTTTGACTCCTCTAAAATCAGCCAAAAATTGTCTCATTCATTCAATCTTATTGCCCTCCCATAAGCTGACATAACCTGAATGAACCTGTTTTATTAAAAAAAAACAAAAAAAACTGTGCAGTCCTATCGCTTACCACGATTTTACATAACTTGCAATACCTGTATATGTTGTCGTTGGACAACAACCTGTATATCAACCTTTTGCACAACTAAAATAAAAAATTTAATTTTTTTTTATTTTTATTTTTTATCCTGGTTACGAGGCGTATTGTCTAGGGATTACATTCCTATAATGTGTCTTAAAATTTTTTATTTCTTGAGAGGCTTTCGGTTTTTTAAAATTTATATTAAAGATATAGCAAATGACATCACCATCCATTTCAAACAAGGCACAGACAGGGCAAGCAATGCAAATGAAGAGAATAATTATAAACATCGCTTCATTTCCCTCTACTCTGTATGCGATCTTTATGCCGACTGCCAGGTGCAATGGACAGAGTTTATAATAACGACTGACAAGGAGCCAGGATGAAAGCACCCTAGTAGTCCAGCCCTTCTCTTTGAGAAAAATTCGATTTGTTTGAAGGACCCTCACTAGTGACCGACATCACTAGTGTTGCAAATAAATGTATTTATTTCTAGCACTCGAGTGCTCCTTCATCTAAGACACCATAAACCGGTATTACTTGGGGAGGAGTCCTTCCCTTTTCATCCTTCCCCACAAAACTGTTTAGAGGGAATCAACCCTTTAAGTTTGTCATTATTATATTTTTATAGAGACGGTCAGCATGCATACCTTTTTTATGCTTTTCTTTCATCAGAATTTTCACTGTCGTGCCTCCTCCACCACCTTTCTGTTTGAAGCTCCGGGGATTGAAGCCAAGTGATGAGCTGATAAGGGTGGACGCTGTGGCACCCGGAGACCTTTTGTTGAGAAGCTCAGTCAGACACTGGTCCTGAGAATGCCTCTAGCAGACCCAAAACAGACACTTTCACAATCATTACCAATAACCCCCCGATTTCTGTGCCTACATTTGGTGGTTTTCTCCTACAGCTCGTTACGGGTTATTTAAGGCCTGGATTTTTAATAACAAAGTCTAAGAAAATGGTCTAAATAATAATAAAAATGAATCATTCAACAAACCGAGTGAGGTCTTCTCCAAACTGCCTTGAATTATCTTTATATTGGAACCTCCATGCATGCATTCAAATTGGTCCAGAAACCTCTGGAATTCAACCCAAATAATGCCTAAACTATTTCCAAAATAAAAATGTAACAATTCAGGGCCTTTACTACATTTAATGAATGGTTAAAAATGAAAGAGTTCTGTTTTTCTGTTCTACCATATTGTACAGATCCCAGGAACTAATGAAAAATGGAAACAGTTTATTTTTCTCGTGTAATAAAAAAATTTTTCAATGATAATTCCTTGTGGCAATTTCTATTACTATCAATACAAGCCGCCTTAAAAACTTGATGGTTTTACCTCTTATATAACATTCCTAATTACAAAACATCACTTATCCCCTATGCCAAACCCCAGGCACATCCACACCTCCTGACAACTACAGGTTTAGTGGGATAGCACCAAATTTGGGACTTTACCCCCTACACCAAGTTTGTTATCTTGTGTCCAACTTCGGTATCCCCAATAAGAAGAAATAAAAGAATCAATAGAAACGCTTGCACTGTGTGAACTGACATTCAGGGAATTTAGTAGCACTATGCTAAGGCAGCTCTGAATGGGATTGGCCAGCAAGATTGCTATTCAGCCAAGGATGCATGACAGCCAGAATTACTCTTTTTGGGGGGAACCATTGTGTTGGGTGTTGGGTTGAGTACTCTTCTCAAGAATCATTGTCTTGCCCCATACTCTTTATTTTTCGCCTTTATATTCCAATCATAATTCCTAATGTTGGGGGGTATGCACACGGGACTTGTAAAAAACTAAGCATGCTAAAATACCGAACACAAGTGGCTATCTAGCTGTATATCTCTGGGTATATTTCACTGTGCAGTCATTGTGCAATAACTGAGAATTAAGAACTGGTATGGGGCAGTGGACAATTGGTGACTAATTTGAAACATGAGATAAACAGCACAATAACATGGGATAAAATAGTATTTATGTTTAATGTAAAAGTATAGTTAGAGGAACACTTCGTCATCATAACAACTTCATCAATAATACCAGGAGGTTCTCTCTTGCCTTGCAGTTTAACCCCAAAGGATGCCTCCAGTGCACCAGGTCACCCAGCCTTATTTTACAAATGTGGAGCGACTGATTGGTTTTCAGCATCAGCTGTCTGCTCTAGCCAATCATCAGCTCCCCTGCCTAATGCACTCTGTTTTTCCCGAGCCTTGGTTTTAGAACCTGAATACTGCTGGGGGACATGGATATCAAGGGCTGGCGGCAGCATTTTGGGTTAGACCCAGGGGCTCTCTGGCACCATAACAATTTCATTTAGATGAAGATCTTATGGTTACTGAAGTGTTCCTTTAAAAAAATAAAAAGAAATATTGTGTAAGCTGGGAGTTGTTGGTAATTGACCTAGAAATTACATTTATAGGCCACAATAGAAAAAGTTAAAACATTTTGAATATATATAGATTTATTTAAACTTTACTTTTTTATATATATTCTACTGTAGTTGTATGAACTTTCCGTAAAGCACGGATGGCGACTTCATCGATGATATCATTCACATAATGAATGGGTAATAATGTAAGGATTACCTCAATGAAGCTTGGAGGCCTCATCTCGGGCAAGACATATGTATCCTCCCTCTGTCGTAACAGAACTTCACACAGAGATACATGTCAGTTAGCAATCTCGATTTTGATGGGACAGTCCCATTTTTGTGCTCCTGTCCCACCATCCTTAGTCTCCCGGGAACTATCCTCAGACAGCACAGCGCAAGCACACCATTAGGCGTGTTATCGCTGTTAATGTGTACTAGGACCCAGCAGACAGCACTTCAGCAGCACTCTCTGCAAGGTCTTGTGGGCTGGGGGTCAGACATACAGAACCCATCAGTCAGCAACCAGTGCTCCAACCATTATGGGCTTCACCAGTAACATGCGTAGTCACTTGGATGCCCAATGCTAGGAGGTCAAATATTTGAGTCGGACTACAAACAAGATAATATTTTTTTTCTACGAAAATGCAATTGTCTGCTTTCCCGTCACCAAATAATTGTATGGATCCAATTACGGTTTTACAAAAGATCTGATTAAATTGTGACATGTTCTAAATGATTCCAACCAACATTTGCATTTTAAAAAAGACTCAATACATTTTTTTGTTTAGAAAATGAAATGTCACGTACAACACCTCTGTTTAACTGGAGTTGTTCCTCTTCTCCTGATCTCTCATATGAACTGTCTGCAAAACACATATAAAAAAAAAAACTGTCACTCAGCAACCATTAACATTTTAAAACTCTTTGAAATTAGATACGTTTAAAAAATTTGTATAAAAAAAAGTGAATACAGAATGGCATAACTACAAATGTCCCACACGCTCAGTGATCTGCTTTTGTCAGAAAAAATGGAAGTAACATACATCAGGGGCTGCTATAGACTGACCGCAAAGTTATTTTCTAGCCATACATTCAACCCATTATATTGTTGCAAAAAAATAACAATAAAGAACAATGACATGCCACCATAGCCAATTCATGGGCCTAAAGATACCCCATATATTTAAGCCAAGAATCCTGGACATTATTGGATTGGACTGTAAGAGCAGGCTGCCCAAAAAGGGCCACCAATTCCAATCCAAAACATTTTACCCACTAAATGAAACTAACTTGGAGAATTCCTGGAGACTGCAAATTTTGAACCTCAATTAATATTCTGCCAAAATATTGAAATACTTTGTGTTTTATTATTATATTGTAATAATTAAAATACTGTAGAATATTTTCACATACCATATGCAGATATTATTAATGATACCTGTAATATGAGTTACCATGGCATAAGGGGTTTTAATTACAGTATAGGAGCCCCTTTATTTTTGTATAAGGACTTGATTGCCAGAGATTATTCCGGTATATAGGGAATAATTCTGGGGACTTTGAACACTTACCTCTGCAGACTGGGCAGCAGGAATCTGGGACGGTAAGTGGAGAGGAACAAACCAACTCCGGGCACGTCACTAACCCACAGTAGATCTGTCCATCCTGAAACGGAAACAGAGAATTTTAAGAGAGAACTAGACTCAGTCACCAAGGAAAGCAATGGACTCTTACAGCTGATCTTATTGGTTTTCATAGTTATTAGTCTACGTTAAAGGACCTCAAGAATAGTTTTTAAAATTATAATCCTTTCTGTGAGTATTGAAAGAATATATATATATAAAATAAATTAAAGAAAAGTGAGCAAAAAGAGAGCTATGGAAGAGGAAGAAAGCATGTAACTTGCGAGAGAACAAACACAACTGAAAGGAAGGGCACAAGCAGTACAAGAGAGGACGGAACAGGACGACTGGAAGGAGACCACAACGTAACACTGATAGAAAAATGGAGAGGAATGAGGGACTATAGGGCACGGTGCACTGCCGGTCACACTATCATGGAATATGGAGACTGGCCAGGAAAGGGCTGTCGGAATACTGGGGATAAGTTGGGAATACTGACATTTGTAGAGAAAATCTCTTACACCTGGACTGATTCTAGCAACATAATTAATCTTAGAGCCGATTCCATGAGCCTGCATTATTTATTTTGAGAAATGCTTTTCAAAGTGGTATCACATGTAAAAAGATATGATCTGAAATGATGAAAGCAAAGTTTGCAGATTCCACTTTAATAATAAAAATGTGTGTAGATGTTATTCTGCCCTTTCATTACAAGTATGCCCATTGCATTTAGACTGCCACTGCTCTACATATACACACACATACTTATTCGCACTAACATTACAGCAGGAAATACACACGTTCACTCACACTAGCACTACATCCACAAACACACACTTATTAACACTGACAATGCACCTTTAAATATACACATTATTAATTCGCACAAACAGTGCACCCACAACAGAATAAACTTTGTAAGTACCAGAACTTTAAATTGAGGCCTATATCTGAGGCATGAATCAAGAGGGATGGTTAGAGATCAGCAGAGGACAGGTACATTATTATTATTATCGCCATTTATATAGCGACAACAGATTCCGTAGCGCTTTACAATATTATGAGAGAGGGGATTTAACTATAAATAGGACAATTACAAAAAAACTTACAGGAACGATAGGTTGAAGAGGACCCTGCTCAAACAAGCTTACATTCTATAGGAGGTGGGGTATAAGACACGTTAGGACAGGAAATAGAAATCAAATAAGGTGGGAGTGAAGCAGAGCTGGAGGAGAGAGTAGAGTGCTGCCCTTTAGGAGAGAGCAACAGGTATGTGAGGTAGAGGTTAGTCTGGGAGGCCATGAGCTTTCCTAAAGAGATGGGTTTTAGGGCACTTCTTAAACGATTGGAGACTAGGGGAGAGTCTGATGGCGGTAAGCCGGCTATTCCATAGGAAGGGAAGTACTGCATGTTATTATTATTATTATTATTGCCATTTATATAGCGCCAACAGATTCCGTAGCGCTTTACACTATTATGAGAGGGGGATTTAACTATAAATAGGACAATTACAAGAAAACTTACAGGAACGATAGGTTGAAGAGGACCCAGCTCAAACGAGCTTACAGTCTATAGGAGGTGGGGTATAAGACACGTTAGGACAGGAAATATCAAATAGGGTGGGAGTGAAGCAGAGCTGGAGGAAGGGGTAGAGTTCTGCCCTATAGGGGAGAGCAAGATACAGGAACGTAAGGTAGAGGTTACTCTGGGAGGCCATAAGCTTTCCTGAAGAGATGGGTTTTAAGGCTCTTCTTAAATGATTGAAGACTAGGGGAGAGTCTGATGGCGGTAGGCAGGCTATTCCATAGGAAAGGAGCCACCCGTGAGAGGTCCTGCAAGCGCGAGTTGGCTGTACGGGTGCGAGCAGCGATCAGGAGGTGGTCACGGGCAGAGCGGAGGGAACGAGGAGGGGCATACCTATGGATCATTGAGGAGATATAAGAGGGGCTAGAATTGTTCAGTGCTTTAAATGTATGGGTTAGCACTTTGAATTGACTCCTATAGGATACAGGGAGCCAATGTAAGGACTGGCAGAGGGGTGATGTGTGAGAGGACTGACTAGAGAGGAAAATCAGTCTAGCTGCAGCATTCATTACAGACTGTAGCGGGGCAATTCCTATCCATAGGAAGGTAGATTTGCATGTTATCTCTTTAGATGTAGCATTGGAAGCCAAAGAAGGTCATGAGTTTACCAAGGAACAAAGTAAGATCAAGAACAGTAGGGGACCAAGGCAAGAACCCTGGGAACACCAACAGAGAGGGCTTGCAGAGAAGAGGACGGACCAGAAAATTAAACACCGGAAGACATTGGGAGAGGAGAACCAGGAAAGCTCTTGTGGACCAAGATTATGGCGAATGAGAAAAAGTCATTGATGAACAAGAGCAGCAGAAAGGTCAAGGATAATCGGACGAGAATAGTGACCACTGGATTTAGCAGCAATGAAATCATTGGATACTTTGGTCAGAGCTGTTTCAACAGAGTGATGAGCGCAGAATCCAGACAGAAGCTGGTTAAACAGAAAGTTGGATTCAAAGAAGATGGTCAATCTTGCGAACACAATACAATACTAAAACTATCAACTATTTTTTTTAAACTTCAGCAAAGGGAGAGTGTGTTTAAAATATAAAACAGATAGCTTGTATGAAAAGCTATAAACAATGGTAAAGTTCTGAATACGTTAAAGAGCCAATCTAAATCACTACAGCTCACTGATGCTTATGGTGCTATGGTGCCAGGACTCCAGTGGAGACAATTATGGTGGAAATGCAATCATTTTCAAACAGTTTACCTTTACCTTGGTAAGCCTTTCCATAGGTTTCCAACATTAAGAAAGTTAGCGATGAATCCTACAATACCCCCTGTTCATGGGCTGCTATTAATTCTGGGTTTATCAGGCTTCTGATGATAGCAGAGTACTAATAGTGACAGTGAAGTTATTGAACGTACCGAACAGCTGCACTGCACACACTGATTGGACTGCCGTGAGGGGAAGAGGTCGTACGTGGTAAACATTTCGCCCTGCTGGTAGGTTGTTCCGTTATGCTGGCAAAATTTCACAGGCGCTCTGAGACCAGACGGTGAGTGCGGCTCTGTGGAGACAGGTGATGGATAAACAGCACAGACAGGGTTAAAATATTTAATAACACCATTAACTCTTTAATAGGCAGTAGTATGCCAAATCCATTCCAAAAATACACATCATGCACCTATCTGGCTCTGTCCTTCGGAGGTTAAATCAATGGACAGATGTTGATGCTAAGCAGATTGCTTTTATTTCAGTCTGGCTCCTGACTAATGGGCCCATCTTTTCCCAAGAAGTAAACAGTTTTATCAACGTTTTGAAGTCTCGGGATTAAACAAACTGTTAGTTCTAAGGTTTGCATTATTATGATATCTGTGTTGCCTCAAAAAAAAAAAAAAAAACCTCACTCTGAGCACGAAACTGCCTTTATTAAACACATTTACTTTTCTCCTTTCTATTTAAATCCTAGGCCGGATCCGTAGACAAAAAGGCGTATTGTCATGTTATCTCCAGTCCTTTTGGTTATGAAGAAAATTTGTTGTGAGAAAATTTAATAAAGAAACAATGATAAAGTCACAGGTAAACAACAGGAAGGTGTGTACACCGACAAAGATTCTATTACCATGACTTCGCAGAGAATTTCGGATTTTAGGCCGAAATAGCTCAATTTACTTGGAGAATTTTCCATTTTTATTTCACTTCAAATTCCCCACAATTCCCACTTTTGTGAATAACCCCTAAAATTAATTTCATATTTTAGGCCTATTTTACCAGTAATTCTAATATACCAGTATATATAACTGAACATATACACTCCTTGCAGTACACCATATTCACTTCCAATTTCCATCCCTCCCAAGTGTCCCTATTTAAGAGAAACAGTCCATATCTTGAACACAATTCTCTATGTCCCTTTTTTCTATCAACTCCATATTGTTGGTGTGTCTGAGTCTATAAAAGAGCTCCACAACTCTCCATCATTCAGCAGCCAAGAACTGGAACGAAAACTTAAAGGGACACTCCACGGGCCAAATTTAAAATACATGAAAGAAAACCACTGTAAAACTTGCATGCATTTTTTCATTGCTAGGTTCATATCTAAAACAGCCTTCAAAATCTGCACTTTTCTTGTCTGCTGCCATTGCAACCCCTCCCCTTCTAACCCCAGCCAGACTTTCTATGGCTGTCCAATCACAGACTTCCCAATACAGCTCAATGGGAAGTCTTTGCAAGGCAGGTGCTCTGAATTGCTGTCTCTTGAGTTTAGCTCCATTGAAACATAGAAACATAGAATGTGACGGCAGATAAGAACCATTCGGCCCATCTAGTCTGCCCAATTTTCTAAATACTTTCATTAGTCCCTGGCCTTATCTTATAGTTAGGATAGCCTTATGCCTATCCCACGCATGCTTAAACTCCTTTACTGTGTTAACCTCTACCACTTCAGCTGGAAGGCTATTCCATGCATCCACTACCCTCTCAGTAAAGTAATACTTCCTGATATTATTTTTAAACCTTTGTCCCTCTAATTTAAGACTATGTCCTCTTGTTGTGGTAGTTTTTCTTCTTTTAAATATAGTCTCCTCCTTTACTGTGTTGATTCCCTTTATGTATTTAAATGTTTCTATCATATCCCCCCTGTCTCGTCTTTCCTCCAAGCTATACGTGTTAAGATCCTTTAACCTTTCCTGGTAAGTTTTATCATGCAATCCATGAACCAGTTTAGTAGCCCTTCTCTGAACCCTCTCTAAGGTATCAATATCCTTCTGGAGATATGGTCTCCAGTACTGCGTACAAGTTACAGGACAATTCCTAAAAAAAGGCCAATTTCTATTAAAATCTGTATTTAATGTGAAATGAAAAAAGAGGTCACACATAAAACATTTCAGACAGCTGCAGTGCTTGAGGGGACTGGAGTGTCCCTTTAAGGCAACCCTAGCTTTAGCCATTGCATGCTCCTCTTCTAAGGGAACTTCAATGTGATAAGATCTAGAGCAAGCCATATTGGCTTCTCAGAGACTACAAAGATATTTACACAGATATGTCTAAAACACCCCTCCATGGTTTAGCTAAGTAGACGTGGGGGCAACCAAAAACGATGCACAATTTTAAATGTCAAAATTATTGGGGAGACTGAAAACACATGACCTCCCCAGTCACATAACACACCCATCTTCCCCTCGCACAACACACAGCCCACACATGCAAAAATACAGTCTTCCTAAAGACACAACACATGTCTACACACACACACACACACTGTCTCCCTCACACAACACACAGTGTCACCACATGCACAGCATGTCATACAAACAACCCACATACAAAACCCACAACCTACCATCTCACACATACTCACACAACACACACAGCCCACATACAACACAAAGTATCCCCCACATACACAACACTGACAGTCACTCTAAAATACAACACAGATTATTCCCCTCATACAACACACACAGTGAACTGAAACCTCAGAATATCCCCCAAATCAATGCCGGAATAACCTTTTACACACAGTTTGGCTATTATACCTGAATTTTGCAAGGTAGGTTTCACAAAAATATACAGATGAATGTTGTCAGATATTGCTTATGGCTTTTTGTAAGGACCTTGATTGCATTAATAGCGAGGATATTTCCCAACAATGTCAAAAGAACATGTACAGTAATTACAGTGGAATCATTTATCTGTAAAATACAGGGATTTAAGAAGTCCTGCAGAAATCTTGGTATTTATACTGCTTTCACTAACATAATAGTATAATTCACTAATAAAGTTATTTTATTTAATGCTTCCTTTCCTGAGAGGGCAGAGGGTACGCTGTCATTTTCAGCACATTTGGAGGGTCAGAATGAATCCCTGGCAGGAAGGTAGATGAGGCGTTGTTGATTTTTTAGCTATGTTTGGCTCATATTGCTTTGCAAATGAAAGTAAAATGTGTATATATTTTTGGAAGCGAAAGGTTTATTGGATGATTGTCTCTGTAAAACCCTGTGATTATTGTGAAGCCAAAGCCATGTCAATACTTACCAATACATCTTGGGCAACACTGGTGAGGTTCGGTGACCGTGTGGACACAATGAAGAACTGGACACTTTATTCTGTAACAGCTCACATTCCCACCCTGCGTGATAAAAAACATAGAAGATTTTATGAAAGGGTTTGTTGTTTTCATGCACTGATGTGTATGGAATGTGTTTTAAAAAACAATAATATAAGAAATTACAATTCCATGTATGTATGTCAGGATCACAACTTATCGGTTAATGTTAAATCGCTGTGACTAGTAATAAAACATTTTTATAGATTCTGAAATTGAGAAGAAAGAAGTGTTACAGAATGAGATGCATAATTGCCGCTGTACCAGTGATGCTATCAATGTCACTGCTGGCACATAGCTGCAGACGCACTCAGGTACAAACCTCAAAGTGTCCCTATTTGGGAGGGACAGTCCCAATTATGAGCCCAAATCATTCTGTCCCTCTTTTCTAGGAGCTCCATATTGTTGGCGTGTCTGAGAGTATAACAGAGCTCCACAGTAATAATACTCCCAGTAATGTGTCTGAGTGTATAACAGAGCTCCACAGCAATAATACTCCCAGTAATGTGTCTGAGTGTATAACAGAGCTCCACAGCAATAATACTCCCAGTAATGTGTCTGAGTGTATAACAGAGCTCCACAGCAATAATACTCCCAGTAATGTGTCTGAGTGTATAACAGAGCTCCACAGCAATAATACTCCCAGTAATGTGTCTGAGTGTATAACAGAGCTCCACAGCAATAATACTCCCAGTAATGTGTCTGAGTGTATAACAGAGCTCCACAGCAATAATACTCCCAGTAATGTGTCTGAGTGTATAACAGAGCTCCACAGCAATAATACTCCCAGTAATGTGTCTGAGTGTATAACAGAGCCCCACAGTAATAATACTCCCAGTAATGTGTCTGAGTGTATAACAGAGCTTGACCGTGTCATGGGACAGGCGTCTTCACGGTCGCCCGTGGATCGGGTGAGATCTGGCACTATAGGAGTACGGCTCAAAGCAGTGGAGCGCTTGGGTCAGGACAGCCATGGTCGGTCGGCAACTCCATGGGCTTCGGCGGCAAAGGGGTTCAGAAGGTGAGACATTGTCTTTGCAGCAATCAGGGGAGCTGTTGGAGGGCATTAAGCATTTAATTGATTCTTGGGGTGCGGGAAAAGGGAGAGTTGGGGATTGCAGTAACGTGCGGGCTCCACAGGGGGAGGTTTCAGCGTCTAGTCCGGTGGGGGTTGTGGTGGCCGGGGGCAGCGGGGACGGGGAGTTGGGCATGACCTCCACGGTAGCGGCACCTGAGCCGGTGAGTGAGAGGGCCAGTTTACTTGGGGGAATCCTGGAGGCCGCGCGGCAGAACGTACACGTTTCTTTTGCGGGCCCTTTAGGCTGCCACTTAAAACTGGAGGTGAAGGATCATATTTGGAAAGGGGAGTTTGTGGAACTCTTTTCACTTCTCCCCCTAGAGGACTACCTTGACCTCAAGGAGGAAGATAAGAAGGACGTTAAGAAGGAGGATGAGGAAAAGAAGCGGCGGTATAGGAAGATACCTAAGACGTTTGGGAATTGGTTGAGGGCATTCAGCATTTTGGCCAGTGTGATGGGCGAGAAGGCAGCGAAGCGCTGTTCGCAGCTATTTTGCTTTTTGGATGGCGTGTGGGAAGCGTATCGCACGTATGGGGGTCTCACGTGGTGGCGATATGACGAGCAGTTACGTCAGCGCCTGGTGGCTAATCCGGGGATGCGGTGGGACCAAATGGATCTTCCGCTCTGGATGAAGCTTATGATGGCACAGAAGGCGTCTCCCTTTCAGCCGGGGGCTGGCACGGACGCTTCCACCACCGTGTTGGCCAACCAAAAGCGGGGCTATTATTGGCTCTATAACAAAGGGCAGTACAAATGGGGGCTACATGTCGCTTCAAGCATGAGTGCTCCGGTTGTGGAGGTACCCATGGATTGCACAGGTGCTTCAAGAAAGGTAAGGCAGCCGCCCGGGGGTTCGGCCTCATCCACTGCAACTGGGGCAACGCCGGTAAAGGTCAGCGCGATGCTACCTTGGCTAAGCCGCTGCGTTAACAGGGAGGATGTGGTTCTGCTTGATGAGGGCTTTTTAAAAGGGTTTGTGATCCCGTTTTGGGAGAGGGTAATGGTACATCGGCTGCGCAACCTAAAATCAGTGGGGAAGTTTCCGGGGGTGGTTAGGGAGAAGTTGTTTAAGGAAGTTCAGTTGGGTAGGATGGCGGGGCCGTTCAAGGAGCCCCCTCTACCTAACCTGAGGGTTTCCCCACTGGGGGTGGTTCCCAAGAAGGAGTTGGGTAAGTACCGCCTAATACATCACCTTTCTTACCCCAAAGGGTCGTCGGTTATAGATGACATTGACAAGGCACTGTGCTCAGTGTCGAACGCCTCATTCGACCAAGCGGTGAATTTGGTGCAGTGGGCGGGTCGTGGGGCATTATTGGAGAAGGTGGACATGGAGGCGGGGTTTTGCCTGCTTCCAATTCACCCCGAGTGTCATCACTTATTGGGGTGTCACTTCGACGGCGAGTATTTTGTGGACTTATGCTTGCCCATGGGATGCTCTATATCGTGTGCGTACTTTAAAAAGTTTAGCACATTCCTGGAATGGGTGGTGAAGATAGAGGTGGGCACTAAGCTCATTACCTGGATGATTTCTTATGCATCGGGCCTCCCGGCTCAGAGGAATGTCACATAGGACTGAGGACACTGGAGTGGGTGGCGCATGTCTTTGGCCGGGGACAAAACGGTGGGACCTACGACATGCTTGAGTTTTTTGGGCTTGGAGATAGACTAATAGTTAAAAGGGAGTGTAGGCTGCCGCAGGATAAGTTGCTGGAACTTCGGAAGGCAGTGGCTGAGGTGCGGGGAGCTAAAAAAAGTCACGCTCCGGACGCTTCAGTCATTGCTGGGTCGGCTAAACTTTGCCTGTCAGGTGATTCCGGTGGGTAGGGTCTTTAACAGGTTCTTGGCTAGGGCAACGGGGGGGGGGGTGTTCCCACACCATCTTATTCGTGTCTCAGCGGCTATGAAGGCCGATCTGGACGTCTGGGTGGCCTTTTTACAGGATTTTAATGGGAAGGTGTTTTTTCGTCGTCCCCGGACTTGGAGCTGTTTAAGGATGCGTCGGGGAGTGTCGGTTTCAGGGCTAACTTCGCTGGCCGCTGGTGTGCAGGAACGTGGCCGGCGGCATGGAAGGCCAGCCCGCTGATCCGCAACTTGGCATTCTTGGAGATGTTCCCATTGGTTGTAGAACTGTCATTATGTGGTCCTCAGTTGCGGGATAGGAAGATTGTATTCTTTTCGGACAACATGACGGTGGTAGAGGCAGTAAATGGGCTTTCAGCGTCCTCTATCCCGGTAGTGCGGCTTCTTTGTCTTGTTCTGTATGCAGTTTAATATTGTTTTCAGGGCACGCCACGTGCCCGGATTATTGAATGTTATAGCTGACGCATTGTCTCGTTCGCAGTGGGAGAGGTTTCGGCATGCGGCGCTTGGTGCGCAAGCGGAGGAGATGTCATGCCCAGACGAGATGTGGTGGCTCGCTTGCTCATGCTTGGCGGACTGATCAGGGACTCTCTGGCACCCGCTACCTAGACGGCGTACAGTAAGGTGTGGGGGGAGTGAGACGAGCTGGAGCTGGGGTCAGCTCTGGCGGGAGGCTCGGCTGTACTCGTTATTGTGGTTCCTTTGTAGGCTGTTCGTCTCAGGGGCCTCAGCAGCGGTAGTCGGGCGTAAGTTAGCAGCTTTAGCCTTTCTGTTTAAGTTTGCCGGTTGGGAGGATGTCACAAAACATTTCCTCATCAGGCAAGCCTAAAAAGATTTTAGGAGGGGCAAGGTGTCGGTTGATTCCAGGAGACCGGTGTCATTCGAATTGCTTCGGCGGGTGGTCAGAGTGCTGCCCGAAGTGTGCTTTTCAGGGTGTGAAGTCGCATTGTTTGCAGTGGTTTTTAGTTTTGCCTTTTTCGAGTCAGCGAGCTGGTCAGCAGCAATCGTCTTGGGGCCGGGGGGCTTCAATTTGAGGCGTTCCAAAACAGACGTGTTGGGGAAAAGGAGTTTGGTTACGTTGTGGGAGCTCCCAGGCGGGGAAGTGTGCCCGGTCAGGTGCGCAACAGCCTTCCGCGAGGCTCGGGCGAGTGTCGGGGTTCCTTTTTTAGGCACTTGGACGGCTCTTCCCTATCGAAGTTTCAGTTTCTCAGGGTCTTCCGGATGGCGTTGTCAAGGCTGGGGGTGGACCCGGGCCAATTCGGGACTCATTCCTTTAGGACTGGCGCGGCAACGGTGGCTGCGAGACTGGGCCTGGGGGATGAGTTGGTGAAGAGGATTGGCAGGTGGGAGTCGGTGAGGTTTAGATCCTACGTCAGGCCGATAAGTTGGTGTAAGCCCTAGGGGTGGTTGGTGGTGGACAGTGGTATTATGTTGTTTTGTTTTGTGTTTGTCTATGTTCTCGTTATGTTTTTACAGGTTGGACGGCATGGGTGGTCAGACACTCGTATATATATATTGGGCGCATCGGAGAGATGCAGTTCGCCGATATGGTCTACAGCCGGGCTTTCCGCAATCCGTGGTTCAGCTTCGGTGGTTTGGTTACCGGGGTTGGAGTTGGAATGCAATTTGTTTGGAAATGTTTAACAAAATTCGTTTGGGGCAGGTTCTGGACATGGTTGTGCTTCACGCAGGGGGCAATGATGTAGGGCTGGTACCACAGAAGGAGTTGATTGCGAGTATGAAGAGGGATGTGGACAAGCTGAGAGAGTTAGTGCCGGGGGTTATGGTCATATGGTCGGAAATGGTTCCGAGGTTGCACTGGCGGCATGCGTGGAAGTCCTCCGCAGTGGCCAAGATTAAGGGAAAAGTCAACAAGGTGATGGCAGCGTATGTGAGGCGGTTGGGTGGGGTTGTGATTCGGCATATGGAGTTGGAAGACATGCTTCCAGGTTATTATAGGCATGATGGGGTCCATCTCTCCGACGTGGGTTTGGATTTTCTGTTGTTGGGTTTTCAGGAAGGCGTACAGAGGGCAATATTTTCCCTGGGTGGGGGAGGTCGCTCAGGAGATTGAGGAGTCAAGCTCTGAGCTGTGGCGGGGGATGGAGAGTAATATTGGGGGGAGAAAAGAGTGAGATGGGGTAAAATTGGAGTTTAGGGCTAATAGGTAGGCCTTTGGACTGGTTTGGTAGGTTCGAGCTCGTCGGTAGCTCCGAACCTGGGTGTGTAGGGGTGTCTCGGTATGCCCCTAAACTTGTGGTGACCTTTGGTGGCAATGGGTGGTGTCCTTTTTTGGCAATGGTGATATGTTCAATGTTAAGTACATGGTGTTACAATGTTTGGGGTATTATGTTTATGTAGGAGTGGGTCATTGTCAAGGGGTTTAAAAGGTAAAATGCAAGATGGAAATTGTGCAGGCCAATGTTGGCATGCTGTTGACAATGACCTTTAAATTTACTGTTAACAATTAATTAAGCTGTGATATAATTTTGCCAAAATTATGGTGTCAGTGTTTTATTGGGAAATGGGTAATGGTGGGGTTATGCATATGCCAATAAGGCGACTATGCAAATGTCATGTGTGCGATCTAAAGCCATAAATTCTACATCGATGATCCTTTACAGAGTGATGTTGTGTTGTAATAGCCCTGGTTAGTTTAATAAGCTGCTCTATTATCCCACATCATTAAAAAGGTTTGAAATGGTGTGAATTAACGTTCCTTTTTACAAGCTATAACATTCTTTGCCCGGCCAGTGGTTTCAAAGCACCAGCCATATCCAGCCATCGTAACAAGGAATCTTTCTTAGGTTTAGAAGATGAATCTGGTCCGTAGAACGCTGGGCACTTAAGAGCTAATTGATAATGATGTAGACACAGCTCTTTGCTCTCAAGCAAGATTGAGCGTTCAGATGACATTCCTAACACAGCCACACAGTGTGACACCAGACGGCCATGCCAGACAGCACTGACATCACTTGGCAGCTTTCCCCAGACAGATTAATTGCACTCACTTAATTCTAAGCACAGTATTACCTGTTAATATTTTTTAAAGTACATTGCCCCATTGTTGGTGGCTGCCTGGGGTGTCCCTACTGATTGAATGAAACTGGTCCTGCCATTTGTCTGGAAAAAAGTGCTTCACATCAACAATTTGTCAGCTTCTCCTAATTTTAGAAGCTTTTTCTGCAAATGGATCCCTTAAAAAAAACCAAAAAACTGTTTTTATCTCTTTATATTGTTGTGTTAAGAGGTTTTAAAATTGGTCATTGGTTTTTAAAACATTTTTATCGGGGAATAAGTGTAGTTTTTTTTCTATTTAAATATAGGATAAAAAGCAAGAATATGATGTTAGAAAAGAGAAACACTTGTGTCACATATCGTGCTCAACAATTTAAAAAAAACGTAAACTTTTACTTTCTGTTTCTTTATCCATGTTTTGCAGAATTATCGAGAATAGTTATATTGTGTGGCAAACCTAGCCACTTCAGATTATATGGCTGTGACTTTAAAGGTTGTCCGGAACACTGCTGCACTACAAAGGTTTAAATGTATTCTGCTTACTGTGTGGAAATGTATGTTTGTATTGAATTCATATGCTAGCAGCCGAAAGCCGCTAGCATTAATTTGTTTCGTTTCACGAACAGCCACTTTACAGGCTGTTCGTGAACCGAATGAGCTACCCCCTAATAGCTCACACAGAGAGGGACGTGTGGCGCTCGTTAACCGATTGCAACAATGTTGCAATCGGTAATTAGAGGCTTTCCTAGGTGGCTGCCGTTCGGCTACCGACCACGAGGCGGTTGGCCATCTTGGATCCTTTGTCCCCCCAGCGGTGTTTGGTCGTCGAGCGCGTGGAACTAAAAACGGCTACTCGACGGCGCGAACACCGCTGGACTTCTAGGCCGTTCAGGAGCTCCGGTCTTTCACTATTAGGGTTCCCCATCGGTGTTCGGTACTTTGGTGCGAACTCAATGGCAAAGTGTGTTTCATGCGGCGTTTAGTTGTTTTAGCTGGGATCTGAGCGGTATTCTTACGAACTGTGCACTCAGACCCCAGCTATCTACCGAACGTCCATTCGTTTAAATCTACCAAGTATTGTTAAAGTTATGGATTTAAATGTAAAATGCCGGTTCTGCTGCATGGAGGGATAATCCACTTAACAGTGTATTCCAGTGGGAGTATCCCTCTCGTGCAGCAGTGCCTGATGGGAGAAATGTTCAGAATGTTAAGTCCCCGATGTAGTCCCCTACTGTGTTACCCCTGCTATGTCAGTAGGGAAACCCCTTGCACGGGGACTTGCATAAATACTGGATGCTGTGAATAAAAACCTCAGTTGACTCCCAGAACTGTGTTTTGTCCAGTTAGTGGGGGATTTGGGATATTGCCTTACTTTTCAGCGCTTTACTTTGGATTACTTTCTTCACCAGCGGAGATCGTGGGATTTAATATTGCAGCTCTGCTACATATTGTATTAGACGTGATATGCCAGCCTTTATACAAATTAAACACAAATTAAAACTAAAATACAAACATGGTACAAATGTTTTGCATTGGTAAGATTCTCAGAATGCTGTCATAATCCAAACATGATTACAGTTTGTGAGCATAAGGCACAAATACATTACTTGCAAGGCAGCTAATTAGGGTTACTCATAAAGAGAACACTGCTGAAAATGTTGTGTATGGGGTGAAAAGACCCTTGGCAAAACAATGTATTGGGTCCCCTGAACCCTGCCCACCTATCTCCCATTTCCTACTTGGAGTGTGACTTCCCTGGTGTCTAGAGTGGTGGCTGAGGTTGTTGGAGGTTAGCACCGGGCTCTACCGGCCCAGCCCCACTCCTCTCTGCCTCCTTGGTGTCTCCTGTGTGGCTCTCTGTACACTGTGGGAGGAAGTGACTTGCGGCTCTCACTTCCTCCCATCCGGCTGCCGAAAGCAAGGGGCCTTCAGAGCGCGACCAGGCCCCTGCTTACAAATGCCCATCGGGTGGCCCTTAGTGCATGGGTCACCCGATGGGCCTCCTTAGTGTGCGGGCCCCTGGCTGCACCGGTGACTCATGGGGGAAAAAATAAATAGTTAAGGGCAGCGGGCCTCACGTTGAAGATGGCCCTGCATCTTGCTGAATTGGTTATTGTGTCTTCCCCTTGTATAATATCAAACAGTTTAGGAACAGTTTGACATGAAATACACTGGGGACAACATTAATCTCTGCGGAATTAACATTTAACATTATTGTTGACATTGGCTGGGAGCGCTGGGGGCAGGTTAGCTCTGTGCTCTCAGTCAATTATCTCAGTTAATAACATGTGTGTGTGTGTGTGTCTGAGTCGTTTGTAGAAACTGCCCAGTCTAAATATAGATCTCACACGTGCTCAGTCACTGCCTAGAACTGATGTGTGATGTCACGCATTCACTAGTGCTGGGGAATATATCTTCCTCCAGCCCTACACGAGGCCAACAGAGAACCGATTTCCCCCACAGAAGACATGAAATAGTTAAAAAGAAGAATATCCTTTAACTTCAGTAAAACTTCATAAAAAGCACTTAAGTAAAAAAAAAAAAAAACTCTTACACGTTAAGCTCAATCCCAAAACTGTGTGGAAATTGTTAACTTTCACCTGGAATTGCTATTGACATATTTACTAAACACAATTCGGTTATTCACTGGTTAGAATTTAAAAGGAAATTGAAAAAAAAGTCGAGTATATTTCTTAGTTTGACTATTTTGGCATAAAATGTTAAATTCACTTTAAATCCATTTTAGATTCAAAGTAATAAAAACTAGAGGATAATTCTGAATACAGAATGTTTGACATTCATAGATTTCTGTCTCAACTGGTTCAGATGTTTTCTTTTTTATAAAAATGAATGCCGGCAAGATCATCGACTGCACAATGCTGTCAACTGCATTTAGCTAAAACCCCGTTTGGAGACTCATTATTTTACTAAAGTGAGAATTATCAGGAATTCAATTCAAAGTGATTATCAAATGTAAGGCCAAAATACCAGATTTTTACAAATTCTCACATCTCTGGACCTGGAGACAAACGGGAGATACTGAATCTATAACGTAAAATATTTCAGGACTGTCTAACAGTATTTGCATCTCTATACCTGGTCACAAACACATGACATCCTTAGTAGATTACATTGATCGGGGCATCACATGTTTAAAAGGACACTATAGTCACCAAAACAACTTTAGCTTAATGCAACCGTTTTTGTGTATAGATCATGCCCCTGCAGTCTCACTGCTCAATTATCTGTCATTTAGGAGTTAAATCCCTTTGTTTATGAACCCTAGTCACACCTCCCTGCATGTGACTTGCACAGCCTTCCATAAACACTTCCTGTAAAGAATCATCTAATGTTTATACTTCCTTTATTGCAAATTCTGTATAATTTATAATTTCTTATCTCTTGCACTGTTAATAGCTTGCAGGACCCTTTAGGAGCCTCTTGTGTGTGATTAATGTTTTAAATTTAGAGTGCAGAACATAAAAACTTTTAAAGTAAGTTACATTTGACTGAAAGTGAAACCATTTTTTCATGCATGCTGTGTGTCACAGCCGGGGGAGGTCTGGCAAGGGCTGCATGTACAGAAATAAAAGTGATTTAACTCTTAAATGGCAGTGAATTGAGTAGTGAAAAGTCATTCATTGATATATAGACCAAAACTGCTTAATTAAGCTAAAGTTGTTTTATGGTAAAGTTGTTCTTAAAGGGAATTTAAGAATTGTATTACACCCACATGGTAATCTGCTAAAGTGAGAATTTAAAGTCAGAATAGTCAGAATTGAAATGTTATTCCAGATTGGCTATTTTGGTCTAAAATGTAAAAATTAATTTGGATTCATTTAAAATCTTTAGCAATTCTCACTTTAGTGATTAACCCAGATGGTAAATCTGTCATAAAAGAGTGTTAGCCGAACAGGACAGTACAGTATCCTGGCTTTATCTGCAACAGAGTCAAGGGCAAATAGAATGATAAAACCCAAACTACTTGAAAAAGACTGGAATGAATACAATGAATTCAGAGAGATAGGCGCCCAGGGTAACATTTAAACTCACTAGGCAAAATATTTTAAATCCCTTTAATTTATTTCAAACATTGAATATTAGTAGAATATAAATGTGCTGACGTATTGAACTTGCATATAAATAAATATCAGAAACTCATTAAAAAAAAAATCTTTAAAATGCTGTATAATGCAGCATACAAAGAATAGTTAAACTTCAAAAGAAATCGAAGGCCATAGCATCACCTCCTGATCCGTCAGTGTTGGTAGGCACATAAGAGAATTCAACTTAAATGTTCCAAATTAAAGGGACACTCCAGATCCTGAAAGCATTTTAGCTTGGTGAAATGCTTTATGTATGAAAAGCGTGCACTATTTTTTTCATTTTGCAAAAAGTGCCGATTTCAGTACCCCTCTTGTCCTCTTGTTGTCAATTAGACAACCGGTTTTATTACTTCCTGGTTTGTTATATCAGTGGACCTTAAAGGACCACTATAGTGCCAGGAAAACATACTCGTTTTCCTGGCACTATAGTGCCCTGAGGGTGCCCCCACCCTCACGGTCCCACTCCCGTGGCGCTGAGGGGGGAGGAAGGGGTTAATCCCTTACCTTTTTTCCGGCGCTGGGACTCTCCTCCCTCTTCTTCCATCATCGGCTGAATGCGCATGCGCGGCAAGAGCCGCGCGCGCGCGCATTCGGCCAGTCCATAGGAAAGCATTGTAAATGCTTTCCTATGGACGCTGGTGTTTTCTCACTGTGAAAACCACAGTGAGAAGCACGGAAGCTCCTCTAGCAGCTGTCAATGAGACAGCCACTAGAGGCTGGATTAACCCATAGATAAACATAGCAGTTTCTCTGAAAATGCTATGTTTACAGCAAAAAGGGTTAAACCTAGCTGGACCTGGCACCCAGACCACTTCATTAAGCTGAAGTGGTCTGGGTGCCTATAGTGGTCCTTTAACTCAAGGGGCAGCAATTGCTCAGAGCACCTATCTTGTAAAGACTTCTCATTGAGCTGCAGTGAGCAGTATGTGATTGGACAGCCTCGGAAAGTGGGCGGGTTTAGAAGGGGAGGGCTTGCCCAGGGTGCAGACAAGGCATCTGTTTACAGATATAATCCCAATGAATAAAATGCTTACTTAAATACATGCATATTTTCATCGGTGGTATTTTATTTGTATTTAGCCAGTGGAGCATGTGCATTTGTGAAATTCTATGCTAGCCTCCACAGTCTTAAACAACTATAACATAACATATATTTTCAACAACATTGCAATATTTGAAAAGAATGATAAAAACATGAGATTCTACAGAAAATTAATAAGAAAACGGGGCCTAATTACTCCACTTTAGAAACCAGTGGCTTATTCAGGGAAGGGATTTTACATGTAAAATAAAAGGTTTACGACTCATGAGAAATGAGACTTATCACTATGAGTGAACAGACGTG
Source organism: Pelobates cultripes (assembly GCA_933207985.1). Taxonomy (NCBI): domain Eukaryota; kingdom Metazoa; phylum Chordata; class Amphibia; order Anura; family Pelobatidae; genus Pelobates; species Pelobates cultripes. The sequence goes on along the minus strand of OW240912.1, from coordinate 408,891,602 downwards.
TTACATTGTAAGGTAAGTTATTGCTAGAACGTACCTCTGAACAGGTGCATCGTATGCAGTATACAATTCCTTGAGGTTCTAGGTAAGGATGCCAGCTGTCTCCTGGGCCATATTTCTTACCATGAAATATGCAGAACATGTCTGGACCTGGAAACAAATGTGAGATATTGAATATATGACATAACAGGTTTAATCATTCGAGGGCTGTCTGACTGTTTTGCTGATTGATATTCTCAGCAGATTACACTACTCAGTGCTACAAAAATGTTAATACACAAATGTTATTTACTAAAGTGAATTTCAGGTTTAAAGTGGAACTGTCACTTTTCAATATTCCATAAAGATATAATATTTATGATATACAGATTAAGAATCTAAAGATATCTGTATTATGGTTAAGGCTAAGTTTGGCAAAAAGTGTGGAAAGGCTGAGTTCCCCCTTTAACTTTTGTCGTATTCTAGCAACCATCACAAATGATGGCTGTAGGATTCAGGCTTTTTCTATTGAGGGTCCTGCAGCCTCATGGGATCCTCCAAAGACCTCAGTGTTGAACTCTCTGGCATCCTATAGTCCCAGGAGCTAAAAAGGACCTGCTGTAAGGGTGGTGGTTGTTGCGAAGGACAGTGGCCACCGGACCCAAACTGGATCTAAAATTGACAGATTCGCTTTAAGGTCAAAATGAAAAAAAATCTATAGTCAGCTTTGCTTGCAGTTCTGCTACTTTGGCCTTAAATTGGAAAGTCACTTTGGATTCATACTTCAGTAACTAACTGTCAAGGTTATCAGTAGTGATGTCCCGAACGGTTCGCCACGGATGGCGAACATATGCCCTGTTCGGTCCGCCCCCTATGTAATCATTGAGTAAACTTTGACCCTGTACCTCACAGTCAGCAGACACAATCCAGCCAATCAGCAGCAGACCCTCCCTCCCAGACCTTCCCACCTCCTGGACCAGTCCTGGTCGCCCAACATACAGTAGTGGGACCACTTCAGCTTTAGCTCCACCACCACCAGAAAATGAGGTAAACATCCAGAAAAAGAGTGTGAGTTGGAACTTTAGGGTCAATGATCAATATTTTAGAGTCTACATTATGTTGTTAGCAGTTTATTCTGTTAATTGATTGAAAATGAATACATCTTGGCATCATGTGGCAGTTGTCAAAACATAAACCTTTTAATTCTTGGAAATTGACAATTCCTATTTAAGGCTTTCTGGCTATACTTTCATTTGAGTTCCCGGAGAGCCTCAGCTGCACGTTGTTCATGGGTAGAGAGGAGGTGACAAAATATTGTACGGAATGGCTGTCATGACATCTGCCCATAACCCACACTTTGGCATCATGTAAAGCAGGACACTGGTGGGAGTGGCAAAAATAAGGCATGCCAGTAGGCACGTTAAATCACTGGACATAACCAAAGGCTGGGTCTTCAAATGGAATTGATAGGTCAACCTAGTGTGAATGCATGTCAGGCTGTCTACCAATCATGTAGGCCAGTTCACTAAAAGATGGAAAAATCAGGACTGTCTTGACAAAATCGGGATGGGTGGAAGGTGTGAATCTCCACATCTCTGTTAATGTAGGGGTGAGCAATAGTGATGTCCCGAACGGTTCGCCGAACGGTATGCGAACGTTTCGCCACGGGCTCATCATTGAGTAAACTTTGACCCTGTACCTCACAGTCAGCAGACACATTCCAGCCAATCAGCAGCAGACCCTCCCTCCCAGACCCTCCCACCTCCTGGACAGCATCCATTTTGAAGCTGCATTCTTAGTGAGCTGTCCAGGAGGTGAGAGGGTCTGGGAGGGAGGGTCTGCTGCCGATTGGCTGGAATGTGTCTGCTGACTGTGAGGTACAGGGTCAAAGTTTACTCACTGATGAGTCCGTGGCGAACCGTTCGTGGCGAACCATTTGCGAACCGTTCGGCGAACCGTTCGGGACATCACTAGTGAGCAAGCATTTGGGCTCAGAATACAGGTGTTTCTGTGAATTCCCCTGCAAATCACGTGTAATATAGTTAGTCAGTGACCATGTTGTGATGTTTGCCAAACAGTTTACATTACTAAATCATGCTCAAAATAGATATTTCTTATTCAGCCCTTTATTTGTTCAATACTTTATGTTCATAATTCACAAAATCTGCTGTAGTAAAAATGATTTGTGTGATTTGATTACCATATTTGATTTGAGAAAATGCATTACATTGGACTGATGACAATGTCTAATTTTTAATCCCAAAATATGTTGTATTCAGAGGATTTTCCACTGATCTCCACCTGGATAATATGAAATGATAAATAGAGTTGCCGCATTAAAGGTCCAGTACATTGGCAGTCAAACCATGACATTGTGCAGCTGGCTTATTATAATGTGTAGCCCCCTGTGTATCAAACTATACTGGCTATAAAAATGGGACAACCATAGAGTTAGCCAAAAATCTCATTGTAAACACTTATAGGAGATCATTTGTCATTATTTCCCAACAGCAATTTTCTTGCTGAACAGGTGAACAAATAAACAACATCCTCAAAATTTTGGTCAGAAAAAGTCACAAAATGTATAAGTATAGCACAACATATATAAGTAGCTTAAACATTTCGCATCAAGTAAAAAAATAAAAATAAATACAGAACAGACAGATCGACTAGTTAGTTTGGCCTTCTGACCATTCTGAGAAATTTTCTTACAGAGAGTTTATAAGGGACAAGGGAACTGCAATATGTTAGGCCAAGGTAGCCAAAATTTAATTCTTGAACTCTGTTATCTTTTGGGTTGCTATTTTGTCCCAAAAAATAAACTCCCTTGTCAATTCTCCACAATTCCCAGCCTTTAAATACACATCTTATATATTTCATAAAATGTAAGATAGTAAAAAAAGAAACAAAAAAAAAAAAGAAACAATGTTAAGAGGTCACTTTATAGTCACAAGAACCGCTTAATATAGGGGTTCTGGTGCATATAGATTGTCCTTGCAACCTCAAAAGTGTAAACTTTTTTTTTCTGAAAATAAAAAAGGCAGTGTTTACATTGCTGCCTAAGGTCACTCTGACATGGCTGTTACTCTGACTTCCACTAGAGGGGCTTCCTGGATTCAGTCCTGTAAAGATTGCATGACCAACGTTCAGCTTCTTTACTCTCTGCATGGAGATGCTGAACACTCTCCCTAAAGATACATTGACTCAATTAATCTCTATGAACAAATCATGATTGGTGCAGCACCTCCCCATTAAAATGGATGAGAACAAGATTGATGATCACAACCGGTGAGGCAAGGTGGCCATGACGAGACAGGTGAGGCGAGGATTTAAAGGTAACTAAATCTTTTTTTCAGTGCATACGGGGACACACCTACATAGGTAGTAGAACACTTTAGTGTTAGGAATACAATTTAGTGTTCCTTTAACAGTGTAGAGAGAATATGTGAACACATGCATACCTGTCAGTCATTCTGAATAATCAGGGTCAGTGTCATGTTTTCCTTTTTGATGGCACCTTTGGAATGTGTGTATTATTGGGAGATTTGTGATTGGGACAAGACGAATGGACACGAACGGGGACATGCCAGTGACACAAATGACATCCAAGTCTCAAACAGTTGTTTTTGCCATCGTTCAAGCCCCCCTCCCGCACAGAGCTGCCTATGTGTTGATTGTTGCTGCAGCACTTTTATGCAGATAAAACACACCCCGATAAACACTAAATAAAAATCGTTGCAAATTTAATTTAAATTGAATTCAAAGTGAGGCCTAAGTAGCCGAACTGGAAGCATAGCTCACTTGGAAATAATTTCCATTTCTGCTAATTTGGCCTCATCTTACATTCCAGACAATTCTCATTTTAGTGAGTAACCCAGCCAGAGATTCATGACATGCTTGCTCTGTGCTTTCTGGGGGGGTTCTGCTGACCTCAGAGGTGGCACAGGGGTCCAAAGCAGGGTCTGTCCAACCAAATTCCATGCAGATCTTATTTTTAACAATTATGAATCAGAGCCTGTATCTTCTCTCTAATACTGCCTGTTATATCAGATATCTAAAAACATTATTATACAATATCCTTACACACTCTTCATGCAACAATTGGAACAAAAGTGTAGAATTCAGCGTTATTTTTACTGCAGAATGCACACAGTAAATAGAAGCCTCAAGATGTTATGCACTAACTAACTGGCTCGTGACTACCTCCAGTACCATAATTGTGCGTCCCATCTGTTTCTTTATTTTTTCATGCACTACGTATTTGGCGTTTAGGCATATCCAGAATTTTTCTGGCTGTTGCTTTGCAACATTATATGACTATGTTTTCTTGTTTCATACTTAATGAGATATTCAATTATTGTGTACCCATTTAATAAAGATTTTTTTATATGTACACATTTATGGTTGTGCTCCTTACTTGATTTATACTGGTACTTATTTGGGCTTTTTGGGAATAGAGCCTTATGTACGTGAGCACCCAATACCATGTTCTTCGCTCCATTTGGAGTTAGCCTGCATTAATTATTGGAGTGTGTCTACCTTGCTTTATTATTACTATTTATTTTTTCTAACCCACAGAAAATCACTCACAAGTGGCATAGACCACATTCTGGCTCAGTTACCTGGACAAATGAATGTTTGTCTTAGACCTGACTCTTTACAGTTAGAGTATTGTTAGGGCCCCACCAGCTTCCAGTACACGTTACTGTTTGCCTGGTGGTCATGACCTCCAGTGCATGTTGCTATCGATCCACCACACTCTGTGAGTAATATGTCTGAACATCTGACTGGTTAACCACCTTAATACTGGAATGACCGCACAGCTGGTGAAATAAAACACAATACACAGGGAGTTTTTCTAATCAGAACTCTTCCGGGTTTAAGTCTTTAACTCATAGTGGTGAGCAATGCATTGAGTAAATTTAACTTGTTTATATCTAGACTAGAAGTAGACTAAACTACCATAATAACTTACGTGGACTATTACTAAAACTGACGTGGACTGACTACAGCATCATATTTTCCATGCAGGCCGGTGGTACTATAAAGGGGCACAGGTTATGGTGCACTGGCCCAGTGATGCAAATGACCGGATGACCGGCAGGCGGGAAGCATACAATGCTTCTTTCCTGCCTTTCACTCCATGTAGTGTGGCAGAGTGCCAGTACCTCGGTTGCCCGGTGCCAAGGGGGTTTTTTTAGTGGGAAGGAGGCCAGCAAAGGAGCTCCAATCTATCAGCACTGATTGCACAGCTCCCTTGTGGGCACTGTAGAGGTCCCAGGAGCTCCGATCTATATCAGCATTGATTGCACAGCTCCCTTGTGGGCACTGTAGAGGTCCCAGGAGCTCCGATCTATATCAGCATTGATTGCACAGCTCCCTTTGTGGGCCCTGTAGAGGTCCCAGGAGCTCCGATCTATATCTGCATTGATTGCACAGCTCCCTTGTGGGCCCTGTAGATGTCCCAGGAGCTCCGATCTATATCAGCATTGATTGCACAGCTCCCTTGTGGGCACTGTAGAGGTCCCAGGAGCTCCGATCTATATCAGCATTGATTGCACAGCTCCCTTTGTGGGCCCTGTAGAGGTCCCAGGAGCTCCGATCTATATCTGCATTGATTGCACAGCTCCCTTGTGGGCCCTGTAGATGTCCCAGGAGCTCCGATCTATATCAGCATTGATTGCACAGCTCCCTTGTGGGCACTGTAGAGGTCCCAGGAGCTCCGATCTATATCAGCATTGATTGCACAGCTCCCTTTGTGGGCCCTGTAGAGATCCCAGGAGCTCCGATCTATATCAGCATTGAATGCACAGCTCCCTTTGTGGGCCCTGTAGAGGTCCCAGGAGCTCCGATCTATATCTGCATTGATTGCACAGCTCCCTTGTGGGCACTGTAGAGGTCCCAGGAGCTCCGATCTATATCAGCATTGCTCCCTTGTGTGCCCTGTAGAGGTCCCAGGAGCTCCGATCTATATCAGTATTGATTGCACACCTCCCTTGTGGGCACTGTAGAGGTCCCAGGAGCTCCGATCTATATCTGCATTGATTGCACAGCTCCCTTGTGGGCCCTGTAGAGGTCCCAGGAGCTCAGATCTATATCAGCATTGCTTGCACAGCTCTCTTGTGGGCCCTGTAGAGGTCCCAGGAGCTCCGATCTATATCAGCATTGATTGCACAGCTCCCTTGTGGACCCTGTAGATGTCCCAGGAGCCGGAATGTGATGTCACCCGGGCCCAAGCACCACTACAGGGCATGCAAAGATGCTATACAGGCAATACTGATATAGATCTTAGCTACCTGAGAGGAGCACAGCAGCCCACTGGTCATCAGGCTATGGAACCCCTCCAGTTATCCTAAAGGTAGATTTAAAAAAAACACTTTTTTCAGTGTGTGTGTGTGTGTGTCTAAGCGCTACCCCCACAATATTACCATGCCCCTCCAATACTGCCCATACCTCCACAATACTGCCCCTACCCCTCCACAATACTGTCCCTGACACCCCACTAAAGCACCTATCCCCTACAATATTGGCAATGCCCCCACAATACTGCCCCTACCCCTCCAAAATATTGTTCCTAACACCTCACTAAAGCACCTATCCCCTACAATATTGCCAATGCCCCCCCACAATACTGCCCTACCGCCTACAATACTGTACCTTACCACACTAAAGATCCTACCCCCCATGATACTGCCCCTACCCTCCTCTTAAACCCTATCCCCCATTATACTGTTCCTTTCCCCTAACTAATGACCCAGTCCCCTAAATCCCCCACAATATGGCCCCTATCCCCCACACTAAAGAAATTTAGGTGGGGTACAATACTAAATGGGCAAAATGGATAAGACATTCAAGAGGGGATGTGGAACACTAAAGGGGGTAGAAAATTCAAACGAGGGGTTATGAGACACACACATGTGAAGATGTTTTGTTGGGGGGGGGGGAGTGGGGCTCTGTTATACACTCAGACACATTACTGGGAGTATTATTGCTGTGGAACTCTGTTATACACTCAGACACATTACTGGGAATATTATTGCTGTGGAGTTCTGTTATACACTCAGACACATTACTGGGAGTATTATTGCTGTGGAGTTCTGTTATACACTCAGACACATTACTGGGAGTATTATTACTGTGGAGCTCTGTTATACACTCAGACACATTACTGGAAGTATTATTGCTCTGTTATATACTCAGACACACCAACAATACGGAGCTACTAGAAAAGAGGGACATTAGTATTGGATAGATTTGGGCCCAAAGAAGGGACTGTCCCTTCTAAATAGGAAGGTATGTAGACACATTAATGTAGAAGAAACACATCACCTCGCAGGTTAGGGAGCCATCATCAATGTAAGATGAAAATACATCTATATATTAGTGTCAGCTTTTTTGGCATGCCATTGGCATAGCAGCAAAAACAACTTTAAACTTTTTGCTTGTTTTATATATAAATGCTCGTGTATAATTAAAAATATCTAGTCTCCCGAATTTCTGTATCCAACTAATATTACATGGGACTTGTACACTATACAACTGATCTCAGAGAGTACTACTGATTTATTGGATATAATACGGACTATATAAAATACATTTCCAGTCCTGTAGAACAAGGGGTAGAAAACCTGTAGAACATACTACGTCATTCATGTGATATAATATGGGTTTTATTGACTAGTTACTGGACACACAGGTTGTATAACATGACTCATAGAATAAATTACTAGATTTATAGAACGTATTTTACATTACGCACATTACATTACCTTGGCATCACATGTTATCCCTAAAGCCATTTATTAAAACCTCTAGTAGTTTAAAAAAACATTGACACATTTTATAATTTAATCGTGTGTGCTTTTCTTTTTTTTTTTTTTAAATGAGGTTTGTTCAGCTGGTTTCCATCACTCACCAATACTGTAATGATTTATTTATAGACCTTTTTTAACTAGGTAGAAATGTGTTCAGCTCTGTGAGTGCGCGGCGTGTTGAGGGAAACGCGTGCTTGTGCAGGTGTGCAACACCCTAAACTGCTCCCCACCTGTCGTCTAGGCCCATGATTGTGCAACTCCTCGAGATTTGCATGTTTTCATTCTAAGAAGATTTGTAGCAACACTTTACTTAAATAGGTTAATCGCACTCTACGAAGGAGTTAATACGTGTCCCGTAAAGTGCTAAGTACACCTGTTAGTACTATATACGTAATATGCACCTCTGGTGTATATCTGCAGCACTTAGTGTACCTCCGTCTAATGTAAAGTGCTAAGTAAATCTGTTAGCGCTATATAAATAAAATGAATGTGTTTTGTAAACTTTTTTTTTTTTTTGCGCAAGAGGTCAGTACAGCTCTTTCCCAAACAATATGGATGACTAACTAAAGAGATTACTCCAAAACAGTTGTATTCATGGACATAGCATAAAACTTGTTGTTAAAGGCAATACACTGCTGAAAGGTTTAAATTCACACCTTAATTTAGATTAAGCTGTTATGGTGCCCGGAGTGTTATGTTGCCAGGAGGTCACTGACGCTGGCTCACCTTAAGAGGTTAAACAGATCTTGAATGGTTTAACCATAAAGTATGTGTTCCAGAGCCGAATCTCCCTGCTTCTCTGGTTTTCTGCTTTCTTAAAATCAGGAAATCAGGCAGCGGGGTCAAGGGAAGCAGAGACAAGTTGGGCAACTCCACACCGAGACATTCTCTGAAGACTCTATGTCATCTGCTCGAGCCCAAAAAATGCTGCATTGGCCGCGGCCTCCTGGCTTTACCACAGCCACCATTGCCGTCGAAGAGAATCCCCAGAGGCCCAGGGCCGGGTCTACATCAAGCAGGCTGGACCCAATCTTGGCCATTTGGTGAGTAAAGTATAATACAACAAGCTCCCAGGTGCCCAGTCGAGCTCTGGACAAAGCACCCCCACAAAATATCAAAACGCTTATCTAACATACATAGCCGCACCAACTGGTGCAATAAAAAAAAAAAAAAAAAAACATATTTGGAATGAAAACAACTAGAATTCTCAAGAAACTTTTTTCCTTGGGGTGGATAAATGAGAAAGCTAATTATACGCCTCTAGCACAACCCAAGCCAGGTCGCCACTGAATAACCTACACCACAGACCCGGTGGGGATAAACAAAGCTTTTCATGCCCATTTCTCGAACACCTTTGCCTTGCTACCATATGACCCTATGAGAGGAATGGAACTTATAAAGGGAGCAGGCCTACCTAGACTAATCAATGACCAACGAGAGATTCCAAATGGGAGCAGATGGGTTGACAATTGGTTGCTGTAAAATTCTAAAAGGTCAAATTACCAGCACTCTAACGTCCTCGTTAAAAGCCATATACAGATAAGGTACCGGTCTAACCCCTTACAGCACATTATCAGCATGCGCTAGACTGGATTAAAGGAACATTCTGGGAACTGGTAGGAAATTATGTAAAACAACTACCAAGTAGAGCCTTTATTTTATCCCCATTATTGGCCTTATTGGGAGTGACGACGGAAAAATTATGCTGTATACGTTAAAGTATACAGCATCATTGGATAGATCTCCCTCCCCCCACTAGCATTACTTCACACAAAACTCTCCCTTCTGTTTTAAATTGTCTGGTTAGAAACTTTGTTAAATAAAAGCATATTGACTAAGAAATGTTTTCTTACCTGACAACCATATATCAACACACTAGACAGAACTACACAATCCAAAATTAAATCCACCTTTGAATTTACAGACTGGAACTTGACTGAGAGATATAGCGGGTATTGGTAAATGTCGCATAGCCCAATAGCTAGCTGTACCCAATATTGAGCTAACTTCGAACATAAATACCCAGAATATTTAAAGGATAGCATATCTAGTTAAGTTTACTGTTTTATTTGTTGCATTATTTAATTTTCTTTTTTGTGTGTCTTTTAAAGAAAAATGTTATGTAGGATGTACAGTATATAAGTATCAAATTGTGCTTAACCAAATAACTTCAATCTATATTATACTAGATCTAGCAGATTGATTCATAACAATAAAAAAAGCTTGCAACTAAGAATCAATGGTAAACAGAATAAAAATAGCACAGAGTCGCCCTCGCCATCGTGAGGTTCTGGACAGGATGGTCTAAGCACAACATTCCTTAGTTAGCTCATAATTTTCCATCTCCACGATTTAACTTCATCAGTAACGAGACACTCACAAAAGTTATGTTTGTTTTTGTATAAATGACTTTAATAAGCTCCATTCCATTAAGTAGATTTGTGTCAAGCCAAAGGCAATAATCTGTTGCGCTGGGAGAGCGTGCATTCTTACGGTTTCAGTTCATGTGGGAAGATTATATTAGCTTATATTAGAGTAAAAACGAGACGTAGAATGAGCAAGTTGTTGACCTTATAAATGAAAGCAGTCAGTGACATGTGTTTGTGAGACTCGTTCTTGGGATGATTTGTGTATCGTAGAGCTGACAGCCTTGTGTGGGACTCACACCTACAAGGGGTGATAGGAGACCGAGCCTGATCAAGTAGAGACCTTCGTACAGTATAAAAAAGCTGTACAACTTCCAAAGGAGGACAACCAAGATCAAACTTAAAGGGTCACTCCAACCACTGTAACCACTACAGCCCACTGTAGTGGTTATGATGTTGGGAGTACCTTGGTTCCATTCCTTGGTGATGGGGCAAATCATTTTACCTGGTCCTGTCAGGTGCTGAGGTTAATGACATCCAGGTTTCGCAGGGCTCTACAAGTCAGATGTTGATGATGCGACTCATGCATTGACCTTCAGATGACTGCTCTAAGCCAATGAATTAGATTCTGATGACACTGCCATGGGGGTTAAAACCCCCATGGCAGTGTCATCAAAGCAAAGCTTTGCACATACAGACTCCAGGCACCAGGCAGGACCACTTCAAATCACTGAAGTAGTCATGGTAGTTCCTGAAGTAGTCATGGTGGAGAAACCTTTTAAAGTCAGCAACAGTGGAACAATATAACATGGCAAGAGAACTTAGATATTTTGGAATTATAGTGCTTTGAACATAGCATGGGATAAAGAATCAGATCTCCGAGCCTTGTAAAACTTAGAATTAAACTGGTAATTCCAGAAAATTAGCAAGAGAATTCCACATCGTGGGTCAAAATAGTGGAGCTGTTATAAAAGCTGAGATTTGACCAAACTGGTCACTTTTGCTAAAACTACTTAGCTCTAGGTTTAGTAAAAAAAAAAAAGCTTCAATGTGTAATGGAGGAATTTATATAAATAATGGGTTTTCTTGGAAATAAAGGTGCTCGGAACATGGGGATAAAAAAAAGAATGGCTGCTCAGATCATGTTTGCTATTAAGAAACAGTATGGATTTAGCTAGAAATTTAAGAGTAAAGATCACAGCACTTATGGCACTGCAGAATTCTAGGCACTGTCTGTACCGACGTAGCAATGCTCAACATATATACCTAACGCATTGGCATGAATATTATTATCTGAAAGTGTCTCTGTGTCTTTATTTAGAAGAAGGAAAGTTATAAATGGGGCGAAAGGAATGGTTTTCTTTTAATGGAAAATAACAGGAAAGGGGGAAAAAAAAAGCTGTAATTGTGAATACACTGTAAGGTTTCAGGCTGTGAAATCATCCAATCTGCATAACATGAATCATTCTGATACAACATGGAAGGCAGCAAAACGACCTGTTTACTATCACCAGACACAAGTAGACCACACAAAGACTCTCCCAAGTACCAAAAGGTTTAAAAATATACAGTAGAAAAAATGATCCACACGTGGCAGGAAGCTGCCTTCTACGTGGTTGAACTCTAGAGAATTGGGAATTGTCCTTTTGACTTATTCCTGGCAAAAGATTTCCAATTATTGGCAAGGAGGCAATGTACATTACTGTATTCTTTCCATCTGCTGATCCGTTATTTTATTACTGGTGATTAGTCAATAAATATCCTAAGGGGACATAGATAAGATAGAAAATCAGAAACTATGAGGCATTCCGTATTTCTCTATTTATTGTACCATTTTACCCCAAGAAACTGTCAGAAACTCGTCCAATATCTTTCTGAGGCCATCTTTATTTAACTCGGAATGTTCATATTTTCCTTATATTCTGCTAACTAATTTGTAATTATATTATCTCTAAATCTAACACTATGCTTACAATAATGGCACCACCTATAGAATAACATCTTAGAATAACATTTACAGAAAAATCTATCAAACAGATGCACTTTAATCTCACAGAGAGAGCAGGTCATTTAAGACTATTTCACCCTTTAAGGACCAAACTTCTGGAATAGAAAGGAATCATGACTGTCACACATGTCATGTGTCCTTAAGGGGTTAAAGGGATATGTTAACTTAACACTGTAACATTGATCACAAACCAACAAATATATGAATAAAACGTATAGATAAGTGAATAACAGCCAACCATAACAGGACGTCGTATTAGAAGGATGTAGGATAGATTGTTGCAGGTGATCTAGATAAAATAAATGCCTGACGTACATAATTGCAATTATGAACTTTTTCCTTTATTCTAGGGTTTCCCAAACAAATCAAATTTAGAAAATCCGACCCATGTTAATACGGAAGAACTGAAGATTGCTCTTTTAACATTTACGATATACTACAATAAAAGCAATTAATTGTGTGACACTGGAATTGCACTATTAGTTATCTCCAATTCTTCATATTTAAAGTCTTCCACAACACTTGTCTGCAGTAAAATAAAATTAAACAAATAAACAGTTGCAATAGTGACTTCCATCATTGGACTATGGCCAGTCTAAGCCATCAAAATATGGCAAATCATCTTCTGGTTTCAGACTGATCCTTCATTGTAGGTTGGCCACTGGTACACTGTAACTCCTCATTGTGACATTTTATCATGCTCAGAACACCTTTATGATCGAATCACCCAAAAACATGATAAACTATGGCAGTCACTTTGAATGTGATAAAAAAAAAAAGTACTGGGTATTTAAATTTCAAAAATACTATATACTTGCTGCCATATTTATTTGAAAATAGTAATATTTTCATAAAAATATTAATCACTTATTATTTCTTTAAGCACACCACATACAGTGGAACCTCAGAACTCGAACGGTCCCGTTCTCAAACAATTCGGAACTCGAACAAAAAATTTCAAGTAAAAAACTACTACTAATAGTGTCACATTTATGGAGTACGGTTGGGAATTACTAGGGGACAATTATATATCCCACAGTGGCTTTATGACTCTGTAACATACATTGCTAAAATAATAATTTATTACTTTTTATATCTTGAATTGGAACTGAAACACTGTTGAATGCTGTATTCCATGTCTGCCCATGTAAAATGCTGTAATTTTTTGGGGTCTGGAACAGATTAATCAATTTTACATTAATTCCTTTGGGAAATGTTGATTCAGTTCTCAAACAAATCGGAACTCGAACAGCCTTGTGGAATAGATTAAGTTCGAGTTCCGAGGTTCCACTGTATCATGAAAACCACATATACTCCACTGGAAATTGTGGACAGATGACAAAGGAATTGTACATTATAGACCAGAATAATCAAGATTGCAGTGGTTATGGTACCCTGCACCCCCCCCCCACCCCCAATTTAAGAGATGCTTGATTGCTCACACAGGGTCAGCACGACACCTCTCTCTACCTCCACACAGAGGAGGAAGCACTTTGAACAAAACCCTGCAGTGTAGGGCTTAGCTCATTGGCTGAGAGTAATCAGATGATGATGAGATGCACTGCAGAAATTAGATCAGGAGAGCTGACGTAATCATTTTCTTAGGAGTTTCCAGCTCTTCATCATTAGTAGTGAAGGAGGGGAGCAGACCCACAGGTAAGAAGTCAAATTGTTCTCAAACCGTTTGGCTACTTAAAATGGTGGGAGATGGGGGGTGTACGCCAGGCCACTTCTAGCACTGTAACCACAACAGTGTGCAAATAATCCTCGTGAATTTACATGACAACGTTGGATGTTTGTTCACTAACTAGTGCCTTGTGGTGAATTGAAATGTGAGTTTGGAAATTTTGTCTAAAATAGAATATTACACAATTCTCCTATTTGACATAATTGGAGATTTCAATATTTATTTTTTTCATTTTAATTAAAAATTTCTACATGCTTTATATAATTCCAAGCATTGCTGAATTCTTACAGTATTACCTACACTAAAGGTAGTCCTCTTTTACAACTTGCCTGTTTACTTACCTGTTTAACGACGACTCAGACTTTCGACAGCTCTCTAGCGCAGGTATTCAAGGAATTCCTCATGTTAGAGAGCTGGTCTATGTTATGGGAATTGTCCCCGAACATAGATTAGAGGGATTCCCTGCTCTGGTGTGTTTGTCTATGTTCAGAGAAATTTCCCTGAACATAGACCTGCACTGGTGCGCATGCTCTGTAGCACATCCTCACTTACCGACCAATTCGTTTTACGACCGAGTCATAAGAACGGAACACAGTCAGTAAGTGAGGAGAGCATGTATAAAGTTTTGATTGCACATGTTCAACAGCCACAAAGCACCAAAACACAAAATAGTCAAACAAGTACAATATTCGTCTTGCTACACTGTATTAAATGATTGAAATTTCAGATAGCCTATGCCTATGGTATTGATTCACATAACATGACATCTCAGTACTAACGCGTGATGCTTTCAATGTCACTCACGTCACTGCTAGTGCAATTTCTGTCACTAGTGATACTTTTGATGATGACAATTTGATGTGATTAATGATGTCATATATTGTGTCATCACTATGTTATTGATCGTGATTTCATACGTAACATAATAATCATAAAAAAATCATCATTTTGTCTGTTTGAATGAGGAATTGATTTATTTATTCATTCAATATTTATTTATGTCTTTTCAGTATTTCATAGATATAATCTAAATACTGATCCTGATTTTCTTGGAATTGCATTGAATTTCATAAGCAATCCAAACATACCTAAAGAGAAAGTGGGACTACTTTTCCATATGGACAAGGCTGAGGTTAACGATGTTGACAAAAGGCAACATTTGTCCAACTGCAGATCCTCCGTAGCCCTCAGTACTGTACTCTCTCACCTGCATGAGGTAATAGCACTGACGTGGCCCCTGCCAGATTAAGGGCCCGGAGCTGAAGAAGACAATGGCTGGGACCAGGAGTGACATCTTCAGGTAATTACAACCTACCTTCCCCTGTACCCTGTGGGCATCAAATCCACACAAATCTTTTTTTTTTTTTTATAAGGGCCAACTCACATAAATGAACATGTACATACCTGTAACTCACTTTACTGAAATACACTTACTCAGATAAAACTCCAGTTACTAAAATTCACTCTCTCACATACAGATTCAATTTTATTATCACTGTACAATGTACATACAAGGACAACGGAGTTGGCCACTGATCAAAAATACAGTAGGCATTAATAAAAAAATACAATATTAAAAAATATATTCTCAGTGTCAGTGTTAGCTGGCCTTACCTCATACCATAGAACCTCTAGTACTTAGAACTACTTAGCCCCCAATACAAGTAATTTTGTAATGGATAAACTTGTACATGTCAAGTAAAAATGTCTATCCAATAAAAACCACTGTACCTTGTGCAATAAAGTGTACCCTATTGCAGTGTAAGCGTGTGTGTGTATTTGTATTCTTTGGCATTGTGTATGGGAATATGTGCGGTGTGGAATTGTGTATCTGTGTTTGTAGATGTTTTTACCTGAGAGTGTATATCTGGCAGTCAGTATCTTTGTGTGTATGTCTGGCATTGTGTATCAGTATTTCTGCGTGTTGTGAGTGTTTATCTCTGTGGTTATGGGATTCCTGCGTGTGTGTAAGGATTATAGTTGATCCAGCATGCCGAATGGTATCACACATAGGACTCAGGATAACGTCTAACCGGAACTTAGAATGGACAGACTTAATAGTCAAAATACTTGCCCAGGTCAGGGACATAGAATGAGACACTGCGATGAGGAAAGCCAGAAGTCAAGGATACCAGAAATCAGGGAAGTCAAAAACAAAGCCAAACTCAAAATACCAGAAAAACGCAATCAGGAACACACTCTCAAATAACCAGCTAATTGAAACCACGACAGGGCACTGCCCAAAACTGTAATTTGGGTTTAAATAACCCTCCAGAGGCTGTAATTGGCAGTTTCTGACCTCTGACCCCAAAATGTGTGCGTGCATCTATAACCTGACGTCGCACGCACGTTGGTGCCATCTTTGACGTGGGCGGAGGTAAGTCTCCTATTAAAACCGGAACTGCAGCGGCCGGCGTCTCTAGGAACACCGTGCTCGCTGGGGACCGGCAAGTACGGTTAGTGCGGTTTGCCGCGACCAAGGTAAGTATTTGGGTTTTTTTGTCAGCGTAGCCGCTATGTTTCCGTGCGGCTACGCCGACAGAATCATGGGAATCCGTGACAGTACCCTCCACTTGAAGACCACCCACCTGGTGGGCAGGACCAGGCTTGAGGGGAAACTTGGTATGGAAGGAACGCATTTTGTGGCCCGCATGTATGTCTGAAGCAGAAACCCAAGAATGATAGGCAGGCCTATAACCCTTACAATCAACTAAATACTGCAGAGACCCTGGAGAAAATCTGGAGTCGAGTATAGAAAAGACTTCGTACTCCTTCTGTCCAGAAACAACCAAAGGAAGGGGAGGGTCAGATAAGGGGTTTCAGTAGGGATACATGAAACGTGTTAGGTATAGGCAGAGAGGCAGGGAGAGACAGAATAAGACACAGAATTACAGGGAGCTGATATTTACATTTAGGAGTGTGTGTGTATATCAGTGAAGGCCAGGTTATTGGGGTTGTAAAGGGCCCCAAAGCTTCCAAACCAACGTCGTAGTTTCAAGAAATGAGCTGAATGAAAGTGACTAAATTTCCCATAGCAATTTCTGCTGTTAGTGAATAGCGTCCCATGTCTTTTCTCAAAGCAAATTCTGTGTGTGTGAACACACAGGTGGTTAGAGCTAAATCCATCTGATAGAACGGTGTATAACAGAGCCCCCTGCTGGCTGAGCTGAGGACACAAGCTTCTCACATGAATGTGTTGGTTATTTGCTAATATTCGCAGAATGTCTCGTAGACAAAAGGGTCTTTGTAACTTTAGCTACATCATCCACTTTTATTTGTCTATAGCCTAGAGCGTGACAGAGTAATAAAGGAATTGGAAATAACAATAGTAGACTATAGTAAATTATAGACACAAAATACATAAAGCACAGAGTGTGGCTAAGTTAATATAAAAATAATGTTATCTTATTTTATTTTGTGACTTCATTGTTTCTCGTCTACTTTTTCAAATACATTGTACGTTTGCTTGGACAGAGCTAACTTGTCAAATGTGTTTTGTCAGAATTAATCATTTGTTTTGGTATATCTATTGAACAGCAATGCAGAATATGTTGGCACATTATTATTTTTATTATTATTATTATTGGAATTTATATAGTGCCAACTTATTCCACAGCACTTTACAATATTATAAAGTGTGGGAAATGTAATAATAAATGTGACAATTACAAAATGTTACAGGATGATGAGGACCCTGCTGAGACGACCATACAGTCTAGAGAAGGTGGAAGGACAACGTGAGTGATAGCAACCACGTGGGAAAGTAGCAGAACTGGAAGGTGAGAGTGGAGTATAAAAAAGAGTCTAGGGTACGATAAAACACATAAAGGGCACCTAATACACTACACAGAGTTTTTCACTAAAGTAAGAATTTCAATTTAACACAAAGTGAATTTCAAATTTAAGGCCGACCTTGAAATATGACTGACTTACTAAATTTTTCCAATTTGTCTATTTTGATCTTCAAATTGAAATTCACTTGGAATTCTCAGAGAGCATTGTTATATGCATATTGCAGGGTTATTCACTAAAGTGAGAATTGTTGGGAATTCACAGTGAATTGCACTTAAATTTCCAATTTAAGGCCAACCTAGTCAAGTTGGAGAAATGCGTCACGCCAACTATGCTTCCAGTTTGGTTGTTTCACTTTGAATTCCCCACAATTCTAAAGTTATCAATAACCATAATAATAAATCATGTAAAAAATGGCTAATCCCAAACTGAAATGTTGTTAGATTGTCATATATCACTTGGAATCTCTGTTTGAGCATGTAATAGAGACATATCGGGGAATGGCCAGTTGTTGTCAGCTGATAATTCCAATGATTCCTCAGTCTATTCCGTAGTTTAAACGAACGTCAGATGTGATTGCCCCAAGCAATCTCAATGCTGAATAAAAGTCCTAAAATACAATGTAATTATTGGAATTGTAACCTGCGAAACTGAAGGTGGGGTTCTATCAGTTAAACCCTGGTGAGCCCAACTGTCATTAAATAATGTTAGTAGTCAACTGGATCATTAACTACAAAAAAATTATAATTTCAATAAATTATGAAGATTCAGGCATTCAAAATGAGTTCAATGATAGCTGAACTGGTAGCACAGTTGACTTAGCTTATTTGATTGGGCTATTTTAGCCATAAAAGTGGAAACACAGTCGTATTTACTAGAATTCTAGACAGCTGTCACCTTGGGGAATATTCCTATGTAATTCTTAAGTCACTCAAACCACATCATCTCAATGAAGTGGTCTGGGTGCAGTAGTCCGGTCCTGTCAATTTAACCTGCAACATTAAACTCTGCATTTTTATAGAAACTGCAATTGCAGGGTTAAACATATCTCTAGAGGTTGTCTTCCTGACACTCAATGGACTTCCGTTGCACTTATCTACTAAAACGTGGTCACGTTATATCGCTGCTCATAGGTAAGCACTGAATTCAATACTTTCCCATGAGAATCATTGGCTACACATGTAGCACTTACCGTGCATGCTCATCAGGTCCTCTATGCTCCTCTATGAAGAGCATTGGATTGGACCATCATTGAGTAAGTCATGCCTTCTCGATAATGTTGCAGGAGGCAACTGGGAAAAGTCAAACCGCTATTTTCTTAATTTTTATTGCACACATGGGCCCACTACTCTAATTAAGGACAGCTCTTTTGTATTAGCTTCAATCCACTGCCACTACTGGAAAATTATTAAAGGCACCCACCACCTTTACTGTATAACTCGTATTGCGGTTACAGCGAGCTAGGGTGATTTAAGCATTTCAAGTGAGCTGAGACTCTCCAATGTAAATTAGAAAAGATAGAACAAAGCAAGGAATTATTGGTCTTTTGACCTCTGACACTGCACTGATGACTAGCTCGAGACCCCTAACTTATACTGTCCCTGCTATTTCTCCCACACATGTGTGAAATGTCTCCTGTATGCAGCCCATTAGTTAGAGTAACAAAGTAGCACTCTGGTTATATTTTTTTAAAGGAAAGAAATTAAAAAGGGGCTCAGGAGAGAGGACTAGAAAAAAAATATTGGTAAATATCATGGATCCAGGGTTGCAGGGTAGCAGTTCCTCTTGTTTGGGTAGTATTTTACAAGGGGCATTTGTTGTTTCAGTTTGCTTGAATTGTACGGACAAAATAGAGCGGAGTATTTGTTTGATTTTGTGGAGCTGAGGGTTGTATTCAGTAAGAAAAAAAAAAGAATTATACCTCTGCAGAGCTGCAATAAAGCCAGTTCTGCTTTACTGCTACATGTAGTCTCGACTCGTGGTGCGGGGTAACGGCTATAATCATGGTGCGTAAGGAGGGCAATTAAAGAAGTACTGATCCCCCAAAAAACCTGGAATTTGAGCTACATGTCTGCTCAATGTTACCCTTTTGTATTAAGTGCACCCACACTTATTATATATCATTTTGTTCAGGAGAAACAGGGCTTTCATTTCACTTAAAATATTCATATATAAAACGTGATTAAATATAAATAAAATCTAAAAAGTGTACGAAATGTAAAAAAATGTGTTATTTTCCAAGTTCTGCATGGCATTTTAACTGTGAATGTCATAATACTTTTAAAGGACCACTATAGTGCCAGGAAAACATACTCGCAGTGTCTGTAGTGGCTGTAGTGTGTGTTAGTGGTCGATGTAGTGTGTGAATACAGGATGTTTGTGTAGTGGATTCTGTGTGTACAGTTAATGCAGAGTGTATGTTAGTGTAGTGAATGCAGAGTGTGTCAGTATAGTGAATCCAGAGTGTGTGCATAGTTTAGTGAATGCAGAGTGTGTGTTAGTGTGTAATGAATGCAGAGTGTGTGTTAGTGTGTAGTGAATGCAGAGTGTGTCAGTGTAATGAATGTAGTGTGTGTTAGTGCAGTGAATGCAGAGTGTGTGTAAATGTGTAGTGAATGCAGAGTGTGTGTTAATGTGCCGTGAATGCAGAGTGTGTGTTAATGTGCCGTGAATGCAGAGTGTGTGTTAGTGTGTAGTGAATGCAGAGTGTGTTAGTGTAATGAATGTAGTGTGTGTTAGTGCAGTGAATGCAGAGTGTGTGTAAATGTGTAGTGAATGCAGAGTGTGTGTTAATGTGTAGTGAATGCAGAGAGTGTGTTAGTGTGTAGCAGATGCAAAGTGTGTGTGTTAGTGTAGTGAATGCAGAGTGTGTGTTAGTGTGTAGTGAGTGCAGAGTGTGTGTCAGTGTAGTGGATGCAGAGTGTGTGTTAGTGTGTAGTGAATGCAGAGTGTGTGTCAGTGTAGTGGATGCAGTGAGTGTGTTAGTGTGTAGTGTATGTTGTATTAGTGTGTGCAGTGTGTGTATTGTATTAGTGTATGCAGTGTGTGTTGTGTTAGTGTGTGTGTTGTGTTAGTGTATGCAGAGTGTGTGTTGTGTTAGTGTATGCAGTGTGTGTGTTAGTGTATGCAGTGTGTGTTGTGTTAGTGTGTGTTTTGTATTAGTGTATGCAGAGTGTGTGTTGTGTTAGTGTATGCAGTGTGCGTGTTGTGTCAGTGTATGCAGTGTGTGTGTTGTATTAGTGTATAGAGTGTGTGTTGTGTTAGTGTATGCAGAGTGTGTGTTGTGTTAGTGTATGCAGTGTGTGTGTTGTATTAGTGTATGCAGTTTGTGTGTTGTATTAATGTATGCAGTGTGTGTTGTTAATGTATGCAGTCTGTGTTGTGTTAGTGTATGCAGTGTGTGTTGTATTAGTGTAGGCAGTGTGTGTGTTGTATTAGTGTATGCAGTGTGTGTGTTGTGTCAGTGTATGCAGTGTGTGTTGTATTAGTGTATGCAGAGTGTGTGTTGTGTTAGTGTATGCAGAGTGTGTGTTGTGTTAGTGTATGCAGAGTGTGTGTTGTGTTAGTGTATATTAAATTAATTAAATGTTATTCCCCCCTCCCTGTTTCTTACCTGTGTCCAGGGAGGGGGGAGATTCCATCCCTGGTGGTCCGGTGGCATGGGGGGCCCCCCGGCTCCCTGTTACCGCAGAGGGGGCCCAGGCAGCACACAGCTTCTACTCTTCTCTTCTCCTCTCTTCTAATAACTCTCGCAAGACCCGCGGAGCGTTGCCATGGTAACCAGGTCTCGCAAGGGTTATTAGAAGAGAGTAGAAGCTGTGTGCTGGGCCCCCTCTGCGGTAACAGGGAGCCGGGGGCCCGCGGCTGCACACATAGATAGCGATATTCGCTATCTATGTGTGCAGAGAAAGAAAGTGGGGCCCGGGACTGCCATCATGGCTGGATTAACCCTATTATAAACATAGCAGTTTCTCTGAAACTGCTATGTTTATAGAAAAAAGGGTTGAACCTAGCTGGACCTGGCACCCAGACCATTTAATTAAGCTGGAGTGGTCTGGCTGCCTATAGTGGTCCTTTAAGCTTTAACAGCAATAAAATACACATATTTGTATTCAGCCATGTCTCACGAGTACAATACTACTACCCATGTACAGGTTTTATGGGGTTTGGAAACTTACAGGGTCAAATATAGGGCTTTCCTCTTTTCAACACACACACGTCATAAGACTTGTTTTTCCCACAGAAATATGACTTTAACAGTGCTTTCATTGGATTCTGGGTAGGCATCCACACACATCGGGCCGAACTGAGTCATGTGATCTTTTTGTCATCGCGATTACATGACACAGATAGCCAGGATTGGCTGTAGTGGGACCGCCTCGGCTGTCTGGCAGTCCCCCCGAATGAGTACAGTGTGGAGGCTGCAGAGAGGGATTAGTCGTTAGGGCGTGCTATGACTTTCTTGTGAATAGTGCAAAAACTTACATTCTTCTAAAAATGCTGGAAGTCTCTCCAAAGAGAAACATTGTAATCCTACTGGCGCAGTAGTGACCTCAGAAGTGACCACAGTCTACAACATTTCCTGTGTTTTTAAGGGTTAGGGGATGAATCAGTGCACACGATAATACAAGGACCACTATAAAGAGCTCTCATAGCAGTACCATTATTGTGTTACCATGATGACGACTGAATGAGAATATATTTTAAAAGTATGTTTAAAAGACACAAGAATTAAACAACAAACAGCCCTGATGCAGGACAGACTGCACAATGTGGACAGTACAGATTATCTTCGCAATTTCTGTTTATAAGTATCTTTCATTCTTGTTTCAGTGCAATGAGATAAGCCCGTTTGTGATTTCTAAAGGTCTAAAACAACATCTACATTGATCAACCAACGGCATTAAAACCACTGACAGGTGAAGTGAACAGCATTGACTATATTGTACAATGGCATCTGTCAGGGGGTGAGATATATTGGACAGCAAGTGAACAGTCAGTTCTTGAGTTGAATGTGTTGGAAGCAGAAACATGGGCAAGGGAGTGACTTTGTAAAGGGCTAAAGAACAATGGCTAGACAACTGGCCCAGAGCCTCTCCAAAACCACAAGTCTTGTAAGGTAACAAGTGTCTCCATACCTGAGCCATAAGCTCCGGTATGAAAATTCTTGCAGTTTTCTAGGAGTTTTTACAGAATGAAATGAGAGTGATTCCAACCAGTTCAGTGCAAGAAACCTCGATGAAACAAACATTTACAAAGTTGCTTAAGTAATAATTGAAAATATTAACACTGGTTCTCAAAAGGTAGGCCAGATAATTGGGAAAAAATATGATGAATGAAGGGAAGGGACGATTTTAGTTATGAAGAAAGGAAATTGTTAACGTTACAAAAGAGACATCTTTGTCTATAAAACTTTATTAACTACAAAACTAAATCTTAGTTGTGACCTGTTCATTAACAGTATTGTACAAAGGACACAAGATCATACACTAAATGTCGAGGAAAAGTGACTTCACTTGCAGCAGTGGAAAGGGTTCTATACCAGAAGTAAATTAAGAAAGTCTCATGATTTTTTTTCTCTGAGCTTCATGGGTTAAGTTGCACTCATTTTGTGAGTTGACTAGTAATATAGGAGTGATGGCAACGGACCTGTCTAAACCAAGCTTATATACAGATGTGACTTCTGCAATCAGTACAGTGATTCTACTGCAGGTGGAACCTGTTTCACACCGAGGGCTACCTAGCAATGAATAGCCAGACATAACAGCCAAAAAAAGGGTTACCTTTCTCTAAAATTAAAAAAGTGAACATTGTTTGCAAGATGAAGACTCACAGGGACCTCTCAAGTGTGGTCCCTCTTTCTTCTCTACTTTCATCTTGCTATTTTCTAGACACTAAGAGTATGTGTCCTAGTTATGTGTATATCAATAATAAAACTCATATTAATGTGTCTTTAAAGGAACACTTCAAACACCATAACCAGGAGTGCGCTGGTGCCATCCCAGGGTAAATAGACAAAAAATTGGCAAACAGTTTGGCAACTTACCTGGGGTCCAACACAGCCTCTAGGAGATGTGGAAGCTCCTACATGAAGCTAGTATAGCTCTGCTGAGCTAAGCCCTGACAATTATTGCTGACTCATTGACTGAGAGCATCATCTTAGTGCTCTCAGTCAATGATCTACGCCCAACACTGCCAGTCTAGCTCAGGGCAGAGAGTTGCTGGCTGACCTGTAGAAGGTGATATTAGTATACTGTGTACACCTCTCATGTTGCTTAATGGCCCACTTCAGCATTGGGAATATAAATATGTGTTCTTAAAGTCCTTCCCATGAAGTAAAATTTTAGCTTTTTTTCCCAGGGTTCTCTTCATTCAACGCAGTTGTCCAGCCTCCCTGAATGAGATCATCAGTTTTGAAGATCTCAGCCCATCCTAAGCACTCCATTGAATCAGAGCATCTCTATGGAGAGCGTTCAGTGTCTCCATGCAGAGCTTTTAGACACTGAGCCTTGGTCCTGAATGTTGTGTAAACACTCCCATGATTCTCTGCAACACAAAAAGGAATTATATTCCAGAGCAGATGGACTTTCAGAGGTGGCTCGTATCCACACACAACAAACATAGCCACAAAATACCAAGTTTCTATTAAAGGAAGACTAAAGGGTCAAGAACACAAACATGTATTGCTGACCCTATTGTGTTAAAACCACCATCTAGCCCTCCTGACCCCCTCCTTGCCCTCCTAAATATAGTAAAATTGTACCTTTATTCTAGTCTGCTGCTGCACCCTTTCCCAAAGGAAAGCATAGTATTGGCTGAGATTGCCAAGCAAGTCGGGCAGGGGCAGAGCCAAACACCACCCTGGCCAAACAGCATCTCCTCATAGAGGAGGAAGTTCAGTGTCTCCATGCAGAGGGTGGAGACACTAATTGTCAGTCACAATGTGCAGCACTGACCCAGGAAGCACCTATAGCAGCTCTGAGGAGTGGTCACAGGAAGTATCCCTAGGCTGAAATGTAAACACTGCATTTTCTCTGAAAAAAAACAGTGTTCACTGCAAAAAGCCTGAACTAAATGATTCTGCTCACCAAAAAACTACATTAAGCTGTAGTTGTGCTGGTGGTTATAGTGTCCCTTTAAAGTAATTGTAGCGGAACCCCCGCTAAACTATGCACTAACCGGATTTCCCTGAAATGTGTGTGCTATCCTGACATCCCTTTCGTATGTCTTCCCTATCCTGACCCTGTGTTTCATTCATTGTAATTGAAAACTACCTGTTCCCTGTTCGGGAGAGCTCCTACGAACGAGTCTGTTTGTCTCCTGAACGGGGACCACTCCAAGATCACAGTTAGAATGTTTAGTTAGAATGTTCATACCTCGCTAGCGAAGTGTAAAAAAAAAACTGCAAGAGAAGCCTCAGTGCGTGCCGACCCTGGGTGGCGGCCCATTAGTTAGATGAACGCCATCCGGGGGCAACTATGGGGAGGACCTTCCCAGTGCCCCCTGGAATGTTCGCACCAATCAATTAGAACATTGGCACCTTGCAATATAAGTGTGAAACCGCAAGGGAAGTATTTAATGAGTGCTTCCCATGGGTGGCCACCGTTCGTATGGACGAACGCCAGCCAGGGGGAGCATTCGTGTCCAGAAAGGCTATGCTTCCCTTGCCTGGTTTCACCCAGGGACCCTGCGAATGGAGGCTGTCCATGCTGAGTACCGTTCTAGGGGCCCCTGAGACTGTGTCAGGATTACTAGTTGATCCAGCACATAGAATTGTGTCACACAGATGACTAATAGGTAATGTATTACTGGGCCTTAGAATGGCCAGACTTAACGTACCAAAGAGTAGTCACAATACTTGCCAAGGTCAGGGGATACAGAAAGAGACACAACGATAAGGGAAAGCCAGAAGTCAGGGATACCAGAATCCAGGGAAGTCAAAATCAAAGCCAAAGTCAAAAACCTGAAGAAACTTGAATCATGAACACTCTCTCAGACAACCACTAGGGAAACCACGACAGGGCACTGAGCAGGATGAGAACTGGGCCTAAATACCCCTCCTCTGGATCTGATAGGCTGTAACTGGCCTTTGACCCCTAAGGCAGTTACCAGGTTGCCATTTGCATAATTGCTGCTCAGCACAAACCCTCCTGTGGATTTGATTGCTGCTCGGCACAACTTTTCCTGTCAGAACAGTAAATGTCATTAATCACATTTTTATATGCAGATGAATACGTGACAGACTGGTGGGGACCTTCCTTGAGGACAATGGCGTTTTGGTGGGCTTTCTGTGGTGGAGAGTCACAGAGGCAGGAAGCTTTCCCGCGCTGGGACTCCCAGGCACAGAGGCTCATGGGATAAAGACTCCTGGTCGCCGGAGGTGGGAAATCCTGAGGATAGGTGACGGGACCTTGGGACAAAGGGACTAGAATTCCTGTCGCACACACAGACCCCTAGACGGGGGAGGACCCTGGGAGTTAACATTGTCGTTGTGTGTGTTCCACCCCTTGCATGGGCAAAGTATAAAGTAGAGTGTGGCCAATAAAGTGTTGTTGTACCCCTGGAACTGTGTGTCATCCAGTTACTGGGGGAAAATGGGTCTCTTCATTTATTTATAGTGGCGGCAACCAGTCTAGTTACCCACGGTCCACTACAGTAATCAGTGGCGTACATACCAGGGTCGCAGGGGTCGTGGCTGCTATGTTTATGAAAAAATGGGTTAACCCTAGCTGGACCTGGCACCCAGACCACTTCATTAAGCTGAAGTGGTCTGGGTGCCTAGAGTGGTCCTTTAAGTGTGTGTACATCTGCATGCACTGGCGTACATACCGCGGTCGCAGGGGTCGCAGCCCTGTAACCCGGTGCCCACCGCCATGTGTTGCGGCCCGGCCCGCGCGCGGGGGGGGGGGGTTGGGGGGGCACGGATCAATTTTCGCACCGGGGCCCCATGGGTCATGTGTACGCCACTGACAGTAATATATGGTCAAAGCTGGAAAAACCTGAAATACATTATACTTTGAGATCAAAACACAATATAATATCGGTTTTTCTTTATCGTAATCCAAGCCTGACATTGAATTTTTCATTGTTGTCACAGTAAAAGATCTAAAACAAAAAGATTCTGAACCTCTGTCCATTATCAGACAAGTGATGGATAATTTGGATTAAAGTGATGGATGTTGTTGATTAAAATTAAGTATTTTCATGGGGATAAGCAAGTCCCCTCTTAATGGAACCTGGATTTGCAAGTAGCATTAAGATTCCTCCCTAATCTCTCTGGAGTTCTGTTTAACATGAATATTTGGCTTGGGATTAAAGTAGAAACTATAGACAATTCTGGTTTATACATTAAAAGCCTGGCCTTTCTTAAAACGAATCTCATACAAACAGGCTTTCACATCTTAATCTCGTTTAAGAGCACCTGTTTCTTTCCCAAATCCTCACCTTATTGGGAGAATCCATCAAATTTTTTCCTGGATATTTCAGAAGAATACACAAGAAAAAAGTATAAATATGCAACATTTGAGACAAAACGTGGATAGCGAGGTTTTATAGGAATATAGTTCCATTCTATTTCTGTTGTCACCGAAACCAGTATGTGTAAAAAAATATATGGAATATGGTAGCTACAAAAAAAATCTCAAATTTGATAGATCAGTTTTATATCAGTTTGTGTTTTTTGTTAGTTCTTGAGATCTTATAAATCCTCACTTTTTTGTGTGTAATTTAACTGACGAAGGTGATTGAAATTTACAAATTTGACAGTCAGATTGCCCTACAGATTAAAGCGGACAAGGAGAGTAGGGCTAAGTGGTTCTTCATGGACTGCAATTCACAACAAAATTTTACATGCCAGGAGACAAGGGGTTAATAAATATGATAATGACAAAGCACATTAACTTTTTTAATGGATGGGAACTTTAATGATGTATAAAAAAAAAGGTTTCTTTAAAATTACTCTACAGGAGTTCTGTCTTTTGTCTTAATCTATGAAGTTAACAGGGCCGGCGCGTCCATAAGGCGGCACAGGCGGCCGCCTTAGGGCGCACCGGCCCGGGGGCGCAAATGTCCGGGTGACCGGCAGGAGGGAAGCGCACAACTCCCCTCTCCTGCCGGTCACTTCTTGTAGCGTGGCCGAGCGCCAACCTGCAGTGCCGCGGACTGTATGGAGGGGGCGGGATATGAACGTCATATCCCTGCTCCCTCTGTAGCACACAGTGCGGCTGGCACCCAGCAGGGGCGGAGCTACCACTGGCCCCCTTCTAATCAGCATGGGAGGAAGTCCTCCCAAGAAGACTACAGCAGCAGAAGGCAGAGAGGAGGGGGGCTGGGCAGGACCAGCTCCTCCAACTCCCAACTACCTCAGGCAGCACTCTGGATCCCAGGTAAGCCACCCTCCTGAACCTGTTGGTCAGTGTGTCTGTGTGTGTATATGTCTGTCAGTATATGTCTGTCAGTGTGTGTGTATATGTCTGTCAGTGTGTGTGTATGTCTGTCATGTCTGTCAGTGTGTGTGTATATGTCTGTCAGTGTGTGTGTGTGTTTGTGTGTGTGTATGTCTGTCAGTGTGTGTGTATGTCTGTCAGTGTGTGTGTATGTATGTCTGTCAGTGTGTGTGTGTGTATGTCTGTCAGTGTGTGTGTATGTCAGTGTGTATGTCTGTCAGTGTGTGTGTCTGTCAGTGTGTGTATCTATGTCTGTCAGTGTGTGTATATCTGTCTGTCAGTGTGTGTATATCTGTCTGTCAGTGTGAGTGTCTGTCTGTCAGTGTGTGAGTGTCTGTGTGTGTGTGTCTGTGTGTGTATCTGTCTGTATGTCTGTGTGTGTATCTGTCTGTGTCTGTGTGTGTGTATCTGTCTGTGTGTCTGTGTGTGTGTCTGTGTGTGTATCTGTCTGTATGTCTGTGTGTCTGTGTGTGTATCACAGTGTGTGCGTGTGTGGCAGTGTATGTGTATATGTGCATATATCTCAGCATTCAAACCGTCAACACTACATACAAACACACCCCTGCATTCAAATGTCAACACTACATACAAACACACCTCTGTATCAGACACCAAAATTATATATAAACACACACCTACGTTCAAAAACCAACACTACACATAAATGCATGCTTGGCTTCAAATGCAAACACTA
Organism: Pelobates cultripes; assembly: GCA_933207985.1. Lineage (NCBI taxonomy): Eukaryota > Metazoa > Chordata > Amphibia > Anura > Pelobatidae > Pelobates > Pelobates cultripes. The sequence goes on along the minus strand of OW240912.1, from coordinate 408,862,820 downwards.
CATACAAACACACCGCTACAATCATACAAACATACTCCATACAAACACATGCTTACAGTCAAACACACAAATACTGCTTCATGCTATATACAATCCTGCAAGCATGAGGAATTGGTAGAGCCCCAGCTTGCAAAGCATTGTTGAAGTTGCACGACAGATGGGGATCTATCTTTTAGCCATCCTGTGTACATACACAGACCGTCATACAGAGACATACAGTATGTATGTCTCTGTATGACTGTGTGTATGTATTCAAAAGGAATAAACGCAGGCAACACTCCAATAGTACGGCTGGTATATTTATTGATAGGTGAACCACCCCAAGGAAAGTGCGTCGTTTCGGCTCAGCAGAGCCTTATTGCATGAGCTGAAACATCACACTTTCTATGGGGTGGTTCACCTACCAATAAATATACCATCCTTACTATTGGAGTGTTGCCTGCGTTTATTCCTTTTGAAGACTTTACTGGTGGATCCAGCGAAAGTCCGCCTGACACGGAGCATCCACCACTGTTGAAGGCCGGAGCATTTACACGGTATCAGTGTGCAGGGTTCTTTGTTTGTCTGTGTATGTATGTCTCTGTATGCCTATCTCTGTTTCTTTATGTCTGTGTCTATATTTCTGTGAGTGCCTGTGTCTGTATGAATGTATGTCTGTGTTTGTATGACAATGTACCTGTATGTGTAGATTGTATGAATGTGTTTGTTTGTGTGCCTTTTATGACTGTGTGTCTGTATATCTTTGTGACTGTGTGCCTGAAAAATTTTTGTGTGCTTGTATGGTTGTGTGTCTGTATGTTTGTGTATTTGTGCATGTATGTATTTTTGCCTGTATCTGTCTATGTGGGAGAAAAAGAGAGATAGATAGGGGCTGGCGGGGAAGTAAGAAATACATAAGAGGTGTTGTAGGAGACACACTAAAGGGGGGTGTAAGGCAAAAGGGGCCAAAGGGATAAGACATTCAAGAGAGTGGATATGCAACACTAATGGGGGTAAGAAATTCAAAAGGGGGCTACGAGACACAGAGGTGAAGATGCATTGTTTATTTTTTGGGGGGGGGGGGGGCGTCAAAATGCATCTTCGCCTGTGTAGTCAAAAATCCTAGCACCGGCCCTGGAAGTTAATGTATGCAATAAAAAAAAAAAACATTTTTTTTTTTTTTAAATGTACTTGTGAAATTCCAAATCCTTTGTATCTGCACAGACTAGTAAATGGCAGCTTCATGGACAATCCCCCCACTCCACCTTTTTCAGTTTATCCTATGTGGGATATTTAGTTCAGCTGCTGCAAATATTTTATTAATTAAAACTAAAACTCGAATGAGACAAATCATGAAGTTAATAGGATATATTTATCCGTGAAGCTGATGTACTCGAAGGTAGAAGGTAATGAGAGAGACCATATCATTTTTTCAAGCGTAGCACAGCATGTGTACATATATGTACGCATGTGTGCTGACTCCAAAAATCCCAGGAGCATCAAAAAATGATCAGGGCTATTCAATATCGAGAGAATTCTAGTTGAATTCAAAGCACATTTCAAATTCAAGGTCCAAAATAGCCATACTGTAAAAAATCTCTGGCCTTCAAGTTAAAATTAGCTAAAAAAGAACCCTCTTTAAATTAATTAGATGAGTTCATGTAAGTCAGTGTAAAACCATAACCACTTTAGCTCACTGTAGTGGTTATGGTCCTAGGATATTTTGACACAGCATGGGGGATCTCCTCCTCGGCTAGCGATGTTATTATGAGTAAGTTTGTTACTTCATTATCTGTGCAAAATAATTTATCTGTTGTGATCCAAATGCACAGCTATTAACTGCATGTGTCAAACTTGCCCTTAGGGTACTAACGCTCATCACGCTCAGCCACAACATCCTATCATGTCCCTGAGATGTACTAAACCTCGCTTTACCTTTAAATATTATTTTTAAAAAGCCGTCGGTGCGCCAAGACAAATCAAAAAGGAGCCACTTACAAAGACTGAAAAGACTGTGAGCTCCCAAGACAAGGAGCCCAAAATGCCTCTCCAACAGTAGGTATATTTAAGCATTTTTTTTTCAGTTGACACTCACTGCAACGTTCCCATCAAGATTGTCTTTGTCCGTCCATTCATGCATCCATCCATCATGTAATATTTTATGTGAAATTTTGTACAATCACTATACAGATCTGATTCCAAAACTACTGCCTTTTTTTCCTTGTCTAATCTTGAAGGGCCCATTATCTGATGTACTGTGTTCTGACTTCATAGAAATTACTAAATGAAAGCTTCCCCGTTCGTTTCAAACACAGAGTTTCATGACACAGGCAGGGTTATTCAAAAAAGTGAGCATTCAAGGTGAATTCAAATGGAATTTAAAATTTCAGGTCAAAGTAGCCAAACCAGAAAAATTGTCGGTCAGCTGTGCTTGCAGTTCAGCTGCTCTGTCCTTGAATTTGCAATTCACTCTGAAGTAGCCGGTGAGGTAGATCAGTTGGTAAATTCCCTGACTACAGAGTTGCTCAAAAAAACAGTCACAGGTCCAAATCCAGGCAGCGTCAACTCAGCCCTTCATTGTTCTGAGGTCGCTAAAATGAGTACCATCAGTTGGGAAATAATAACGTCTACTGTTATTCAGCTGCCGATTCAGTTAATTCCGAGAGCATGTACTGAAAAGTGCTTTGAGTCTCACTTGGAGAAAGGCGCTATATAAATATTAGTTATTATTAATTCTTACTTTAGTAAATAAATCTGATGTGGGTGAGTGATACAAAGTGCTTTCGTGCCTCCATTTTTCATCTTTTTCTGTTTGTACATTTCCCAACAGTTTTGTCCTGTACCAGTTTTGTTATTTTAAATTGTGGCGCTGATGGTGTTTACAAATGAGGTACAAGAACGCACTTTGTTCTGACACATCTTTCCATCACCTTCAGTTTTTTGAAAGAAAAAAAAACATAACCAGCTTTTATAGTCTTTTTCTTTCATGAATAAAAAGTTCTTCAAACTGAGAGTCTTTATTTCTTAGTAATATTACTCATTTGTCTTGTTTTTTTAACGTGATCAGTGTTAACATTTTCAGGGGAAAAAAAAAAGGGGAGCAAAAAATCTGAGAGAGGACAAAATGGGACAAAAAGACAGATTGTTTTGATGCATTACAAAAAAAACAGGAAAAAAAATTTAATTTGTATATGTGAATAATTTGTATATTTGTTAATGAGTATAGTAACAGTTTTAGACAGTTTTGTTGTGGAACTCTGTTATGCACTCCATCAATGTGAAGCTCCTAGAAAGGAGAGTCGTAAGGATAGAAGGGTGGGACAGAGGGGATTGGACTCAAAATATGGACTGTTCCTCCTAAGTAGGGACACTTGGGGGGTATATGACTGGATCCCTTTTATGACCATGATCCTGGCTCTCCTTATTACTTACTCCACACAACGAGTTTATAATCTAGATGTAAGGAGGATTTGCGCAATGTCCCATCCACATTCCCCACTTTCCCGTGTCATGCATTCTGTTCTTATTGCGATAATAAAAGGGTAATTTGCAAGGCCATAATGTCCATTTCTCAGTAACATTCAATGCCAAAACTACGACTAATATTCTATGAGGCAGTTTAGTTATGCGGAAGGCAACAATAAATCGAGCTTTGTCAAAGTGGTTTATACACAGGTGCGGGCTGGGCCGAGAGGCGGCGGCCTCATAAAATTCTAGCAAAAGTGGCCGGTTTTTCACCTGGCCAGCAATCCTTGGGCAATAGCTACCTTTATGCGAGTTAGGCATTCTCCTGGGGCTCTAACCTGTCGGGGTCGCCCACCAGGAAGTTTCCTGGTGGAATGCTCCTATCTGGAGCCACAGGACTGGATGAGTGGCTCTATAGCCACAAACCCTGGCTCAGACATTTCATCATGTGTTTGGGGAACAGGGTTTATTTTAACTTACTTACACAGTGATAAATAAAAAGGGGCATCAAAATAGATCTTTGCCAGAATTCTTTGCACCAGCCCTCAGTAGTCCTGCTGGTGCCACATTAGGAATATACCAGCAGCAAGTATATTTTGGGTCTGGCAGCTAGCCAATGGCAGAGGGCAGCAAGGTGCCTGTGCACTGTGTATGTGCACAATCTACATCCTGGCTGTCTGCCTCTCGCGCTGTGAGTGTGTTTTGGGTCAGAGTTTGAGAGCCATGTGACCCAAAACCTCTGACTTTACCAAAAGTGTGGAGAGCACAAGAGGCAGAAAAAACAGGAGCACATGCACAGGCATTGCGCTGCCTCCCACCAGACACCAGGGAGGTCCCGTGAATGCCACCAGGGTCCTGTAAGTGCAGGGGATGCCATCTGGTGTATGTGGGTGCAGAGCTGGGGATGTAATCAAGGTGAGATGGCACAGAGAAACTGGGGGCAGATAGATGGCACAGAGCAGGGCCGGACTGGGTAAATAATTTGGCCCTGGGCATTTGTTAATCACATGGCCCATTGATAAAGGTGTGTTGTGTTTGTTGTGTAATATGTGTGGCTAGGAGCTGCTGTAGAACATGAGAGAGTGTATGTATAGTGGGCATAGTTTGTATAGCAGATGTAGCGAGTTTATGGATAGGGGCTGTAGAGGGTGTGTGTTTAAGGAATGTAGCCCCATGTAGCCAAAGCGCAGCTAAGCGAAAAAAGGCCTTGACAGGGGTTAGGAGGCGGGCATAGGAGGAGGGAAGGAAGTAGGGAGTTATGGGTAAGTAGGCTTGGCTATTTAAATAGGCAGCCATTTTAAAAGCCTTCACTTTTAATTACTACCTTGCTGAGTTTGTGTGCACTCCTGTGTCCACAGATTTGGTTTGGTGGGGTCTTTGTTTTTCTCTCCTTCTGCAGGGTCGCAGGATAACATGGAGGAGCTGTTGGAGCGGATCCGGTTGGCGGCTCAAGGACGTGGCGTGGACTGGCTGCGGGCGCAACTTGGACCAGCCCTGGCGGGTGCTGCGGATCATGAGGGCGGCGGAGGTCGGCCTGTGCGGGCTCGGAGGCCGCCGAGACGGCTGAGCCCAGGCGCGGAGTCCGGTGGAGACGGTTCCAGCGGCCGGGCGGCGGCGGGACCAGGCCGAAACGGACCCGGTAGCCGCATGGTTGAGGCTCCGCCTCCCGGCGCGTTACCGGGACGTCGGAGAAGCGGTAGCCGGCGGGAGGCTACCCGGGAGTCGGACGGTGCAGCTCCCAGTGCGGGGAGGGCTGCGCCTGGAGCGGGGGCCGCGGGAGACATCGGGCGGCCCCCTGGAACCGGTGAGGACGCGGGATTGCAGCCCGGGAGGGCATCTACTACACCCATGGCGGGGACTGGCGGGGCCGGTGCGGAAGGAGCTCGCGGACCGCCCCTGGAACAGGCAAGTGCAGGGGGTTCCGGCCGGGACCCCCTTGGCGTGAATCAGCGCAGGAGGACTGGGCACAGGGTTCAGAGTCCTGGGCGGGACGTGGGGGGGGGTCAGGTGCCGGCTAGAGCGGGGGCAGGGAGGTCTAGGGGGGAGGGTGCGCAGGGTAGTTCCAGGGTAGTGAGCTTGGAGCGAGGGCCAGTAGCCGGGAGGGTGGAAGGGCCAGGGGGTACGGCAGGGGGAAGTTTGCCATCAGGGGGGGGCAGGAGGTCGAGGTGCGCAGGGCGTTCAGGACAGGTTAGGGGTGCGGGGTCTGGGGACCGGCTGGAGGTACCGAGGGGAGGGGGTGCTTCTAGTCGGGGGGCCCGCCGGGGTGGGGGGTGGGGATTTCCCTGCGCTGGTGAGCAGATAGGTGGGCGTAGTTCTGGGGGGGGTTCAGGTTTGGGGTCAGGTGATAGCAGCCCGTCACCGGTTAGGGCCCGGGGGTCCGGGGGGTTTAAGGGAAGGGCTCGGCGTGTTAGGTCCTCATCTAGTAGCTCAGGGGGGGAGAGTGTCATGGCCCCCAGGCTGGTTACACGGGGGCGGGCCTCTGGTAGAAACGGGAGGAGTCGTAGTCCCAGAGGCAGGGCCGATCGGGCCTTGGGTGGGCGAAAAGGAGTGGTTGCGCGACGGGAGGCTCTGGTGTCCAGCGGGCGCTCTCAAGGTCGGGACGGGGGGGCTGCTCATGACCAGTATGCTCTGCCCAGGACTTCTTCTCCTCGTTACAGATCTCGGAGCCGCTCCGCATCTGATGTGGCCGGGCACCGGGTTGGCTCCCCGGTTGGAGGATCGTTAACGGATGTCGCTCATCCTGGTCAGGGGACAGTACACAACGCAGCCCCAGGAGCTTCGGGGTCGAGGGGCTTGGCCGGTGAGTCCTCTGCTTCTCTGCACTCCAGTGCATTGGTTCATACACTTCAAGCACTTCTCCACTCACTGGGAGCGGGGGGTGCCACAAAGGGCGGTGTGGGGCAGGTTTGGGCTCAGGGGGCCGGGGTGGCGGGCCCGAGCGAGGTTCCCTCCGCGGAACAGAGTTCGGGTGGGGACACTGCAGTGACGGTTACTGGGGCGGAGGCGACGAGCGAGCGGGCTGAGTTGACGGGGGGGGTGGTTCCTGATGCGGCCAGGCAACACGCATATGTGTCGTTTGCGGGTCCGCTGGGGGTCCACCTCAAACAGGAGGTGAAGGAAAAAATCTGGAAGGGTGACTTCTGCGAGATCTTTTCTCTTCTCCCTTTGGAGGATTTTATTGATCTCAAAGAGGACGATAAAAAAGATGAGAAGAAGGAGGAGGAAGAGAAGAAGAAGCGGTATCGTAAGATTCCCAAGTCTTTCGGTAACTGGCTGAGGGCCTTTTGCGTGTTGGCCAGTGTTCTGGGCGAGAAATCGCCGGGCCTGTGCTCCTCTCTGTTTTGTTATTTGGATGGCATTTGGGAGGCGTATCGCACCTATGGCGGACTGGCATGGTGGCGGTACGACGAGCAATTCCGGCAGCGTTTGGCGGCTAATCCGGGTATGCGGTGGGATCAAATGGACCTGCCTCTCTGGATGAAGCTGATGATGGCGCAAAAAGCGCAGCCATTTCAGCCCACGGCCGGCGCAAAGGGGCAGTCCGCCTCGTCGGCCGCCATGCAAAAGGGCTTCTGCTGGCTCTTTAACGAGGGCCAGTGCAAATGGGGAAACGCCTGTCGCTTTAAGCACGAGTGTTCGGGCTGCGGAGGCGCGCATGGGCTCAACCGGTGCTTCAAAAAAGGGAAGTCGGGGCACACCGGGGTCCCTACCTCGGCTGGGGGGGGAGGGGGAGTTTCGCTTGCCCCGGGGCCTAACCCCGGTGAGGCTAGACGCGATGGAGCCGTGGCTAAGCCGCTACGGTAATAAGGCAGATGCCGTGGCGCTCCGGGTGGGGTTTGGTCAGGGGTTCTTTATCCCTTTCCGGAACCGGGGGGGGACTGGGGTTCGGCGCAACCTTAAATCGGTGGCTGAGTTCCCGGGTGTGGTGCGGGAAAAACTGGGCAAGGAAGTCAAATTGGGGAGGATGGCAGGGCCGTTCCCGGCTCCTCCATTGGAGGGTCTGCGGGTTTCCCCGCTCGGGGTGGTTCCCAAGAAGGAACCGGGCAAATTCAGGCTCATTCACCACCTCTCCTACCCGGAAGGAGAGTCGGTGAATGATGATATTGACAAGGGCTTGTGCTCGGTCTCATACGCATCATTCGACAGGGCGGTCGAGCTGGTAAGGAAGGCCGGGCGCGGAGCACTGTTGGCTAAGGTGGATATCGAAGCAGCGTTTCGGCTGCTTCCGGTCCACCCAGCGTGTCATCACTTGCTGGGGTGTTTCTTCGACGGGGGGTACTTTGTGGATTTGTGCCTTCCAATGGGTTGTGCTATCTCCTGCGCCTACTTTGAGAAATTTAGTACTTTTCTTGAATGGGTGGTCAAAGTTGAGGCGGGGAGTGGGGCTGTGGTACACTACCTGGACGATTTTCTCTGCGTAGGACCGGCGGGCTCCCCCGCCTGCCTACACTTGCTGAGAACGGTCGAGTGGGTGGCTGGCCATTTCGGGGTCCCGCTGGCGGCGGACAAGACAGAAGGGCCGGCTCAGTGCCTTAGTTTTCTGGGGTTGGAGATAGATACGTTGCAAGGGGAGTGTCGGCTGCCGCTGGAGAAGTTGCGGCGGCTGAAGGAGGAGGTGACGACGGCGGCTCAAGCCCGTAAGGTTACGTTGCGGCAGCTGCAGTCGTTGATCGGGATGCTGAATTTTGCATGCCGGGTGATCCCAATGGGTAGGGTGTTCAGCCGGAGCCTGTCGGCAGCGACGGCAGGGGTGCGATCCCCGCGTCACTTCATTCGGGTGTCGTCGGCCATGAGGGCCGACTTGGCTGTATGGGAGACCTTTTTGCGGGAGTTCAATGGGACGGTGATTTTTAGACAGGAGGGCGTGTCGGCTGCGGAACTGGAGCTGTTCACAGACGCGTCTGGTAGCGTGGGCTTCGGGGCTTATTTTGGGGGACGTTGGTGTGCGGAGCGATGGCCGAGGGAGTGGCGACTGAGCCCCCTCATGCGGAACTTGGCTTTCTTGGAGCTGTTCCCGCTGGTCGTAGCGTTGGCCCTGTGGGGGGATAGGCTGCGGGACCGGAAGGTGGTCTTTTTCTCGGACAATATGGCCGTGGTGCACGCTGTGAATAACCAATCAGCGGCATCGAAACCCGTGGTTAGGTTGCTACGTCATTTTGTTCTGTTGTGCATGTCGCTAAATGTTGTTTTTCGTGCACGCCATGTGCCTGGGTTCATGAATGATGTAGCTGACGCCCTGTCTCGTTTTCAGTGGTCACGATTCCGGACGGTGGCGCCGGAAGCCCAAGAAGTGGGGCAGGCTTGCCCAGACGAGATTTGGCGGCTCGGGGCGACCTGCTTGGGGGACTGGTGAAGGCTTCGCTGGCGCCGGCCACATGGGCCGCTTACAGTAAGGTCTGGGACTCCTGGGAAAGGTCATGGGGAGGGTTGGACCGCCTGCCGGCGGGGGAATCGCTCAAGGATGCGTTCCTCTGGTACACCTGTCAATTTCTGGCGAAGGGGGCATCCCCGGCGGTGGTTGACAGGTCCATGGCGGCGATGGCTTTCTGGTTCAAGTTACATGGGGAAGAGGACCTTACTAAGTCCTTTGTCATAAGGCAGGCACTGAAGGGGTACCGGCGGGGCCGCAGACGGCCTGACACTCGGCGCCCAGTATCGGTGCGAGTGTTGAGTGACCTGGTCGGTTTATTGCCTACTATATGTTTCGACAGGTTCGAAGCATCGTTGTTTCGGGCGGCGTTTCTGTTGGCCTTCTTTGGAGCCTTTCGGGTAGGGGAGTTGGTCAGTGCCACGAGGACTGCGGCAGGAGGGGTACAGGTGTCGGGGGTCCGAGTGCTGGAAGGGAAGGTGGTTGTACACCTGGCAAGATCCAAGACGGACATGTTAGGCAAGGGCCGAGATGTGACGCTGCGGGCCCTGCCGGGCTCCGCTTTGTGCCCAGTGGCCGCGGTGGCGGGGTACATGGCACGGAGGCCGGGGGTTGGAGGATCGCTGCTGGTACACGCGGACGGGTCTTCCCTCTCCCGGTTCCAGTTCACCAAGGTTTTTCGGTCTGGACTGGGAAAGCTAGGACTGAGGGTGGATACTTTTGGTACACACTCCTTTCGTATTGGGGCGGCTACGGAGGCAGCTCGGTTGGGTCTGGGGGATGACATAGTGAAACGGATTGGGAGATGGGAGTCGGTACGGTTCCGTTCATATGTGCGTTTGGGTTTATTGGAGTAAGATGGGGAAGGGCCTTTGGGGGGATCCCCGGGGGCTGGGTGCATAAGGGGCTGTTATGATCTGTTTTCCTTCTCTCCCCCAGGCCGTGTCGCATGGATCGTGGGCCATTCATTTGTCTTCTGGGCCGAAAGGAGGGCTGCAGCTCGAGCTCAGGGCCACCAGCTGGGCTTTCATCGGGACCAGTTGGCAGTACAGTGGTTCGGGTACAGGGGTTTTTGTTGGGGGGAGGTCTGCGAAAGGGTGTTCCGGATGGTAGCAGGCGGGCAACGGCCGGACCTGCTGGTGCTCCATGCGGGGGGCAACGACTTGGGCCTCACTCCGCAGCGGCGGCTAGTGAAGTGGATGAAGCAGGACCTTAACGGTTTAAGGGACCTACTTCCGGGGGTGATGTTGGTCTGGTCGGAGATTATCCCTAGGAAGCGGTGGCGGCATGCTAGGGACCCGGAGGCTATTGACAGATGTAGGAAGAAAGTGAATAGCTTGATGGCAAGCTTCGTGCGGAAGCTAGGGGGTGTGGTAGTTCGACACAGCGAGTTGGAAGGTGGTTTGCCAGGGTACTACCGCTCGGATGGAGTCCATCTCTCGGCAGTTGGTTGGGATCTGTTGACCCTGGGCTGGCAGGATGGCATAACTAAGGCTCTTTTTCTTCGGGGTGGCGGAGCTCAGACAGCTTAAGGAGTCAAGGTCTGAGCTTGTGGCGGGATAGGGAGCTGAAGGAGAAGAAATAGGCTCCCTAGGATGAACGTCATGGAGACGTAAAACTGTGGTCATTGGTGGTTGGTAGGTTCCGAGTCCTGTCGGTGGCTCAGAATCTGGTGGGGCAGGGGTATCCGGGTATACCCCTGCCATGGTTAATTTATGTTTGGCACTTTAAGTTGGTATGTTGGAATATGTTGATACGTATGTTATATGTTATATGTATATGTATATATGTTATTTATATGGGGGTCATTGCCTGTTATATTAACAGAAGGATTCGGTTACGAGGGCGGAGTATGGGGGCAATGACCCATGTTTATTGTTAAAATTATTATTGCTTAATAAATTATTATTATTCAAGATTGGTTAAATAAAGCTGTGGACAAATTTTCCCATATACCTTTGTGTCAGTGAGTTATTGGGTTGGGTATGTGGGAGGGTTGTCCTGGAGTCCGACTGCCCATATGGCGACTATACACCGGTCATGTAGCCCCATGTAGCCAAAGCGCAGCTAAGCGAAAAAAGGCCTTGACAGGGGTTAGGAGGCGGGCATAGGAGGAGGGAAGGAAGTAGGGAGTTATGGGTAAGTAGGCTTGGCTATTTAAATAGGCAGCCATTTTAAAAGCCTTCACTTTTAATTACTACCTTGCTGAGTTTGTCCCGCCCACCCTCCCTGAATTTGATTCGGACTTGGGTTATCCCGTTTTTTCACAGCGGCGGGATAGGGAGCTGAAGGAGAAGAAATAGGCTCCCTAGGATGAACGTCATGGAGACGTAAAACTGTGGTCATTGGTGGTTGGTAGGTTCCGAGTCCTGTCGGTGGCTCAGAATTTGGTGGGGCAGGGGTATCCGGGTATACCCCTGCCATGGTTAATTTATGTTTGGCACTTTAAGTTGGTATGTTGGAATATGTTGATACGTATGTTATATGTTATATGTATATGTATATATGTTATTTATATGGGGGTCATTGCCTGTTATATTAACAGAAGGATTCGGTTACGAGGGCGGAGTATGGGGGCAATGACCCATGTTTATTGTTAAAATTATTATTGCTTAATAAATTATTATTATTCAAGATTGGTTAAATAAAGCTGTGGACAAATTTTCCCATATACCTTTGTGTCAGTGAGTTATTGGGTTGGGTATGTGGGAGGGTTGTCCTGGAGTCCGACTGCCCATATGGCGACTATACACCGGTCATGTATTTACATGCAAGTGATCTAGTGTGTGCATAGGGGATCCAGAGTGCATATGTCAGAAATGAAGTGTGTGGGTGTAGGTGATGCAGTGTGTGTCTATAGGGGATCCAGAGTGTGTATAAAGGCTATAGAGAGTGTGTGTATATAGGATCCAGAGTGTGCATAGGGGATCTAGTCTGTGTAGAGGATCCAGAGTGTGTGTAATGGATCCAGAGTGTGTATAAGGGATGTAGTGTGTGTCTAGATTGCAATGTGTGTAAGTGGTGTAGTGTGTGTATAAGGTTTGTGTGAGGGTTGCATTGTGTATGAGGAGTGTAATGTGTGTGGGAGGAGTATAATGTGTGTGTTATCAGTGCAGTGTGTGTGTGTGTGTGTGTGTAAGAGGGGTGCAGTGTGTGATATGGATGCAGTGTACGTGAGGGGTGCAGTGTGTGATATGGATGCAGTGTACGTGAGGGGTGCAATGTGTGTATGAAGGGTGCAGTGTGTGATAAGGATGCAGTGTGGGATGCAGTGTATGAGGGACGCAGTGAATGTGTTGGGAGGTATAGGTCTATATTGTGTGGGGGTGAGGGAGCAGATGGAGACTTGGATAGTGCCACCCCTTCATGGGCCAGCAGGTGAGATCCTCTGACCTCCCTTGTCGACCTCTGCCCACAGCCATCACGGCCCACTGGTTATTTGTCCAGTTTGTCCAGTATTGGAATAGTACAGAGATCCTGTCAATGGCAGGTTCTTGGGGGCAGACTTTATTGTTTCTGTTAAATGATCTTGTATGTCTATCAACACTGCCTCTGTGTCCTTCGCCTATTGCTGAAGTTAATGAATTGAGCTATGTGCCATTAAATTGTTTTTGCCATCCAGGCCACAAGTTGCCAGCCCTCCCGTGTTTTTTATTACTTGCATGAAATCACAAAGGAATTTCAAGACCAAATATTGGCCAAATATTGGGATTATAAAAATAGGTGAATTATAGACATTTTCTACCTCAGCTAATTGTGCCTGATTTTTGCAAATCTTTGTTTAGTGCATAAGCCACTGTGTGTGCTGCCTCATGGAAAGCCTTATAGGAAGGCAGTAATAGACCTATTGAGAAATGTTTATTTACATCGCACTTGTGAGTCCATGCTCTGTGCAGCTGCTGAACTCAGACTAATGAATGATGTGAGAAGTGACAGGCGGTTTGTTCAATGCCAATCACTTGCCAAGAGGTTGTCAATGCCAGACAGTATTCGCAGCATCTAAACATTCGGAGCTCATATATTTACTAACATGCCATGATATGAGAAAAGTTCTCTCCAGCTGATTAATTGTGCGCCCCTATAACCCACTTACACTAATACATCTCTTTTTTCAGTGGCCGCGGACATTCTCCAGGCAAGGAGAGACCAGCAGCTGCAATATATCCGCTGCCTTGAAGCAGCTGGTGAGGCCATCCCAGCATTGTGTTAAATTGGCTCAAACAGGTGTTTGTGTTAACATGACATTTAAATTGGGAGTGCTGGGGGGAGGGGTATAAAAACTTATTAGGGTTTATTACAGCTAACATGCTAACCTCCAACCACACACTCTGTAACACACACTGCCAGAGTCATCAACCTCACACACTACCAAAACCCAGTCACTAACCTCACACATTGCCAAATCCCAGTCACTAACCTCACACATTGCCACTAACCACTCATAGTCACTAACCTCACACACTGCCAAAACCCAGTCACTAACCTCACACATTGCCACTAACCACTCATAGTCACTAACCACACTGCCAAAACCCAGTCACTAACCTCACACATTGCCAAATCCCAGTCACTAACCTCACACATTGCCAATTCCCAGTCACTAACCTCACACATTGCCACTAACCACTCATAGTCACTAACCTCACACACTGCCACAACCCAGTCACTAACCTCACACATTGCCACTAACCACTCATAGTCACTAACCTCACACACTGCCAAAACCCAGTCACTAACCTCACACATTGCCACTAACCACTCATAGTTATTAACCTCACACACTGCCAAAACCCAGTCACTAACCTCACACATTGCCACTAACCACTCATAGTCACTAACCACACAGATTGCCAAAACCCAGTCACTAACCTCACACATTGCCAAAACCAAGTCACTAACCTCACACATTGCCACTAACCACTCATAGTCACTAACCACACACACTTCCAGGTCCCAATCACTAACCTCACACACTACCAGATCCCAGTCACTAACCACATAATGCCAAAAGCCAGTCACTAACCTCACACATTGCCAATAACCACTCTTAGTCACTAACATCACACATTGCCACTAACCACTCTTAGTCACTAAACACAATGCCAGTACCAAGTTACTAACCACACACATTACCACTAACCATTCATAGTCACTAACCTCACACACTGCCAGAACCCAGTCAATAACCACACACATTGCCACTAACCACTCTTAGTAACAAACCACACACATTATCACTGACCACTCATAGTCACTTACCACACACAATGCCAGCACCAAGTTACTAACCACACATATTGCCACTGACCACTCATAGTCACTAACCACACACATTACCACTAACCAATCATAGTCACTAACCACACACATTACCACTAACCACTTATAGTCACTAACCTCACACACTGCCAGATCCCAGTCACTAGCCACACACTAACCTCACACACTGCCAGAACCCAGTCACTAACCTCACACATTGCCACTAACCACTCATGGTCACTAAACACAATGCCAGCACCAAGTTACTAACCGCACACATTACCACTGACCACTCACAGCACAGGGCTATTCATATAAAGTGTGAATTGATGGCAGTACACATTTAAAGCAAATTTCAAATATGAGATTAATATAGCCAAATTTAAAAATTATCCATTTTAAACCATGTTGTCACTTTTGCTATTTTTTCTTAAAATTTTAAATTTACTTAGAATTCACAACAATTCCCACTTAACTCTGACAGACATCTCTGTTAAATACCCCAACCACTTGCTGCCACCTAACATGCATCGTCCCTATCTGCACATACAGTCAGTTCCTAACCTCCAACCACACACAATGGATCTAACCAAACACGCACTGCTGCCAAATCATAACCACAAATCTAAACCAATCAAAATCCTAACCACAAACTTCTAACCAAACACTCACTGACGCCAAATTGTAACCACAAATCTAAACCATTGAAAGATCCTAACCACAAACTTGTAACCAAACACGTACTGCCGCCAAATCGTACCCACAAATCTAAACCATTGAAAGATCCTAACCACAAACTTGTAACCAAACACGTACTGCCGCCAAATCGTACCCACAAATCTAAACCAATCAAAATCCTAACCACAAACTTCTACCAAACACGCACTGCCGCCAAATCGTAACCACAAATCGAAACCAAAGTTCCTAACCACAAACTTGTAAACAAACACTCACTGACGCCAAATCGTAACCACAAATCTAAACCAATCAAAGATCCTAACCACAAACTTGTAACCAAACACTCACTTATGCCAAATTGTAACCACAAATCTAAATCATTCAAAGATCCTAACCACAAACTTGTAACCAAACACGTACTGCCGCCAAATCGTACCCACAAATCTAAACCAATCAAAATCCTAACCACAAACTTCTAACCAAACACTCACTGCCGTCAAATCATAACCACAAATCTAAACCAATCAAAGATCCTAACCACAAACTTCTAACCAGACCACACTGCCGCCAAATCGTAACCACAATTCTAAATCAATCAAAGATCCTAACCACAAACTTCTACCAAACACGCACTGCCGCCAAATCGTAACCACAAATCGAAACCAAAGTTCCTAACCACAAACATGTAACCAAACACGCACTACCACCAAATCATAACCACAAATCTAAACCAATCAAAGATCCTAACCACAAACTTGTAACCAAACACTCACTTATGCCAAATTGTAACCACAAATCTAAACCATTGAAAGATCCTAACCCCAAACTTGTAACCAAACACGTACTGCCGCCAAATCGTACCCACAAATCTAAACCAATCAAAATCCTAACCACAAACTTCTAACCAGACCACACTGCCGCCAAATCGTAACCACAATTCTAAATCAATCAAAGATCCTAACCACAAACTTCTACCAAACACGCACTGCCGCCAAATCGTAACCACAAATCGAAACCAAAGTTCCTAACCACAAACTTGTAACCAAACACGCACTACCACCAAATCATAACCACAAATCTAAACCAATCAAAGATCCTAACCACAAACTTAACCAAACACTCACTTATGCCAAATTGTAACCACAAATCTAAACCATTGAACGATCCTAACCCCAAACTTGTAACCAAACACGTACTGCCACCAAATCGTACCCACAAATCTAAACCAATCAAAATCCTAACCACAAACTTCTAACCAGACCACACTGCCACCAAATCGTAACCACAATTCTAAATCAATCAAAGATCCTAACCACAAACTTCTACCAAACACGCACTGCCGCCAAATCGTAACTACAAATCGAAACCAAAGTTCCTAACCACAAACTTGTAACCAAACACGCACTACCACCAAATCATAACCACAAATCTAAACCAATCAAAGATCCTAACCACAAGCTTAGATTGCTCAAAGCCAATGAGCTAAGACCTGGACTTCACAGCTTAGCTCAAGAGTGCATTCAGAAGTTCCTGCTTAAGAACTTCCAGCTATCCAGCGTTAGTTGTGGAAACAAAAAATGGGGATGGTGCCAGGACACTCCTGTCATCATAACCACTACAGCAGTAATTGGAGAGTTCCGTTAACTGTGAATTAAACAAGGAATCAACAATTTAAGGCCAAGAATTTAAGACTGAAAACTTATCCAACATAACTATGTTTCCAGTTTGGCTATTTTGACATAAAATTTTAAATTCACTTTGAATTACTGACAATTCTTAATTTAGTGAAGAACCCTGTTAGAAGAACCCTGCTAGTGATTTTTCTCAGTTTAAAGGGACACTATAGTAATCAAAACAACTTTATCTTAATGAAGCAATTTTAGTGTATAGATTATGCCTCTGAAGTTTCATTGCTCAATGTTCTGCCATTTAGGAGTTAAATGGCTGTGTCTTACACATTCTGCATGAAAACAAACTGATTTCATTTTCATTTAGATCGAATTTAGATTAAAAGTTTTTTTCTCCTGCTCTGTAAATTGAACTTTAATTACATACAGGAGACTCCTACGGGGTCTAGCAAACCATTAACAGAACAGGAGATAAGAAATTCTAAATTAAACAGAATGTGCAATAAAGGAAGTGTAAACATTAGATAACTCTTTACAGGAAGTGTTTAGGCAGGCAAGACACATGCAGGTAGGTGTAACAAGGGCTGCATATAGGGTTACCATTTGGCCGGTATTTTACCAGCACAGCTGGTATTTGAGGCCGTGTGGCCGGTGCCGATATTGCAAAAATACGGACAATACAATTGCTGGTATTTTTCTGTGAGGAGAATGTGCTGCCATATAGGCACTGGCCACCAGGACGTGTAGTGCTCTCAAGTCGTGCTAGGAAAACTTGTTGGTACTTGGCTGTGTGAAAAGGGGTGAGACGGGATGTCACAGCATGTGCCAGTTCTCTCCACTAATAGAGTCCATATGGGAGTAGCAGGAGCTACAGGACAAGGCCCTGGGGAGATAGCGCAGCTAAGCGGACAAGGGCACATGTAGGAGTGTGGGGATAGATGCATGGGATTGGTTGGGAAAGAGTGTGTGGGTGGGATCATGTTTTGTGTAAGTTAGTGTGGGGGAGGTCTTACCTCAGTGCCACTTGGGATTCGGGCCAGCAAACAGCTTCCCTCCCGCCCGCCCTATTGGTATATTTCGTCACAGCTAGCCGGGGGTATGTCCTTGCCAATTGAGTTTTAGTGGTTACGTTTAAGTATATGGAATGAGATGAACAAGTTTTTTTTGGTCTCAACCTCCCCTGCTTCAAAAGGTTAAACATTAGGTTGCCTGAGGTGTCGTGCCCATCGAGCGTAGACAAGGTCGGCTGATGGTGGGCATTGTAAATATATGATTTTTATGACGAGGGGGGAGGTGAGATGAAGTGGTGATTAGGAACCACTGTATGTTTATTGGCAAGGACGGTTGGGTCACTGTATAACACTATGTGTGGAGTTATATATGTATATATGTTAATTTATGCTTATTTATGTCTAACGTTTTTGGTTACAGAAAGAAGAGATTTAAGAAACAAAGTTATGGATGTGTTATGCAGTAATTTAGTTTGTGATAATAAATGCTGTGGCCTGTTCATCCATACTAAGTGGTCTGTCGTTATTGGGGGGTGGGGGGGAGGAATGGGTTTAGATTTGTGCTAGGCTGCATCGCGATTCCACAAACTTCTACCAAACACGCACTGCCGCCAAATCCTGAGAGCAGGAACATGTGTG
>OW240912.1:408809066-408844345 GCA_933207985.1 Pelobates cultripes | reverse complement strand
ACAGAACTTGCAACAAAGAAAGGATAAACTTTAGATGATTCTTTACAGGAAGTGTTTAGGAAGGCTGTGCAAGTCACATGCAGGGAGGTGTGAGTTGGGTTCATAAACAAAGAGACTTAAAAAAAATATATATATATTTATATATATATATATATATATATTTTTGTTGTGCACAAGTTAACAAATTGTTTCAGTTCGCCACAAAAGCGGTTTCAAAATGCATAGGAATTCAACATATATTCCACGGATTAGCAGTTAGTATACAGGCACATTTTTATATTATGGAAAGAGATAATAGTGATTAAAGAACCAGTAGGCTGGTTTAGATGAACTGACATGTTAGTGTGCTTAGTTAAGACATGTGTAGTCGCATGTGAGGTTTGGCACTTGCATAGGATTTATACAGGCAGCGAACCATAGTTTACACCTTTGATAGGCAAGGACAGGCTACTGTACCATATTCAGGTCTGGTGTCAGCTACCAGCTTATAATTAAGATTGTAACACCTCACTTGTCAAATAGGTGATGTGAACTAGGTAGCTCTGTATATATATATATATATATATATATATATATATACACACATATACATATAAGACAAAACAGGTAAAAAATATTGTCAACCATGATGTGCATTCTGTATTAAAGTATGTTGCCATAGACCTCTTTAAAGATTTTAGATTGAATGAAGATTTGACTGTGTCCATGAGGTTATTCCATAATTGCGGTGTTCTGTAGGAAAAGGAGGATCGAGACACTTTATTTTTGTATTGCGGTATGCTAAATATCGTGCTAGTACTGGATCGGAGGTTATAGGAGGTGGGATAAGCTGCTTTGTGTATTATTATGGGTGCATCAGCTGTAAAATTCTCTCCAGAACCCAACATAGAACAATGATTAAAGGCTACTAAAGAATTTCTGCTACAGAACTGGGACCAAACTAATCTGAGGAACATCACAATGGAAATCAAGGAAGGTGAACTTTCAAAATACGGAAAATGTCAATTAAGCCCTTATTGACTAGAGCTTGGCACCGTGTCGTCCTAGAAACTACAGTCATATTACAGGTCCAATCTTACTCTGGAGGTAAGCTCCTGTATTTACTATAGGTATTACCCAGGGATGATAATCCAAACATCCAACACAAGTTAAACTGCTCAAATGAGTTTTTAGAGGAAGTGAATCACCTTTAGAATCATCTCTCCAGACAAACAGCAAGTTGAGTTATGATGGAAAAAAGTGCTTATGAGTAAGTGTGGGAATATGTCCAGGGTGATGTTTTGTTGAAATTGTGTTTTAATTGATTTTTTTTATATAATAAAGGAGTATCCTTTTAGCCTTGGAGAGTTGGTGCTCTCTATATCTAATCTATCTCCAGCTAATTAAGGACTAGGCACTATGCTCCATTTGGGGGCACTTTGTGATGTTGCACACATTTAAAGTAGGTATGAGGTATGTGAGTGTGAATTCTATCCAGTGGTGGATGGTGAAGGATGGATGCAGAATTTGGGACTCTGCCCCACGACTCTAACATTTTAATGGATTACTACAACCAAAAAGCAGTGTTTTAATAAAACACAGTTTTTGCCTTTAGTAAACCATTATCGGCATTCCCCTCAGAAAGAAAATAAATAATAAAGAAAGGAAAAGCTGACCTACAATCCCACACCAAGATCCTCCTACAGTGATGGATGGGCAGAGTGGAGGTCATTATTCATCTGTCACCAACATGTGGTAACAACAGACGCCTAATATGCACCTGGTTACACCAGCAAAAGCAGATTTCTCTGTCAAAATGAAGCTGCACATACAGACTAGAAGCACAGTGACTACTTCAAAACACTGATACTGGTACTAACCGCCTGTACCCTACTCCTTACCCTTTGCAGAGTCACAGTCCATGCATCCCTGGTGCATGGCTCAGGGGCTCGCCCAAGTTTCTAAGTCCACAAAGAACTTCGACATGACTTAGACCCCAGCTTGAAGTTACTGTTAGAGAGGTAGAACACAGTGCAGGGTACGCTATGTAGCAATAACTGAAAGTTGTGATTGTGCTTGGAGTGACAGACGAGGTAACAAAAGTAGAAACAAATAGTTATATAAGCGCTTAGTAGATAAGTCCCTTGTATATAAAATTGCAAGGATTCTACAATACCTGCTGTTATAATTAATATCTGACACAGTTATAAAACCTAACTGATTAAATAAACAAATACATTAGCGTATAGTAATAAGAAGCATGCACTGGTGACAACACTCAGCAAGACTACATGAGGTTTGAATGTTGCAATCAAAGTGATACATAATTAAATAAACAAGCAAACTTTTTCAATCAAAATGTTTTATTTAATTACTTTAATAATACACCTTGGAGAATGGCCGTGAACCTTTATTACGGATTTCATAATTCCAATTAAACCATAACCATATGAATAATGATAAACCATAACTTTAAACCAAACCAACATATTAACCATAACCACTTTCCAAGGCCCCGTCCCCCTCCAAAGCCAGGAGCCATAACTATCTCTAACCAAATCCACTAAATCCATGCTCCTGTGATGACCAGGAGGGCGACTTATATCCCATAATTAAGGTCACGACATGAAAAAAAAAAAAAGGGGGGAGGGTGGGAACAGCAGCTCAACTATTTTAATACAGCCAACCTTCAGATTTGTCTGGCACAAGCTGAGGCAATTAATTTTGGCGCCCTTTAATTTATACCCCTTATTTTCCCTCCACCATGGTCCTCACGCTGCTATCTAACAATCATGGCTCATGCCCTGGTCGCGAGCTTTCCGCCTTTCTACCAGCGCGAGCTGCCCTGCCATTTACCCTAGCCTGCATTTAACCCCTAGTGCAAGCGCTATACTTACCACCCACTTCACTCCATCAAACCTCTTGGGGTTGCTCCTTATGCAGTCCGCGTGCCCGACAATGATGCCAAAAAATGTCCAATCCGGTAATATTGTATCCGATGTTCAGCAGGTGCAGAAATGTTCAAGTTATCTTAAAAAGATACAAAAAAAAAAAGCTATATAATTTACACTGTTACATATAATCAAAAAGCCAGGCAAAAAAAACTAAGCAGTGAAAATTTCATAACAAATGCTATTTAAGACAGAAGTCGCAGCACTACAATCGTGTTTGAAGTCACCCATCCATAGATTTTATCCATGTAATGCTGATATTCTAGAGGGAACAGAAGACACCCGTGGGCCCCCTTCACAGCTGGGACTTTGCCCTGTGTCTGAGCTGCCTGAATAGTCAGTCTACCCCATGCCCTAAAAATATATTTATATATTGGATATATATGCCAAATCTGTCTCTACTTCCCATCAATGCCTGGTCGATCTTTCATTCTCCTAAAAATCTGCCCTCTAATTCTTCTGATCGTCTACTCATCCTGTTTCCAATTCCCCTAAATGTCTGCCCAGTCTGTCCTATTAAATTCCACTGAGTGTATCTGTATTATGTTATTGGCCTAATGTTTCATTTCTAGTGTCTCCTAAGTCTTTTCGTTCCAAATTTTCATTGCTAGTATTTATATAAACTGTCCACCGGTTATTTCTTCATTCCAATATATTTCCCAGTCTTTCTTTTTTTCTTTTTCTTTTTTTTACAAAAACAAACAAACAGTTTGTGTGTTGTTTTTTTCAGATCAAACCAAAAATCACCTATGCTATCAATTAATATCAGGATTCTGTTTCACCATATGGCCATGCCCTGTTAAGCCCACTATTACGTCACAGTACCCCAATATTGGTGGGTCCTATCAGGGCCGTCTTTAACGCAGGGCAAACGGGGCAGCTGCCCCGGGCCCTGTCCCAGCTGGGGGGCCCAAGACAGCTGCTCCATTTGCCCTCTGCCCGCAAACTATGGGACCCATTGGGTGGCCCATGCACTTAGGGCCACCCGGTGGGCCTATTTCAGCAGGGGCCCGGTCGGGCGCTGTGGCGCTTTAACAACGCGACCGGGCCCTTGCTTTTCGGCAGCACTGGGAGGAAGTGACAGCCGCACGTCACTTCCTCCCACAGAAACAGGAGCCGCGCGGGAGGAAGGAGCTGTTCTGGAGGGGGCCAGGCCGAGAGAGCTTAACTCCCAGCCACCCCAGCCAGCCCACTGGACCCCAGGGAAGCCACCCTCCAGGAAAAGGTAAGAAACTGTGTGCCAGTATGTCTGTCTGTCAGTGTGTCAGTATGTCTGTGTGTGTGAGTCTGTCAGTGTATGTGTGGTTCTGTATGTCTGTGTTTGTCAATATGTCTGTCAGTGTCTGTGTGTATGTGTGTTTCAGTATGTCCGTCTGTCATGTGCCAGTATGTCTGTCAGTGTGTCAGTATGCCTGTGTGTGTGTGAGTCGGTCAGTGTCTGTGTGGTTCAGTATGTATGTGTGTATGTGTGTTTCAGTATGGCTGTCTGTGAGTGTCAAAATGTCTGTATGTGTGTACGTCTGTCAGTGTCTGTGTGTATGTGTGTTTCAATATGTCCGTCTGTGTGTATATGTGCCAGTATGTGTGTCAGTATGTCTGTGTGTGTGTCTGTCAGTGTATGTGTGGTTCTGTATGTCTGTGTTTGTCAATATGTCTGTCAGTGTCTGTGTGTATGTGTGTTTCAGTATGTCCGTCTGTCATGTGCCAGTATGTCTGTCAGTGTGTCAGTATGCCTGTGTGTGTGTGAGTCGGTCAGTGTCTGTGTGGTCAGGGCCGGTGCAAGGATTCTTGACGCCCTAGGCAGCAATCCATTTTGCCACCCCCTCATGAAGGCAACTACATTCTCTTACAGGTTTATTCACTAAATTCTGAATTACAATGAACACACTGCGTAGAAACACTCATCCAGTATATGCATCCATATAAACACACTGCCTAATACATCCATCCACACAGACTGCCTATTACATACAATCAACCATATGCACATTACATAAATCCTCACACACACACACCACCTAATAAATACATTCATACACTCATGCTGCCGAATGCATAGATCAATAGACACATACTGCCTAATAAATATATCTACACATTCTTTTTCAATGCATTTGGTGCTGTTTCATTTGTAATAATATTGAGATTTAATTTATGTTACTACTAACATTTTTTCGGTTTAATATAGAATTCTATTAATATAGATTTTAAATATAATTTAATATATAAGTATCTAATTACATGGTCACACACTGACATACATACACATTTTCACTAACACACACTCTCACTGACATACATAGTGTTGCTTACACACTCACTGACATACAGTGCCAGTTACACACTTTCACCAACACAAACACTGACATACACAGTGTCACTCACACACTTTCACTAACATCTGTATGTTCTTGTGTGTATCTATATGCAGTCAGTGTGTATCTGCATGTGCGTCAGGTTTTGTATTTGTGTGTATCTATATGTAGTCAGGGGGCCCAAGTTAATGCTTGCTGTGACGAAGTGCCCTTCGCCACTTGGTCCTGGAGAGGCCTACTTGCCAGTCTCCTCCCCTGTGAGTATGACTCTTTCATCAATCTGGCTTTAAAGCCCCTAGTCTACCTTCAGACAGACTATTTATGTGGGCTGCTTTATTTATCCTATGTTTTAGTCACCCTGTACCCATTATAGGTGCAGGGTGTGTGTAATGTAATTGTTTATAGTGTGTGTGTGTACTGTGTAATGTATTGCCTGCTCTCTTGTATTGCTGAGGTTTGCTACCAACTAGGTGGGTTTGGCTATGGAGCTGGTCTAGTGCCCTCTGTTGGTAGCAACAGCAATATGCACTACCTGAATTGCAAGACTGGTTCATTTGCATATTCGGGTAGATTTGCATATTGCTAATTCTGCAGGCAGGTGAGATATTTACTGTTAAATATTGTCTCCCCCCACCCCTTTAAAAATGTGCCATTGTGTTGTGATAAGTCACTGTGTGTTTCTTGATATGGTTTGACTGTTTGTGATTTTATTGAAGTTTTCACAACAATGTTATTGTGGTGACCCTATTGGCTGGTCCCAAGGGAATAAAGGTTTTGACAGTTCTTCTTGATCCCTCTAAATGTAGCCTTGTCTAGTTATTGGAGGGAGCTGTTATAATCACACTGGGGATTGTTATGCTCTGCATGCTCCCCTGAGCTTGAGTCACTTAGCTCTTTTAAGAGCTTGTTCCTGATACGCTCTCCTTGGAGGAGGGGTCTTCACCACACAGTCCTGGATGCTGGAGGTTCGTACAGGGTGGAAGGAAGAGTTCTTTCCCACACAGTCCTGGAGGACAGAAGCTGATCCAGGGTGGAAGGAAGACGGCGAGACTCCAGTCAAGATACGGCGGTTGCGGAGTCTGCGGTGGTTGTGGTGTCTGCTGCAGTGCTTGGGAGTCCTCAGGAAGCGCTAGGAGCATCCATCAACGGAGGGTACTCAGTCGGAGTACAAGGAGCTCCGTTACATTGGTGGCAGCGGTGGGATGGCGTCCTAGTGCGAGGAGAAGCAGCTCGGAGACACTGGTATCGTATGAGAGGTTATTGAGGGCAACGCTAGCCACTGTGCAGCGTCCCTAACTACAGCAGCATGGAGCAGGGATGGATAGAGCCCTGCGAAGAGCACCTCAACATGATACGTCGCTACGAGGACGACGCTTACATTGAGGAGGTAAAGAGGCGGTTGGTCTGCTATGGCCCAGACCTTTCGAACGAGGTGGTCCACCAAGTAATGCGCCAGTTGAGTGCTGAGAACAGTGCGGCAATGGCCTTTGAGCGAAAACTGTGGAGGTTGAGGATATGGACACCTAGTCTCCATCGACAGTGTAAGTTCCAGGGAGCCGAAGGTGTCGTCCTTCCTCCCCAGCGGCAGTGCAAGTTCCAGGGAGCTGAAGGTGTCGTCCTTCCTCCCCAGCGGCAGTGCAAGTTACAGGGAGCCGAAGGTGTAGTCCTTCCTCCCCAGCGGCAGTGTGTCCTACAGGGAGCAGAGACAGTTGGTCTCTCTCTCCAGCAGCAGGACATTGTTATGGGAGTGGAGACAGGCGGTCTCCCTCTCCAGCGGCAGCCTGTGTTTCAGGGAGAGGAGCACAGCACCCTATCTCCCCAGCAGCAGCTTACCCCACCAAGGGGAGACACCAATCTCCCAGATGGCGCAGAGGGGACTGTGGTCTCTGTACCCGACCTACAGGGATGCTGGACAGCCTGTCCAGATCCCCAACTATCCTCACAGGGACAACAGGAGGAGGGGGTAAGTACAATTTCCCCTCACCAGCTAACTCCTAACCTGGCCTCAGGGTTAACAGAGGAGATGTTAACCCCCACTGACCCCCACGTTCCCCTGGCTACTGAGCCAGACTATGTGCCAAGCACCCCAGCAGAAGAGCTGGCAGCTGGGCAGAGTGCAGTCGGCCTCTGCCCTCCCTTTGTCCCTTGTCCAGAGCCTGATGTCCTGCAGGCTATACCAGCAGAAGAGCTGGCATTAGGGCAGACCGCCCCTGGCCTCTGCCCTACCGATCCCCTTGTCACAGGACTGGCCTGCACCCCCCTCCTCCCAGCAGAAGTGCTGGCATCAGGGCAGAGCGCCGCTGGCCTCTGCCCCTCAAGTCCCCACAGCGTGTTGCCCCATCACCCCAGAGGAATACCCAGGTGCAGTCACTGTTTGCTGTGGGTGGGCTGCTCTAATAACTGTTTGTTGTGGGTGGGCTACTCTGGCACTTGCTTATGGTCGGTGGGTGACTCGACTAACTTAGGCACTGACCGACAGAAAGTCAGGTGCCTGGTTAGTCTTCCCCCCGAAGGGGAGATATGTGACGAAGTGCCCTTCGCCACTTGGTCCTGGAGAGGCCTACTTGCCAGCCTCCTCCCCTGTGAGTATGACTCTTTCATCAATCTGGCTTTAAAGCCCCTAGTCTACCTTCAGACAGACTATTTATGTGGGCTGCTTTATTTATCCTATGTTTTAGTCACCCTGTACCCATTATAGGTGCAGGGTGTGTGTAATGTAATTGTTTATAGTGTGTGTGTGTGTACTGTGTAATGTATTGCCTGCTCTCTTGTATTGCTGAGGTTTGCTACCAACTAGGTGGGTTTGGCTATGGAGCTGGTCTAGTGCCCTCTGTTGGTAGCAACAGCAATATGCACTACCTGAATTGCAAGACTGGTTCATTTGCATATTCGGGTAGATTTGCATATTGCTAATTCTGCAGGCAGGTGAGATATTTACTGTTAAATATTGTCTCCCCTACCCCTTTAAAAATGTGCCATTGTGTTGTGATAAGTCACTGTGTGTTTCTTGATATGGTTTGACTGTTTGTGATTTTATTGAAGTTTTCACAACAATGTTATTGTGGTGAACCTATTGGCTGGTCCCAAGGGAATAAAGGTTTTGACAGTTCTTCTTGATCCCTCTAAATGTAGCCTTGTCTCGTTATTGGAGGGAGCTGTTATAATCACACTGGGGATTGTTATGCTCTGCATGCTCCCCTGAGCTTGAGTCACTTAGCTCTTTTAAGAGCTTGTTCCTGATACGCTCTCCTTGGAGGAGGGGTCTTCACCACACAGTCCTGGATGCTGGAGGTTCGTACAGGGTGGCAGGAAGAGTTCTTTCCCACACAGTCCTGGAGGACAGAAGGTGATCCAGGGTGGAAGGAAGACGGCGAGACTCCAGTCAAGATACGGCGGTTGCGGAGTCTGCGGTGGTTGTGGTGTCTGCTGCAGTGCTTGGGAGTCCTCAGGAAGCGCTAGGAGCATCCATCAACGGAGGGTACTCAGTCGGAGTACAAGGAGCTCCGTTACACTTGCCCAGGGTCCAATCAGAATTAAAGACGGCCCTGGGTCCTATGCTAACTTTACATGGGAGATAAACATGCTAACAGCAATACTTAATGCTTAAACAGCTTCCGAGACTCTCCTCAAACCTATGGCTTCCTGTGGCCACCTCCAAATGGGCATTTATAGTGGTAGGGTAGGGTTCTTAACCCAAAAGGAATCTGGTCTGAGTTCTGAACATACACAGAAAAAAAAGGGAATTGGGGGCACATCCGGAACATGCATTTTTCCGTATGTATATATGCATAATTCAAATTAAATAACAGCACACACACAAAATGGCCGAAAAATATTACATTCCAGCCAAAGTGTTTAACGCTATTCATTTGGGTTTAGAAAGTATTTTTTTAAATAAATGTCTTTTGTCAACAGGAAAGAAAGAGAACAGCAGAGTGGAAACAAGACTTGACACACAGTAACTACGACAGAGCGGAATAAGAGACTGGGGACGTGGGGAAATAGAAGGCTGGTGGAGAGAAGGGAATAAAACTATTGTTTGGGAACATTTCCTTATTCGTTGTATTTAAAAAGAGAGAAAAATCATTTATCAGCCAAGCCTGAGATAACATTAACAAAACTATACATTTTTGATATCTGTTCACCTTTAAAGGGACACTATAGTCACCCAGACAACTTCAGCTCAATGAAATGGTCTGGGTGCCAGGTCCCTCAGGTTTTAACCCTTCACATGTAAACAAAACAGTTTCAGAGAAACTGCTATGTTTACATATCAGGGTTAATCCAGCCTCTAGTGGCTGTCTTCCTTCGCATCCAGCGTCGCAGAACGTCCATAGGAAAGCATTGAGAAATGCTTTCCTATGGACTGTTAGAATGCGCGTGCGGCTCTTTCTGCGCATGTGCATTCCGCTCCACTCGGGAGCTGATGTCGGCTGGGGAAGGAGAGGTCATCAGCACCGAGGGAACCCGGCGCTGAATGAAGGTAAGCTGCTGAAAGGGGTTTAACCCCTTCAGTGCCATGGGAGGGGGACCCTGAGGGTAAGGGTACCCTGAGGGTAAGGGTTTGTTTTCCTTACACTATAGTGATCCTTTAAGTCTGTTCTCCACGACTTGAGCCATTTTTACCCAATCCACTATACAATGGAAAACACAGAAAAATGATTATGCAAAATGAAAAAAAGAATGATTTAAAAAATATATAGTTTTGAAGGTGTTATATATTAATTCCATTTAAGGTAATTTTTTTGTGGGTGTAGAAAGAATTTCCTGTTAACAGTGCTATTAATTCCTTGAAGCCATTTACCAAAAGTTACTGCTCGTGTCAGGAAATATGTGAACTACTTAGGAGGTATCACATAGTTTTGGAGCAGGTTACTCTCAAAGAAATTATAATGTACGAGTACCACATTACCCGGAATAATTAGGAAACACACACATTGTGACACCGATGTGGCTTGTAAATCTTACGCTGGCCAAAATTGTGGATTAGCATCACTGCTGGAAATTGACGTGATTGGCCAGGTTCCATCCTCCGTCTTCGCAGGGCTCTAAATAAGGTCAGGTTTTAGGTGCGCCAGATGCACTTTGCAAGCTTTTTAAATCAGATTTGGAATTAAGTCTCAGGGCTCGTTTAAAAAGAAATGGCAGCGTAACAAGACAGATAGTGCAGGTCACCGTCTGCTAACGGTCTGCAGCTAAAAAACTTTCACTGGAGTCTGATTCATTCCATTCATCAAAATCCGACGACAGCACGCTGCCTATCTATAAATAAAGAGACAGACTGCGAACAAGACATTTAAGGCTAAATGCTACATTCAGAAACTACATGCAAAATTATTCTAGTCTAAAACAAACAAACAAAAACTCACTTTAATTGGGCATTGTAAATTATTTACAAGGAAAGGTCAAAGCATTAAAGAGACACTATTAGACCAATTAATCTCATGGTAGTGGTCTGGGTGCACTGTCCCAGGTCAAAACTCCCCCTCTAGTGACTGTCCACTAGAGGAAAACTAGAGGGATTTTTGGGCTGTTAGGTGATCTAACTGACGTTGGACGTCCTCATGTTATGCATGGGGAGGTCCAGCATCACCCAAAACCCCATAGAAAAGCATTGCGGGCATGCACCTTTAATGGCCCCCTCCAGCTGATGTCGGCAGGGAAGGAGTGAAGGCTAACACAAGGGACACCGGCACTGGACCCAGCTAAGTGACCAAAGGGGTTTTTAACCCCGTCTGCATGGGGGAGGGGGCGCGAGTGAGGAGGAAGATATTGTGTCAGGAAAACAAGTTTGTTTTCCTGTGGACATCCAGTGTCAAGCAAAGCCCCATAGGAAAACATCTATTCAATGCTTTCCTATGGGGAAAGCCTAATGTGTGAGCGGCACTCGCCGCCCATGTTCATTAGGTCCCTCCCAGCGCTGAGAGATATTGGTGATGGAGTCAGGTAAATTAATGAAAGGGTTTTTGAATCCTTTCATGGATGGGGGAGGGGGGAAGAGGTCAGCAGAGGGACACTTTAGTATTATGGATATGTCTTTTTACTTCTAACACACAATGTTTCTTTAAAAATAAGGTCAAAATAATTGTGCTGGAAAAATAGCTAAATATAATCACTTTATTTTACCCTAAAATTTACAATTTCTACATTGATTTTCCATGTTGCACTGTTTACACACAGTTATTTATATTTACAAAGTGTGACAAAATAGCCAAATTGGAAAAAATGCTAAGAAAAAGTCTACTTTGGCTAATTTGACCTGAAATTCGAAATTCATTTTGAATTCTCTCTTTATTGAATAATCCTGAGAGTGTGCTTTATAGTGTTGGGTGTTGTGGCGGAACCAACCTCGCCACTGTGCACTGGAGAAGCATGGTTGCTCGCCTGCTCCCTTTAGACTATGGCCCGGCATTTAAAACCTTTTATTTTCTCTGCAGAAAGGCTTACTCATGCCTTTCTGCTGGGGTGTTCGGTAGATTCAATCTACCGAACCAAGTACCGAATGATCGACCACCTGGGAGCTGGAGTGTGCCGTCAATTGACCACCCAGAAGCTGCGGTTAACCGCAGCTTAATTGACGAATGCTGGGTGGCCTTTGTTCGTTTGCCGAACACGTGGCAGCGGCCATTTTAACTTCCGAACGGCCAGCGGTGTTCAGCGCCCAAACTATGGAACTGGAATCGGACACTTATTTGCGCGAACACCGCTGAGCTGCCAGCCTCCTTACCTCTGCATTCGGTAGTGGAACCGAATGACTGTTCATTCGGTAGTTTGACCGTATGAACAGCATCGCCCCAGATAGTTATGCCATGGAGCCTATTCGTTTAACGAAAGACTATGGAAAAGACTTTGGCTCTATGGCGATTAAACTGTATATATGTGATCTGAGCGCCATTTGGTAATTATGTGCGCTCAGATCTAAGCTATCTGGGGATATGTAGATTGTATGTGTTTTATTCATTATTTGCAACATTGGGTATTTTTGTGTCTTTTTACTAACATGTGCTCAATGGAGTTTTGCCTCTGTCCTGGGTGATAATTGGATTACTTCCCAATTATCTCCAGGATAGATAGGAGGGATTGTGATGTAATTGTGGGTGTGTTTAAAGTTGTATGTCTGTAATTGGTCAATGTCCAATATGTTTCCCAGTCTTCCATCTGGTCCCATAGGGGAGTGTCCACCAAGTGGAAGACCTGCATAAAAGCTGGGCAGGTAGCCCCAGTAAATCTGTTCCTGCTTGACCCCCAAAACGGAGCCTTGTCTCATTCTTGGGGGGGATTTATTGTATGCTTTTCCAGTTTGACTGCTAGGAGTGTAAACCTATTCGTATGCTTTTTCCTATTCGGCTGTTTACAGCATTTGTATGGTTCCGGTTCGGCTGTTTACTGCATTAATATGCTTCTCTGGTTCGGTGGATTGGTGTCTACAGTAGCTGCCTGTATATCTGGAAGGGGAATATCTACTAAACGGCTTTAACCCCTTTTATGCCTGGGGGTGCCGTTACAGGTGTGCAGGGTTTTTAATAAATGGCCAGATATAGATCGTGTCAGCATGTCCTTAAAAAAAGAATGTGGCTGAAGCATTAAGGATGGTGGGAGTATTTTGAGCGAGTCTCTGAGTAAGGACAATTTAAATTTCTAGCTTTCCTGATCGCTTCAGTGAGATTTACACTTACCATTTACTGATCAGTCACAACATTAAAACCACCTGCCTAATGTCATGTAGGTCCCCCTTCTGCTGCTAAAACAGCGTTAAGGCTTGGACTCCACAATATCTCATTCGTGTCCTGTGCTATCTAGCACCAAGACATTAGCAGCAGATCCTTTAAGTCCTGCAAGTTGCGAGGCCTCCATGGATTGGATTTGTTGTTCCAGCACATTTCATGAATGCTAAATCGGATTTAGATCTGGTGAATTTAAACTCTTGGTCATGTTCCTCAAAAAATGCCTGAAGATTTTTTTCAGTGTGGCAGGGTGCATTATCATGCTGAAAGTGGCCACTATCATCAGCATCCATATGAGTGCCAGGACCCGTTTCCTAGCCAGTAGTGTATTCTGGGTTTGTGCTGCCCTAGGCATGACAAAACTCAGCACCCCTCTACCCCCTTCCAAATTTCTCTTCCTGAAAGACACACACCCTCACTGATGTATGCACTGACATACACTCACTGACAGATATACAGTCATTGTCACACACACTGTTTAACCAACACACACTTTCACTTACACATTCACAAACATACTCACTCATCCACAGTTACACTCACTCACATTTACACACACACTCACATTCACCGACAGACACACATACCCACTGGCAGACATGCATTCACTGACATACACATACACACTCACTGACAAGACACACATGCACACTCACTGACAGACACAGACACTGGCAGATACACACTCACTGACAGACGCACACCCACTCAGTGTCAGACACACACACACACTGAGACACACATATACTCACTGACAGATACACACTGACAAACACACATACACACTCACTGACAGACATATGAACACTCAGTGTCAGACACACACACTCACTGACACACACACACACATACACTAACACACTTTTTTTTTACATTTCAATCCACCCAGCCTCCCTACCTTTGGGAGTGCTGGAGTAGATTCTTTCCTGGTGTCCAGCCTAGGCTGGCATGCACGGGCGAGGGTGGGTGGTCGGGATGGCAGGCTCAAATTGGAGGCGGTGAGGGAGCTCTGATCTTCCTGCTCAGCTCCCTCGTGCGCCTCTTAGTGAAGCCGGAGTGACATCATAGCAGGGGAGAGCTCAGGGGAGAGTACTTCCTCGCCGCCCGCCTCCTGCATTAGTGCATGCCAGTCTCGGGGGGGCCCTGAGGTGGCAAGGCATTTGCCAGGGCAATTAGAGGCGGCTTTTTTTGCCGCCCCCCGAAAGTGCCTCGAGGTCGATACAGCACTGTTCCTAGCAGAACATTGCCCAAAGCATAACACTGTCTCCAATGGCCTGCCTTCTTCCCATAGTGCATCCTGCTGCCATCTCTTCCCAGGTAAATGATGCACATGCACCTGGCCATCCACCTGATCTAAGTGAAAATGTGATTTGTGCTGTGCAGAGTATATGCTTGTTTGTTAATTGCCTGCCTTTCTGAAGACACGTGTGTGGATTAATTGCTGTGACTTTTTTTTTTTTTTTTTTAAAGTGCAGATTGAATTATTTGAAATGTTCTCATTATTCTTTATATCACTGGCTCTCTTGGCTTTATACTCCCTTGCCTTATCAAGTAATTGTATTCTTACTCACATGGTAAAACCAAAAAGCATCAGTCCAAAATGGAATTCACGTGTGCATTAATAAAGCAGGTTTTATATATGGCACTTTAAAAGCAAAATCTGTGTAAACATATTTTTATCTGTTTTCTAAGGAAAAGAGAGAATTGGATAACATTCATCATTCAACCTCCTACATATGTGGGTGAGCATCTAGGTTTAATTTACTGCACACACAAGCATTTAACCCCATGAAACCCAGGCAATACACAAAATCTAAATTAGGAGAGAAAGATTAAAATCTAGGTAGAATCAAAAAGGCACCAAAAAAGTTCAGGTAAAAGGTAACCCTTTATTTAACCCTTAAACAGAAAATTGGTATAACCCACAGTTGTCTATGACTAGGTACACAAGTAACACAAGGACCCATACCAAAAAAAGATGTCTGGATGATTACAAAGATAAGGCCAAAGGTCATCGTTCTTCACTTGACATGTGCACAGTCGAATCTCTGGCATAGTCTTTTCCACCTAAGCCAAACTCCATTTAAAACACTGACACAAGTTTTACTGTTGGAAAATATTAGTCCACAGCTTTATTAGATTATTAAAATATAACAAAACAGCATCATTGTCAACATATATGTATAATCTATATAAAACCAACCTCTAGTCCTACCAGTTCTGCTGGTCTTAGAACTTTTGAAATGTATCAAACTAAAAATAAAAAAGTACCAAACCGCTGAAATTCTAGACACAGATAAAAGGAGTAAAGCTGTGACGATAGAAACCATCACTGGGAGCAGAAGGACACTTTACAAAGGTCTAAGTCACCCTGTACCCATTATAGGTGCAGGCTGCAAGGTGTTCATAATGTGTTTGTACATTGTAAATTGTTTTGTATGCTCTCCTGTCCTGCTGATGCTTGTAACCAACGAGTGGATTTGGCTATGGGGCCTGTAAAGCACCCTCTGTTGGTTGCAACAGCAATATGTACTTCCTGAATAGCAAGGCTGGTAAATTTGCATATTCAAGTAGATTTGCATATTGCGAATTCTGCAAGCGGGTAAGATATTTTGTATTGGTTATTGACCTCCCCACCCCTTTGTAGATATGTTATTATGTTATTATAATTGCATGTATGTTTTCTGATGTGTTTTGATTATTTGTATTTTTATTGAATTGTCACCATAAGTTACATGTAAGGAGCATTTGGGCCAGTCCCAAGAAAAAAATAAATAAAAATAAAGTATGTTAGTTCCATCTGGAATGATGTTCTGTGTGGATTTTTAGGGATCCCATCCACAGAATTGTCATAGCTGTTGGATGACTGCATGATCCCTCAAGCCTTGAGATAGTTCAAGAGATTCAGGTCTAAGAGCTGCAAGTGCCTTTGTAAAGACAATAGAAATCACATTGCATGCAGAGGTGGGGATGATACCTGCCTGGAAGAAGAGCTGCAGTGGAATAGGCAGAGGGGATGATACCTGTCTGAAAGGAGAGCAGCAGCCTTGAGTTGGCTCGGGTGGAAAAGCTGCAGAAGGACCCCGGTAAAGTCACGGTGACTGGGGCAGAAGAGCTGCAGTTTTCCCCAGTTCCAGCTAGGAACGATCCTGGGCGGAGGTACCCAGTCGGGTTACAGGGAGCTCCACTACAATAGCCATCACAGAGAGTAGTGAGGAAGGTGGAGCCTCGCAGAAAGTGTATTACATTTTTCCTATGTGTAATATGGAGGGCACACGTGCATTAAGGCTACATATAAAAATGTAAAAAAATGTTTTGGAGGTAAGTAAACAAGGGGAAGCACACCAGCACCA
Source organism: Pelobates cultripes (assembly GCA_933207985.1). Classification (NCBI taxonomy): domain Eukaryota; kingdom Metazoa; phylum Chordata; class Amphibia; order Anura; family Pelobatidae; genus Pelobates; species Pelobates cultripes. The sequence goes on along the minus strand of OW240912.1, from coordinate 408,828,023 downwards.
CCACCATCACACAACCACATTTCAGAATACTTTTTTTTCTCTACAAAAAACACTACACTCAAGGTTATGGGTTCACTTGTGCAGTAAACTGTGTATATCAGTGGTAGTCAACCTTTTTCCACTTACCGCCCACTAATGCATCTTTCTTGATGGAAAAATTTCCTTACCGCCCACCAGTTTTCGCGCAAGCGCGGAATATTTTTTAGAAAGGAGGGTGTTTTAAAAAATACATAAATGAACGTACATTTATCTTTTTATTTCTACTTTATGCATGTTTATAATGTTTTTAACTTTATAAAGTTTAATGAGGAAGCAATAAAGTAAATTGAACTTACCTTTACTAGAGGTTGATGCTGCGAGACTAAATATTTGATATCTGGTTCGATTTTCATAAGGAACAAGCGAAGGTCTCCTCTTTCAGTGATAATCGGAAGACTTCTTTGTTTGCTCATAAAATGATTTCTCATCTGTGCGTCAGCTCCCCTCCTCTCCCTCCTCAATTCCCCTTCCCACCTTTTTCCCCTTTTTTCTATTTTTTAACCTTCCTTATAGCAATGGCCAATAGGAAGGCTGAGCTAGGTAGCCCACTTACTATTATTAGTCAACAACAATTCTCTCCTTTTCCTTTTCTTTCCTTCTCCTTTTTTACAAGTACTCTACTCCTTCTTTCCTCTATACTAGAAGTACTCTACTCCTTCTTTCCCCTATACTAGAAGTACTCTACTCCTTCTTTCTCCTATTCTACAAGTACTCTACTCCTTCTTTCTCCTATTCTACAAGTACTCTGCACCTTCTTTCTTCTATTCTACAAGTACTCTGCACCTTCTTTCTTCTATTCTACAAGTACTCTGCTCACAGACAAACACATACACACACACACACACACTCACATAGAAACACATACACACAAATATACACATACTCACACATGCACTTACAGACACTCACACATACACAGACAGACCCACAGACACACATACACTTACAGACACAGACACATACACTTACAGACACAGACACATATACTTACAGACACACACACACACATACACTTACAGACACACACACATACACTTACAGACACACACACATACACTTACAGACACACACACACATACACTTAGAGACAAACACATATACACACAAATTATTAATATTAAATATCCACACAGCCTCCCTACCTGGAGAGCTGGTGTGGATCTGTCCCTGGGGTCCAGTGGGGCTTCACTTAGGCGGGCGGCTAATCAGACGCTGCGAGGGAGCTCTAACCTCTCTGCTCTGCTCCCTCGCGGACTGTCTACGGATGCCGGGAGCCGGAATATGACATCATATTCCGGCTCCCGCGGCATCAGCAAACATCGCGCGAGGGAGCAGAGCAGAGAGGTTAGAGCTCCCTCGCCGCGACTGATTAGAACTCTGCCATGCCGGGGGGTCCAGAAGGTGGCCTGGCAGGAGGGAGCGCTTCCTCCTGCCGGTCACTGAAGACTTGCGCATGCAGAGCCGCTCGCGCCCGCCCAAAAGGAGAAATCCTCTTAAAAAGAGGATTTAGCCTCAGAAATCCCTACCGCCCACCTGGAATCCTAAAACGCCCACTAGTGGGCGGTAGGGACCAGGTTGACGACCCATGGTGTATATTAACAACTGAAGAAGCTTTCAATTTCCAAAGCACAGTGCAGCGGCATTGAAGCATACTGCAAATAAAATAATCTCTTACTAAAAATATAATAAAAGAAGTCACAAATCAGTAAAGCAATTCTTAATTATTTCATTAAATTGATTGTAAATGGCACTGGTAGAAGCAGCTAGGCAAGGAGAACTTTTTTTCTATTTTTTAATTCATTAGAGTCCGACTGTTCCTGTCCAACCTACCTCTGATGACTACAGGTAATATCCTAACCATTCCCCATTCTCTGCCTTACGTTGGTGGTTGTAGTGGTGAAGGTAGCACTGGAAGTAGGTTGTGACAATCAGAATCAGATACAGCACCAGTAGACCAACTACCTGCCCTAGAACGTTTTTGTTCTGCTTCTCCCATTCGAAATGCATACTTGTGGTGTCTCTGGAAATGTTGCTTCATACTGACACTAGTGAGATGACCCTTCACACTGCCATTAATCATATCCTTGCTGCATTACTTGCACTTTGCAAGTCAGTCTTCTTGGAGGCACGTAAAGTGATCCCAAACCTTACACTGTTGGAGTGATGCATATGCATTACTCCCCACCATTTGTCTTGTGTCTGCTGTAAATGCAGGTGAATTTGAATCCTGGAGACGCCACTGCATTTGTGTAATGGATGTAGTGTTTGTGTGTATTAGAAACAACGTGTGCAGCAGATGCAGTGTGTATAGTGAACGCAGAGTGTGTGTTTGTGTAGTGGATGTAGTGTATGTATAGTGAATACAGAGTGTGTTTGTGTAGTGGATGTAGTCTTTGTGTGTATTAGATGCGGTGTCTGTAGGGTATTGAATGCAGAGTGTGTGTTTAAGTGGATGTAGTGTGTGTTTGAGTAGTGGGTGTAGTGTTTGTGTGTATTAGATGCAGTTTGTGAAGTATATGTAGTGTCTATGTATAGTGAATGCAGAGTGTGTGTTTGTGTAGTGTGTGTGGCTGATGCAATGTCTGTGTATAGTGAATGCAGAGTGTGTTTGAATGTGTGGTGGATGTAGTGTGTGTATAGTGAATGCAGAGTGTGTGTCAGTGTAGTGCATGCAGAATGTATGTGCATGTATAGTGTATGTAGTGTGTGTATAGTGAATGCAGAGTGTGTGTGTGTAGTGGATGTTGTGTATGTATAGTGAATGCAGAGTGTGTGTGTGTAGTGGATGTTGTGTATGTATAGTGAATGCAGAGTGTGTGTGTAGTGGATGTTGTGTATGTATAGTGAATGCAGAGTGTGTGTGTGTAGTGGATGTTGTGTATGTATAGTGAATGCAGAGTGTGTGTGTAGTGGATGTTGTGAATGTATAGTGAATGCAGAGTGGGTGTTAGTGTGGTGAATGCAGAGTGTGTTGTAGAGGATGCAGAGTGTGTGTTAGTGTAATGAATGCAGAGTGTGTTATGCAATGAAGGCAGAGTGTGTGTTAGTGTAATGAAGGCAGAGTGTGTGTTAGCGTAGTGTTAGCAGTTAGTGTAAATAAATACATTTTAATACATTGTATTCCCCCCTCCCTGCTTCTTACCTGGTGCAGGGAGGGGGAGGTTCCATTCCCTGGTGGTCCGGTGGCATGGAGGGGCCCCCAGCTACCTGTTACCGCACAGGGGACCTAGCACATTCTGTCCTCACTTTACAGCTCCTCTCTCTAACTCTTGCGAGCATGGCTTGTGTGCCGCGCGGACGTTGCCATGGTAACCGTGGCAATGCTCTGACGGCTGCTTGTCTCGTGAGAGTTAGAGAGAGGAGCTGTAAAGTAAGGACAGAGTGTGCTGGGCCCCCTCTGCGGTAACAGGTAACGGTAATCACTATATATATATATGTGCATATAGGGAATATAGGGGCCCGAGACTGCCAGAGCAGCCTGGGCCCCCTAGAGCCACTGGGCATGTGACACCCCCTTATGGCAGCCCTGCTTGCTGTGGTGGGGGAAGAGAATTCTCACCATTTGGTTTATCAAAGCCACCACCACCAACAACAGACATTGGAAACACTACTTTGGCAATCTGTGCTAAATCCTCACTCTGACTGACTCTGGCTCTGATGGTCCCAAACAAAGTAGACTTTGCTGTGCTCTCCCTTACTTGCTTCTTCGGGGGCTCCAAGAAGATATAATGCTTGAACTAACTGTGATAGAAGGAGCTGCAGTGCCTGTGGAAATCGCAGCACAAGTTATTGCAGCATGAAAAGTATGGGAATAAGCAGTTGCTTCTGGGTGTTGAATGGGACGTAACGGACCTACTGCTTAAACCCAATTCTAATCTAAAAAAAAAAAACTACCACTATTGAGATTTTTTAAATACACAATACACAAAATGAAGCCCTTTATTTAAAGGACCACTATAGTGCCAGGAAAACATACTCGTTTTCCTGGCACTATAGTGCCCTGAGGGTGCCCCCACCCTCAGGGTCCCACTCCCGCCGGGCTGGGTGGCGAGGAAAGGGTTAAATCTTACCTTTTTTCCAGCGCCGGGCGGGGAGCTCTCCTCCTCCTCTCCGATCCTCCTCTTCGGCTGAATGCGCATGCGTGGCAGTAGCTGCGCGCGCATTCAGCCAGTTGAGGAAATAGCTAAAATGACAATGAAGGGGGAAGTTATCATCATGGGTGACTTTAATCTTCCTGATGTAAATTGGAAAACAAAATTAGCTACTTGTGCCAGGAGCACACATATTCTAAACTCCTACTGGGATTGTCTCTAAAACAAGTTGTTGAGGAGCCAACTCGTAAAGAGGCCATACTAGATTTAGTGTTAACAAATGGAGATTTGGTATCAGATGTTACTGTAGGTGAAAGTTTAGGATCCAGTGATCATCAGTCAGTGTGGTTTAATATAAGAACAGTGACTGAGTCACACCACACAAAAACAAAAGTTTTAGACTTTAGAAAAACAGACTTTTCTAAAATTAGAATATGGGTAGAGGAGTCATTATCAGACTGGAGCAATTTAAATGGAGTCCAAGAAAATGGGATTATTTAAAAGTTGCACTATTGAAGGCAACAGAAAATTGCATTAGGCTTGTCAGTAAAAGCAAAAAATTCAAGAAACCACTGTGGTACTCCGCAGATGTGGCCAAAATAGTTAAAAACAAAAAGTTAGCATTTAGGAATTATAAAAAAACCCAGAGTGAGGGAGACAGAATGATCTATAAGATTAGGCAGAAAGAGGCTAAGCAAGTTATAAGAGCTTCCAAATCACACACAGAAGAGAAAATAGCACAGTCAGTAAAAAAGGGGGATAAAACATTTTTTAGATACATAAATGAGAAAAGAAAAGTAAAACAAGGATTAGTTAGATTAAAAACAAAAGAAGGAAGGTATGTAGAAGAGGATAAAGGTCAGGCTGACTGCCTCAATGAATATTTTTGTTCTGTATTTACAGAAGAAAATGAAGGAAAGGGACCTCAGTTGAGAAAAAGGATAAATTAGTCATTTATTACACGTGAGTTTACAGAGGAAGAGGTTCTATTTCAACTGTCAAAAGTAAAGACAAATAAGTCAATGGGACCTGATGGAATACACCCAAAGCTATTAAAAGAGCTTAGTGGTGTACTAGCAAAACCATTAACAGATTTATTTAACCAATCATTGTTAACAGGAGTAGTCCCAGAAGATTGGAAGTTAGCGAATGTTGTGCCCATTTACAAGAAAGGTAATAGGGAGGAGTCGGGCAACTATAGGCCAGTAAGCCTTACTTCAGTAGTGGGGAAAGTGATGGAAACCATGTTAAAGGATAGGATTGATGAACATCTAAAAACACATGGATTTCAAGATCAGAGACAACATGGGTTTACTTCAGGGAGATCATGCCAAACTAATCTTATTGATTTTTTTGATTTGGTAACTAAAATTATAGATCAGGGTGGTGCAGTAGACATTGCTTACCTAGATTTCAGTAAGGCTTTTGACACTGTTGCACATAGAAGGCTTATCAATAAACTGCAATCTTTAAGTTTGGATTCCAATATTGTTGAATGGGTAAGGCAGTGGCTGAGTGACAGGCAACAGAGGGTTGTAGTTAATGGAATATATTCGAAGCTTGGACTTGTCACCAGTGGGGTACCTCAGGGATCTGTACTTGGACCCATTCTCTTTAATATTTTTATTAGTGATATTGCAGAAGGTCTTGATGGTAAGGTATGTCTTTTTGCTGATGATACTAAGATATGTAACAGGGTTGATGTTCCAGGAGGGATAAGCCAAATGGCAAATGATTTAGGTAAACTAGAAAAATGGTCAGAATTGTGGCAACTGACATTTAATGTGGATAAGTGCAAGATAATGCATCTTGGACGTAAAAACCCAAGGGCAGAGTACAGAATATTTGATAGAGTCCTAACCTCAACATATGAGGAAAGGGATTTAGGGGTGATTATTTCTGATGACTTAAAGGTAGGCAGACAATGTAATAGAGCAGCAGGAAATGCTAGCAGAATGCTTGGTTGTATAGGGAGAGGTATTAGCAGTAGAAAGAGGGAAGTGCTCATGCCATTGTACAGAACACTGGTGAGACCTCACTTGGAGTATTGTACACAGTACTGGAGACCGTATCTTCAGAAGGATATTGATACCTTAGAGAGGGTTCAGAGAAGGGCTACTAAACTGGTTCATGGATTGCGGGATAAAACTTACCAGGAAAGGTTAAAGGATCTTAACATGTATAGCTTGGAGGAAAGACGAGACAGGGGGGATATGATAGAAACATTTAAATACATAAAGGAAATCAACACAGTAAAGGAGGAGACTATATTTAAAAGAAGAAAAACTACCACAACAAGAGGACATAGTCTTAAATTAGAGGGACAAAGGTTTAAAAATAATATCAGGAAGTATTACTTTACTGAGAGGGTAGTGGATGCATGGAATAGCCTTCCAGCTGAAGTGGTAGAGGTTAACACAGTAAAGGAGTTTAAGCATGCGTGGGATAGGCATAAGGCTATCCTAACTATAAGATAAGGCTAGGGACTAATGAAAGTATTGAGAAAATTGGGCAGACTAGATGGGCCGAATGGTTCTTATCTGCCGTCACATTCTATGTTTCTGTTTCTCATAGGAAAGCATTCATAATGCTTTCCTATGGACGCTTGCGTCTTCTCACTGTGATTTTCACAGTGAGAAGCACGCAAACGCCTCTAGCGGCCAGCCACTAGAGGCTTTAGAGGCTGGATTAACCTATCTATAAACATAGCAGTTTCTCTGAAACTGCTATGTTTATTAAAAAAAGGGTTAATCATAGAGGGACCTGGCACCCAGACCACTTCATTAAGCTGAAGCGGTCTGGGTGCCTAGAGTGGTCCTTTAAACTCCCACTACTCTTGGACGATAGCAAAGGCTACAGTGTACATTTTTTTTACTACATACTAAAGATGCTGGCCATGAAGGAGTTGAATAAATTTGAGACTGGAGAAGACATTCTTAGTAGCATTTTCAGATGAGATTGGGAAAACTATTTGAAGCATTCCTTGTGTTGAGATATTTCAATTGATGTTTGATTTGTTACTTGCAAACAGCTGACAGTCCTCAATTTTGACAATAAACCTGATTTTCAATGGGGGTTGAATCATTTTGATTAAAACTGTACATACAGACATGGCCCAGCATACCTTTGATAGATACACAGAATCACTGTCATAAATATTGCAATATTTTCTCATACAGTGTGGACCATACATGGCTTGTGATTCCAGTTCTGCCATTGTGGGTTTGTCCTCTGTCCAACTTCTGGAAAACTCAGGGTATGCAGTCTACGAAGGAGTGCTTTGCAAATGGACAACCTTGAGTGTGGCTGGACAGCTGCCAGTCAATATGGTGATGGCACTAAACTTTGGCATGTCACTTGCCTGCCTCCTTGTGGCCAATCGTCCTTCCTCCAAATGTTCTGAGGTATATATGTATCTGAAAAAGAAGTGTAGAGACAAAGAGTAGAAAAGAAATTAAAAGATTGACAAAGGCAGCTACAAGGAGAGGTAAGTACTGATTTCGTAAGATTCAACCATCTCTTCAGTTTCTTCCAGAAATGTTGCATTGTTGTCATTTATTGTGATGTTTTTTGAAAATTAGTTAAATGAGACACCAAAAAGAAAGAAAATGGGGAGGGTAACAAGGGAAAATGAGAAAAAACCCTTCAGAGTGAGCAACCCATTGTTTAAATATAACTTTTATTAAAATCTAAATTAAAAACTCACTGTCCAGTGGCATAAGAGTCTATTTAATATGTGTCTGACCCCACACCTGTAGGTAGGTATGTAAAATCAATAAACCAAATATCTAGTTACATAATATCCCTTGGGAAAAAATATCTAGCTCATCAAAGGGATGGCTGAATAGTAAGAACTCTATCAGAAAAAAAACCATAGAAACAAAATGACAAGGAAAAAAAACTGCCTATGTCATTCAAAGAATAAAACTGTGTCACCAGTAAAACAGATACATATCTGTTATAATAGTAGAAGGAAACTAAGAAACAAAAAACAGAGATCAAACCAGAATGAAAGGAGAGAAAAAAAGTTAATTAAATTGAAGTGAAAGGGAGTGTGTTAGCTAAACATTCCGTTTGTCCAAGTAGGCAACTTTCACAAATCACTTTATTAAAATTGAAAAATATATATATATATCCATAATGTAATAATAAAACAATTCAAACACTGCCCAAAGAGATCATGTGAGCTGGAAATTGGGAATCCTCAAGCTGTGCCTTCGTGGGCACCCCTTATATCTAAACACCCACTTCCCCTAATCCTTCTCTCTCTCAAATTATAGTACGGGAAACTGGAGGAATGGGCTAAATTAAAATAACAAATCAAAAAGAAGAAAAAAAGAGCATAAATAAAGTGGGGTTACAATGTCTAATTTATATATATTGCCACAACATCATTGCAGCGGAGCTCCACTACCCCAACTGGGTGTCTCCGCTGAATTCTCCTTGTAGCTGGAAGAAGCATTGGTCAGTGATTATAACCCTTTCCCCCAGTAACTAGACGACATAGTTCTGGGAGTTTAACTCATTTTCATTGGGAAAGCACAGTCTTTTATACACGGACCCCCAGCATATGGTCCCTATTCATCCCAGAGTAAGTCCACCCAGGTGTCTCTGAGTCTGGGAGATAATGGAGTTCGACCTAGCTTAAGGTAATTATCTACCGGATGCAGAGAACACAACATGAAATTACCCCCAAATCACATGAAAACAATCAGAAACCCCAACACATCATACATCCCCAGATAGTTCTTGTCTGAGCGCCCAAGTTGGCAAAATAGCGCCCAGTCCATGGAGAATAGACAAATGGCCACCAGGGCATAGAATTGACCAGCCAGCAAAATTCATGCTGACAATAGTTACAGAGTAAATGTCCCTTCAGCCGGTCAATTGTCGGGAACTCCTGCAGACAAACAAAGGGGGGCTCTCTCTGGCTCTCAGAAAGCGATTAGTCCTTTCAGTCCATAGTACTCCAATTATCATAACCTCTACCATAGTACCTCCTCTCAAAATAACACTTTCCTGGCAGGTCAAAGGGGTTGACCAGGAATGGGGAAGTGATGCGACTGAGCTGGAGTTCCACATGCTTTGGTCCTGCTGGGATCTTGTGGCTTTCGGGAACCGAATGCCTGCCAGGGAAGAGGTGTTTAGCTTTGAGGGGAAAAAGTACAAAGTCAGGGGTAGTGAGATAGTTCTTTCATGAACAACTGAGAGGGTTATAATGTACGGTTTGCAACAATCGTCCCTTACCTTACAACACCACCACACTAAAACAAACATCCCAACGTGTGTTTCACCAATAACTGGTTCTTCCAGACATTGTAACCCCACATTATTTATTATGTTTTCTTCTTCTTTCTTTTTGGTGTTTTGTTGTACATATTTGTACATGCACCTGAATACAGTGTTTGGAAACTGACAGTCTCTATGGTCTTTCCTATTTCTGTGCTGGTGGTGAAGCAGGAAAGACCATAGAGACTAGCTTTCCGTTTCACACACTGTCTGTTCGGGTGTTTGTGCATGACTGAAGGATCCTGTCATATACTAAAGGTAGGAATGAGTTTTTTTCATTTTGTTTAATATATTTCCATTCAATACTTGATGAAGCTGTACAAAGCTGTATTGCCAGCACTATAATATACTATACCCCTACCAAGGGGTAATAAACCCTGACTGTACTTACCCAATTCCAGCGATGATGTCCCTCTGCGCTGGGTTGGTGCTCCGCCTTCTCTGATGTATCCAGAAATGGCAAACACCACAAGCGCATTAGGCCCTCCCCATAGGAAACATTGCTACCATGCTTTCCTATTGAAATATTTCTAGTGATGGATATTCTAATGCAGAGTGTGAGGACATCCAGCGTCAGTTATACGATCACAATTTGCCTAGCAAGCAGGAAGTGCTTAACCCTGCAAAAACCCTTCTCCTCCAGCATCGTTTCATGGAGTCAATCTCTATGAAAGGCCAGAAAGAGCTTCTAGTGGCTGTCTGGGAGACATCCACAAGAGGCTGTCTTAACCCCTCCATGTGAACATTGCTGTTTCTCTGAAACTGTAATGTTTGCAACTGCAGGACTACGAGTAAATTTAAGTACCTTGTACATTTAAAAAAAACAACTCATTTCTAAAATAAATGTAAATAAATAAAATTGCATTTGCGCTATAAAATTAGTTACTGTGGCACTGATGGGCAGTAATGAAATTTTACCATCAACAAAGAAATAAAAGCTGGTGGTAGATATTAAAAGTTGACTAAACTAAACATAGTTTTGAGATGACAGTTGTCTTTTATGCTGGGTGTTTTGAATAGGCCCGTTAATACTCTGATAGCAGCAGACCTCTTGGTCTGTGCAAAGCAGGCTGCAGATGCTGAAAGTCCGAATTTGCAACAAATTAACAAAATTTCACGTTTTTGATTTATTTAAATTCATTTTTTATATAAAACCAAATATGAATAGTGAGAAAATTGAATGTCAGAGTAGTGCAGGCAAGCCACTATATACGGGGATGCACTCCCTGTATCCCTTAAAAAAACAAATGTGAGTGTTTTTATCCTATATGTTTTACTATTTTCTTATTAAAGTTTGCACTATGATGTTCTCTACTTTTCTATTTTTTTCCATGTGAATGTTCCATGTCCATCTACTGGAGGGTAATTATAGTCACCATTTGTTTTTGTGATAAGTGGCGCCCTATTTCTGTATTGTATATACAGTTCTGTTTGCACATTAAACTCATTTTTTCTTTAGTTTTATTTTAGTTTTGAATAGCTCTTAATTCATTATCTAAATATTCATCTAATTTTAGGATAACATTCCTAGTAAGAAATAATTGGTCAAGTACTATCATCGAGATTCATGATCTCAACCATTGGAAAGCATTAGTAGGCTATTGCACATACATGGATAAATGCTGCACTGCACCAATCAGATGATCTCTATCGGGCCATCTGATTGATAAAGCAGAGTTCTACTCGGCTGTTTTGTCAGAAGTGCCTTAAAAATGCTTAAACTTGCAAGGATAAAATGGGGGGAGGGTGGAACCAAGACTTCTTCATTGAGATGAAATGGTGTTGGTGCACGTACTGTCCCGTTAAATGTCATTTGCATGTTTTTTTTCTTAAAAGACAAATGTCATCAAAATTTCACTTCACGTTTTTTTAAAAAGTTAATCACATTTAATGTAACTTAATAACTTTTTTAAAAATGATATATAGATTGCCGTGAAAAACAAAAAACAAAAAATACATAATTTTCATTAAATGCAATAAACTTTAAAAAACAAGAAGTGAAAATTTGATGACAGTTGTCCTTTAATTTACAGCGAAGTTAAAAAGCTACTCTAATTATCATAACCTCTACAGCCCACTCTAGTGACAGACTCAAGGCACCATAACCACTTCAAACCACTGTAGTAGTCAGTGTGCCTTTGTAACCCTATAATATATACAACATGTTAGCCTACAAAATCTCCTGAAATATCATTTGTGGTGGAATTCATCATCTTAGCATTTGGAAAGAAACTTTGTCTCCACAGACATTCTGTGTAAGAATGCAGGTGAGCTTTAGAACCAATATCCAATTCCATATTTAATCTGATCTCATTCCACATGCATTACGGCTATGGTAACCACATTTTCGTAAACAAAACCGGAGACATTTAATATATTTATAGAACTGTAGTGATGTTATAATTTAATGAAATAAAATCTAAACAGTATTTTCTCTAACATTCCTGATCCAGTGGTAAAGATGTTTAGACTGGCCCTTTAACTGTCAAATAGTCAAAAAGACTATTTTACTCTAAATTTTGCAGTTCAGTTTTCCCTTTGCTACAGTTTAGAGTTGTGAAAGGAAAGCATGAGTTGAGGTGACAAACAGGCCGACAAGGACAGGAACACATGTGAAGAATCAGGCCAAGGACAGACAGTGCGATCAATAAAGAGAATCCGAGAATCTGAATATATTGTTAAGCCGAGAGATTTATGAAGTTGACCAACTTACATACCTTCGGTTAGACCCCAGCCCAAAATGAATTTTCTGTTTCATTTGTAACTAGAGATTTTATATTCAGTAGGCTTGTGGACTATACATATTTTTGGGATACGGGAATTTCAACCAAATGTCAATTTCACTCGGCTGGATTTAGGATATAGGATGCTGATTTGGAAATGAATCAAAACAAAAAAATGGCACAAAAATAGGCCAACGATTGTACTACAAAATATTTACATACAGGTGGTCCTCACTTTACGACCTAACTGTTTTACGATGGCTCACACTTATGACCAGCTCTCTAGTGTGGGGATTCAAGGGATTCCCCACGTTAGACAGCTGGTCTATATTCAGGGAATTTTCCCCGAACATGGATTACAGGGATTCTCTGCGCTGCTGCGTTTGTCTATGTTCGGGGAAATTTTCCCTAACATAGACCCGCACTGGTGTGCATGCTCTGCAGCGCATCCTCACTTACCGACCAATTCATTTTATGACCGAGTCATAAGAATGGAACCCAGTCAGTAAGTGAGGAGTAGCTGTAATCGAATATAGTCAAGACATTGTTAAACACATATCTGCACACCAGTCAAGCCATAAGACTTGCTTTTCCCATAGAAATATAAAATTTGCAGTGATGTTACTGCTGCAAGGGATTCTGGGTGGGCATATGCAAATTGATCAACAAAGAATCACATTTTTGCTTCATTCCATTTTAAACATGGATTCCTTGGATTTCATGTTTGCTGTATAAAACAGGGTTAAAACACAACTCAGGAAGAAATAAAAAGCCAGTGAACCACTCATGCTTTGGATCTATTCCTGAGTTGTGTTTCCAAACTGTTGTATACAGCATGACATGTGCACAGACGTTATTCGGCATGTGCTAACTATACTTAAATAATACACGGACACCAATTATTCTGTTGGAGTATAATGTCCACAGCTTTATTAATTATTAAAATATTTCAATTAACAATTTAGGGTCATTGTCAACAGTAATAACTTCGTTCCGCTGCGTCCCCCAAAATACCCCTGACAATGACCCTACCAAAGAACAATATGAACATTTATAAATAATACATAACGAATAACACCCGGCCTACCAAAGAGGCCCCACAACATTTGTCTACCTGCAGGGGTGTACCCAGACACCCCTACACCCCTTGGTTCGTAGCCACCGACAGGCTCGAACCTACCAAACACTTTAACTCCGGCCTACTCCAGCTTAGACCTTGGCCTAACACTTTCTTAACCCACAAAATTCCTGTTTAACCAAGCTGTTATAATCTTAGTATCTCTCACTATACTCTGTGCTGTTACAATCTTAGTATCTCTCACTATACTCTGTGCTGTTACAATCTTAGTATCTCTCACTATACTCTGTGCTGTTACAATCTTAGTATCTCTCACTATACTCTGTGCTGTTACAATCTTAGTATCTCTCACTATACTCTGTGTTACAATTTAGTATCTCTCACTATACTCTGTGCTGTTACAATATTAGTATCTCTCACTATACTCTGTGCTGTTACAATATTAGTATCTCTCACTATACTCTGTGCTGTTACAATCTTAGTATCTCTCACTATACTCTGTGCTGTTACAATCTTAGTATCTCTCACTATACTGTGCGCTGTTACAGTCTTAGTATCTCTCAGTATACTCTGTGCTATTACAATATTAGTATATTTCACTATACTCTGTGCTGTTACAATCTTAGTATCTCTCACTATACTCTGTGCTGTTACAATCTTAGTATCTCTCACTATACTCTGTCCTGTTACAATATTAGTATCTCTCACTATACTCTGTGCTGTTACAATCTTAGTATCTCTCACTATACTCTGTGCTGTTACAATCTTAGTATCTCTCACTATACTCTGTGCTGTTACAATCTTAGTATCTCTCACTATACTCTGTGCTGTTACAATCTTAGTATCTCTCACTATACTCTGTGCTGTTACAATCTTAGTATCTCTCATTATACTCTGTGCTGTTACAATCTTAGTATCTCTCACTATACTCTGTGCTGTTACAATCTTAGTATCTCTCACTATACTCTGTGCTGTTACAATCTTAGTATCTCTCACTATACTGTGCGCTGTTACAGTCTTAGTATCTCTCAGTATACTCTGTGCTATTACAATATTAGTATATTTCACTATACTCTGTGCTGTTACAATCTTAGTATCTCTCACTATACTCTGTGCTGTTACAATCTTAGTATCTCACACTATACTCTGCGCTGTTACAGTCTTAGTATCTCTCAGTATACTCTGTGCTGTTACAATCTTAGTATCTCTCACTATACTCTGCGCTGTTACAATCTTAGTATCTCTCATTATACTCTGTGCTGTTACAATCTTAGTATCTCTCACTATACTCTGTGCTGTTACAATCTTAGTATCTCACACTATACTCTGTGCTGTTACAATCTTAGTATCTCTCATTATACTCTGTGCTGTTACAATCTTAGTATCTCTCACTATACTCTGTGCTGTTACAATCTTAGTATCTCTCACTATACTCTGTGCTGTTACAGTCTTAGTATCTCTCACTTTACTCTGCGCTGTTACAATCTTAGTATCTCTCACTATGCTCTGTGCTGTTACAATCTTAGTATCTCTCACTATACTCTGCCCTGTTACAATCTTAGTATCTCTCACTATACTCTGTGCTGTTACAATCTTAGTATCTCTCACTATACTCTGTGCTGTTACAATCTTAGTATCTCTCACTATACTCTGCACTGTTACAGTCTTAGTATCTCTCACTATACTCTGTGCTGTTACAATCTTAGTATCTCTCAGTATACTCTGTGCTGTTACAATATTAGTATCTCTCACTATACTCTGCCCTGTTACAATCTTAGTATCTCTCACTATACTCTGCGCTGTTACAATCTTAGTATCTCTCACTATACTCTGCACTGTTACAGTATTAGTATCTCTCATACTCTGCGCTGTTACAATCTTAGTATCTCTCACTTTACTCTGTGCTGTTACAATCTTAGTATCTCTCACTTTACTCTGTGCTGTTACAATATTAGTACCTCTCACGCTGGGTTTCGCTAGGTTTGATACCTTTAATGCCTTATTACTTTTGCCTTCTCTCTCTGGTTTAGTAGGAAATGAAGTCTAGACCTTTAATAATATAGCCCATGGGATTGGAGGGGCTGTTTTAACCTTTTAGGGATCTAAAATCAGACTAGGGTGAAGACCAATCCAATCATTGAGAACTGTACTGCGATGCTGAAAGAGTTAATCATTTCTTTTTATTTTTTAAATACACCTCAAATATTATTATCCTTAAAAAGCACATAAAATAAGCAGCATTGCATGAATGTTAGCTAGATGTATTACTAAACGTTTATCGCTATATAAAGCATTACATATCACGATGCTCAGTAACCATCATCACCATTATAACCGATGTCACCGGTCTATGGTATATGATCTATGGTGCTTTATGAAGGAATCTCTTGTGGTTATTGGAAAAGGCCAATCTCCCACCAAAGGTGCTTTGTGAATGTGCAGCAGGCTGTGGTCTGGAAAGGGTTAATCCCAGGACAGGATTCTTGCATTCCCCTAAAGGAGGTGCCTTTGGTGATAGTCTGCTGTGTGCTGCCCTCCTTGGGAAGCTGCTGGGAAGCTGTACTACAAATCTTGACGTAGTTGTGTCATGCTGATTTTCACACTCTCTCTCTCCAGCTTTATAGCTGTGGGACGCAGCTCCTGAAGCCAGCAAGTTCTGCTACCCCTGGGGCTGGAAACATGTTCCGTGAAGCCAGAGAAGTTCGCTTTCTCCTGGGATTTTCTGTGCTTTTCATCGCCTCTCACACAGAAGCCAAAGCGAAAGTTCGTAAGTAACACAAAACCCATTCACGTGGGAAATTGGGGAACCAGGATAAGACGCTGTCATCGATCTTCACACAGCGAGACTTTTTCTGGTGCAGTGGAGAGAAACGTGCCTAACATGTCATAGACAGGTCTGTAGAAAGCCTGAAACACGAGCGCAACAAGTGGGCAAAATATGATAACAGCAGGTTTTGGCGTGTAACATGATCACGCTAGTGTAAATGTTACACCACAGAGGGCAAGACGTTTTAGACGGATTGGTTACGGTGATAATGAATGTAAGCAGTGCTGGGGACAGCTGGACAGTTAGACTTGGACATGGGACGATAAGGCAGCGGAACTCTCAGGTGCAGAATGGGAGTGTGACAGCCGGAGGAATATAAGGGATTAGAGGGCATCAGGAATAAAGACACAGAGAGGCGAGGGCATCAGGAACAAAGAGACAGAGAGGCGAGGGCATCAGGAATAAAGAGACAGAGAGGTGAGGGCATCAGGAATAAAGAGACAGAGAGGTGAGGGCTTCAGGAATAAATAGACAGAGAGGTGAGGGTATCAGGAATAAAGAGACAGAGAGGTGAGGGTATCAGGAATAAAGAGACAGGGAGGTGAGGGTATCAGGAATAAAGAGACAGAGAGGTGAGGGTATCAGGAATAAAGAGACAGGGAGGTGAGGGTATCAGGAATAAGGAGACAGAGAGGCAAAGGCATCAGGCAATACATTGTGCAAGGAGATAGGGTATTAAGTAATATAGAAGGCAAGAGGCGAGAGTATTAGGGAATAGATACAGCGATGGCTGAGAGTATTATGGAAGAGATACAGCGATGGCTGAGAGTATTAGGAAATAGATACAGCGATGGCTGAGAGTATTAGGGAATAGATACAGCAATGGCTGAGAGTATTAGGGAATAGATACAGCAATGGCTGAGAGTATTAGGGAATAGATACAGCGATGGCTGAGAGTATTGGGGAATAGATACAGAGATGGCTGAGCGTATTAGGGAATAGATACAGCGATGGCTGAGAGTATTAGGGAATAGATACAGAGATGGCTGAGAGTATTGGGGAATAGATACAGCGATGGCTGAGAGTATTAGGAAATAGATACAGAGATGGCTGAAAGTATTGGGAAATAGATACAGAGATGGCTGAGAGTATTAGGGAATAGATGCAGAGATGGCTGAGACTATTGGGGAATAGATACAGAGATGGCTGAAAGTATTAGGGAAAAGATACAACAATGGCCGAGAGTATTAGGGAATAGATACATCGATGACTGAGAGTATTAGGAAATAGATACAGAGATGGCTGAAAGTATTGGGGAATAGATACAGAGATGGCTGAGAGTATTAGGGAAAAGATACAACAATGGCCGAGAGTATTAGGGAATAGATACATCGATGACTGAGAGTATTAGGAAATAGATACAGAGATGGCTGAAAGTATTGGGGAATAGATACAGAGATGGCTGAGAGTATTAGGGAATAGATGCAGAGATGGCTGAGACTATTGGGGAATAGATACATCGATGGCTGAGAGTATTAGGGAGCAGAGACAGTGAGGGGTTAATGTATTGATAATACAAAATAAGAGTTGATGGTATAACCCTGTAGAGATAGTCAGAGGAGATTAAGTAACAGAAACAATGAAAGTATTAGGGATCCGAGACTGTTAGATTGTTGGGTAACAGATACAGTAAAAGTAGTGGGTATTAGAATTTGGTAGCATATAGAAAGAAGAGAGGGGTAATGAGATGTAAATATACACGAGAATAGAGACTGAGATTACTGAGGGTCTTAGGTAGTAGAGGGACCCAGAAGAGATTAGAGACAGTAAGAATTGAGGGCATTAGGTAATAGAGACAGTGATATGTGATGGTATTACATTATAAGAATAGTAAAATATGGGGATTAGGTAATAAAAACAATAAGATTCATAGGGAAAAGAGACAGTAAGAATATTAGGATTTAGAGACAATGAGACAACAGAGACAATTAGAGAAGTGAGGGTATTAGGTGATATAGACAGTACGAGGTGAGGGTATTAGGTAACATAGACAGTGAGAGGTGAGGGTATTAGGTGATATACACAGTAAGTGGTGAGTGTATTAGATGATCTAGACAGTGAGAGGTGAGGGTATTAGGTAACAGAGACCATGAGAGGTGAGGGTATTTGGTGATATAGACAGTGAGAGGTGAGGGTATTATGTGATATAGACAGTAAGATGTAAGGGTATTAGGTAATATAGACAGTAAGATGTGAGGGTATTAGGTGATATAGACAATAAGAGCTGAGGGTATTAGGTAACAGAGCCAGTCAGAGCTGATGGTATTAGGTGATATAGACAATGAGAGGTGAGGGTATTAGGTGATATAGACAGTAAGAGCTGAGGGTATTAGGTGATATAGACAGTAAGAGCTGAGGGTATTAGGTGATATAGACAGTGAGAGGTGAGGGTATTAGGTGATATAGACAGTGAGAGGTGAGGGTATTAGGTGATATAGACAATGAGAGGTGAGGGTATTAGGTTATATAGACAGTGATGAGAGGTAAGGGTATTAGGTGATATAGACAATGAGAGGTGAGGGTATTAGATGATATAGACAGTAAGAGGTGAGGGTACTAGGTAATATAGACAGTGAGAGGTGAGGGTACTAGGTAATATAGACAGTAAGAGGTGAGGGTACTAGGTAATATAGACAGTGAGAGGTGAGGGTATTAGATGATATAGACAGTAAGAGCTGAGGGTATTAGGTGATATAGACAGTAAGAGCTGAGGGTATTAGGTGATATAGACAGTGAGAGGTGAGGGTACTAGGTAATATAGACAGTGAGAGGTGAGGGTATTAGGTGATATAGACAGTGAGAGGTGAGGGTATTAGGTAACATAGACAGCAAGAGGTGAGGGTATTAGCGAATATAGACAGTACGAGGTGAGGGTATTAGGTTATATAGACAGTACGAGGTGAGGGTATT
>OW240912.1:408776653-408800274 GCA_933207985.1 Pelobates cultripes | reverse complement strand
AACTTTATGTCCACCTCCGTTACTGAAATAAAACCAGCTAAAAATAATCAAAACTTATATGGAATCCAGTGCCACATCACTGACTTCCTTGTCTTTGGTCCACTCAAATGCTTTCCATATAGAAGCATTTAGTTTGGACTTTTTGACTAAAGGGAGGAAGTGCGAGTGACAGAAAGAGGGAGAAGGAATTTTTTCCTTGAAAAAGAAAAAAAAAATACCTTTCAGGGTATAAAGAATGGGCAAATTGTACATCCCCAGCTAGCAAAGCATTAAGGGAGTTGTAGGACAGTTGAGGATCTACCTATTAGCTACCTTTGTGCTAGGGGAGTTTGTTGAACTTCCAATAGTTTGGAATGACTTACTAAGGAGTGCATGTGCAGTGCTCTGGGTCAGCTAGTAACAGGTTATGATTTATTTAAAATGGACATAAACTGAACTTAAAAATAAAACTAAACTTGAGAATAACAATTCACTTTGAATTGTAGTTAACAGAAATCAAACTTGTAAAATTGTTGATAAAAATAGCCAAACCTTGACTGTAGCAGGATTAAATAATTAATATCAAATAACTATTTAGTCTAAAAGAGATACTATAGTGCAGGGGTAGGCAACCTTTTAGCAACACTGTGCCAAAATAAGATTGGGATATCCCGTAGTGTGCCGGTCCTATTTTTTTAAACTGAGGTGTGTATGTTGCCGTATTCCGCTTGTGTTATTTATACTGCAGTTGCTTTGTATTGTTGTATTTGTGCGTATATGAGCTATTATATTGTATATGTTCATGAGTAGTTTGTGGTATCGTGTATGATACATATGAATGTGGGCTGTGTATGGGGGCTGCTTATGGAAATGTGTGAGTGTGTAGGATATGTCACATTGTGTATATGTGAGGGGCTGTTTGAGGTATTGCATGTGAGACACTGCATGTGGGGTTGTGTGCATGTATGTGGATTGTTCGTGCAGATTGTGTGTTGTGTTTGTGTGTGAGCTGTTCGTATTATCTGTATGAGGGGAGGGTTATTCTGCAGCTCTGCATATATCTAGCAGTGTGGGTGGCTTCCCAGTGGGGACCTGGCTGGCCAGGTATAGGTCAAGGACAGGAGCTGCAACAGCAGCTGCAGGCTGCTCTACTCCAGTGTGGATTCCCATTCACAAGTGCTGGGAGGAAATTATCTGAGATCACTTCCTCTATGTGCTGCAAGGCATAAGTTGAGGATTTACCACCTTTTCTGAAAGTTTCAGGCCAGAGCCTGTTTGGCTCTAGCAGGCTTGAGTGCCGTGCAGAGACACCTCGAGTGCCGTACATGGCACACGTGCCATAGGTTGCCTACCCCTGCTATAGTGCCAGTAAAGCTAAGCTGTTTTCCTTGCACTATAGGTTCCTACAGACCTCGTAGAGGTGGAGTTAACCCTGAGAGGTAATTATAGCAGTTTCTCAGAAACTGCAATAATTACCACTGTAGGGTTAAGGGACATGGTACATTGCACCCAGACCACTATTCTGCTGTTAAAAGAGAGGATGCTGCATTGGCATGGTTGGCAAACGGTACAAAAATGGTTTGACATCTTACCGTGGAATGGAGACAGTGGGCTGTAGTGATTATGGAGCTTGGACTGTTCTTTTAAGCAAAATTAAATGAAAAAGATTTGATAATAAAACACAGAATATTGCAAGCATTGTGTAAGAATTGCTTCAATACAAAGTAAATCTAGTATATTGTAAAATAAAGAAAGTTCAAAGGCTATGAATGAGACGGTAAATGTAGATTAATTCCAACCACTTTTTGTAAACCTATACAAGACTCATAATATGAGGCAACATTAAAGACACATTAAATTTTATACCCCACGTCACCAGCAGACAAGAATTGTTACTGCCCCCCTATTTCTGTAAATGCCACCAGACTAACTTCCAACACAGGCTGGTTTAGTAGAGGAATGAAAACACACCTTGATGTCCCCTCACTACAAAAGATGCATTATTTTTAATGCTTCTTCTATGTGGACACAAGTATCTGACCATAGACAGGAAAGTCTCTTGTGTATTTTTTTGACCCATTTCCTTCTCTTTACTAGATATTCAATGTTTGCCTCTGACCTTGTATAGTCTGGGTTTGCAAAACGTACAGTTTATACGAAAACAAGTAGGGATCGACCGATTATCGGTCTGGCCGATATTCCGTATTTTCGGCAATATCGGTATCGGCAAATAGAGATATCGATATTGACGATAATACAAAGCAGGACCACCGGGCCCATGACAAGCCCGACGGTCCTGGGGGGCCCAGCAAGCGTTTACTTACCTTCCCAGCAGCTCTTCAGTGTAAATCTTGCAAATCCTGCGCGCTGTGCGCGAGATTTACATAGAGGAGCTGAAAGGAAGGTAAGTAAGCACTTGCTGCAGGCCCCCACTGCACAGTCCAAGCCATGGGACAACCAGGGAATGCCATATGCCCCCTCCCTGGCCAAGTAAGAAGCAGGGGGGGGGGAAATAATGTTAAAAAAATAAATAAAAAATAAATAAAAGTATATTATGCCTCCCCTTCATTTTACACAAAACACACACTCTGCATTATATACACACACACACACACACACTACATTCCCTATACACACACACTACACAAATACACACTGCATTCATTATACACACACACACTACACAAATACACACTGCATTCATTATACACACTCACACACACACTACACAAATACACACTGCATTCATTATACACACACACACACACACACTACACAAATACACACTGCATTCATTATACACACACACACTACACAAATACACACTGCATTCATTATACACACACACACTACACAAATACACACTGCATTCATTATACACACACACTACACAAATACACTGAATTCATTACACACACACACACACACACTACACAAATACACACTGCATTCATTATATAGACACACACACTGCATTCATTTTATATACACACACACACACACACACAAATACACTCTGCATTCATTATATATACACAAACACACATCTCCCCTGTCTAAACACACTGCATCCACTACATGTGGCATGTATATTTTGTGCCTTTACCTTTATAAAAAAAAAAAATTTCCAGCATTCCAGCAGCCCCTGCAGTATGTAAAGTTACCTGCCGCCGCGATCCCTTTTACATAATTATTTGATTTTATGAATTAGGGTTTGAGGGACCTGCCTGAAGACTCAGGCATGTCCAGAGAGTTTAATTAGCAAACCTTATATTTACCCTGTAACTTTGCAAAACACCATATAACCTGTACATGAGTGGGTACAGTTTTACTAATCAGACTTCGCTGAATACAAACAGTAGTGTTTTAAAACAGTAAAATGTATCACGACGATTAAACAGTTTGATAGCCTGGCAGAAATTGTGAAATTTTGCCATTGATTTTGAAAACATGACCATTCATGCAAATAAAAGTATTTTATTAAAGGATAGTGATCATATGAAGCAATTTATTATCAGATATTTGTTTGGCTCCTTTATAAAGCGGCACTGTCATGGCCAAATCCAGTCTTTTTTTTTTTAACCCCCCTCCATCTAATTGTCCCCCTAGTTATCCCCAAATGCCCCTAAGCTCCCCATATTACCTCTTTTTTAATCTTTATTTTGTGCCCCGACCTAGGTCCTGGGCGCCAACATCTTTGTGTGGGTAGATAAAGTCCCTATGGGACACTTCATCTGCCCACACTAGATAGTGCTGTGAAATTCCCGCGCATGTCCAGTTAAACACTTGGGCATTCAAACGGAATTAATAGAAATGTCAGACGAACAAACAAACACCGAATATAAGTGTTCGTTTGTTTATTACAAGGAGGGAGCTACCGGCTCGCAGCTCCCTCCTTGTAAAATGTAAAAATAGAAGCGGCAGGGAGCAGTGCTCCCCACCACTTGCTTGGCCCCCCCATGTCCACCCTCACTCTGTCGGGGTCCATATGACCCCCATATTAGCATAAGGGAGATTAAAATCTAAACACTGAGCAGCCTGTGGCCTGCAAATGGGGGCTATTCAACTAAATGTGGGACATAGGGTCCCCCTTGGCCCCAACCCCTGAGCGACGGCCAGAGAGTCCCCTTGGCCCACGAGTGGGGAGCGGCGGGTGAGGGCCCTAAATTACAATAGGGGGGCCATAAATGAAAATAGGGTGGGATTCCAAACCAACTAGAGTGCTCGGAGTCAAATTGTGGGTGTGGGAAGGCATTATAAGCCTTTTCCCGTCCTGTGGAGCTCAATGTGCGCCATGCACTCGCCGGGTGAAGATGCTTTAATTTTTTTAGTAGTTTTTTTTTCCCCCTGCAAATTTTTTTTTTTTTGCGCTCTGTTTTTTTTCTGACCAGAATTATGTTTTTTTTTTTGTTTTTTTTTGGCCTTTTCTGGGGCTGAAAAAAAATAAGGTTTTAGAAAAAAATAAGACATCTAATGGTAAATATGATTTTTTCCCCCTCCAGCTATTTAGTTTGATTGCCTCCACCCTCACTATTTTTTTTTTATGGTGAGGGGGGTAGGTAGGGATTAATTTAATTTTATTTGGGCTTGGGGGCCCCTAGTCACCAGGGAGGAAAGGGGGTATTTTTACACTTGGCGCACTTTGTTCCTCCACTGGTGAAGCAGTGGAAACCTCCATAAGGGAAATAGTCCCTACATTTGTCTTAAGATTTAAAGAAAGCTAGAGCAGACAGGAAGAAAAGAAGTACAAATCCGGACAGAATGAGAGAAGAGGAATCGATTAGGGAAAGGTAAGTTCGGCATGACAGTGCCTCTTTAAATGGTAATGATAACAGAAATGACCCAAATGGCCCTGATCAAAAGTTTAGTAGACAACTGCAATATTTATAGTTGCAGGGTTAAGGGTAGTGGGAGTTGGCACCCAGACCACTCCAATGGGCAGAAGTGGTCTGGGTGCCTGGAGTGTCCCTTTAAGTTTGCCTCAGATATAGTGAAAACACTAAAATTGGATGTTGACCCCAAATAAGTCTCTGGTCATTTATATTGCAAGAGGCCTGATAAACACATTGCCAGGAGGAAGCAATCCTGTATCTGATATATAAAGTAATGCCATATACAATCCGCCAGCCTGCATTACTGCCCATGTAGTAATACAGCATGGGGCCATCACATGACAGCAGGGTTAACCCTGTCCCTCCCGGCCGGAGATATGGTTAGTGCTGGCGATGCGCATGCTCCCCGGCCGCACCGCGCTCCGCACTCTGTGTGCCTGGCAGCTATCAGCGTAGTGCTGGGGAAGGAGGGGGCGCTCACCTTTGGCTGCCGGTGTTGGTAGCGGGTATTGCTGTATGTGACAGGAGCCAGACTCGGGGTCTCCCAGCAGCGGCCGGCGGTCCTCCTCCCCCCCATCCTCGCTGCCGCTCTGCCATTCCTTCATGGTCCTCTCCCTCACTAACATCCCGTGCTGGGAGACTTCATGTCCGGCTCGGTGCTCAGCCTTCCCATCCAGCAACACACACAGACCCCACCTCCTCCTCACTGCTCCTCCCCGGCACTGATCAGCTGCTCCAACCCAGCCACACAGCACAGAGACAGGCCTGCAACTCCCACTGTGCTCAGCCAGCCGCACAAGTAGGATCATTCCTAGCAGATTTTATTGGGACGTGCACCCCCACACAAACAATAGCTTGACACAGCACCTGACAACTGCTATTATTAGCTTACTAAAACTGGGACAAACTAAGAGCACTAAAAACAGGCTCACGATCTTCAACACCCACGATGCTCGGCCAGTAATTTAACTTTTAACCACAGCTGGTGTGACACATGTTGCCTATTTATGTTTGACAGCAAGCACACAGAACACTTACCAGTAAACTAAGAATGTTATATCCCATCTTTTGTGTAAAATATATTTCCATATTATAAAGAAAATACAGTTTGAGGATTTCAAAATATGAAATGCTGTGGCTTCATATTGACATATGGGAAACATTTTATATATAATCACTATATTGATTAATATCACGATGTTTTGTTGTTTTTTTAATTTAGTTGGTGTGGAATATATAGCCCCTTTTTCTTCTTAAAAAGGGAGCTTTTTAACCCCTTAAGGACAAATAAGATGTGTGACATGTCATGATTCCCTTTTATTCCAGAAGTTTGGTCCTTAAGGGGTTAAAGAGATTTATTAAGTCATGTTTTAGCGCGTATATGTATTTTTTTCTATTATGGTAATTCAGTCAGATCCAAGTTATCCCCTGGTTATACTGTTTAATTAACTGCTACCTCCAACTTTCCTCTCACTGTGGCTTCATACCTCAATTTTTTTCACATGTGTTGTGTTGCAATCTTATGCTGTAGTTTTAAATATATATTTTTTTTATCACACCAACCTACACTCAAAGTCAATACCCAGGGGCGGGCTGGGCCGGGGGGCAGGGAGGCAATTGCCCCCCAGGCCGCCCTAAATTCCTGTAAGGCCGGCCGCGGCGGGCCGGCCCTTTAAATACTGCAGCCGCCTGAGCGCTCTGTTAAGAGCCTCAGGCGGCTGCAGCTTCTCCCCTCCCCTCCCCTGTAGCGTGGCCGAGCTGCACTCCGGTCCGCGGTGGCCGGCCAGCCGGCCGGAGTGATAGGAGGGTGCACACTGAGTGTGCACTTCCTGTCAGTCCGGCCGGTTACAGGAAACAGAAACTCCTGTTCCGCGCGGAGTTTCTGTTTCCTGTTACCGACCGGACTGACAGGAAGTGCACACTGAGTGTGCACCTTCCTATCACTCCGGCCGGCCGGCCACCGCGGACCGGAGTGCTGCTCGGCCACGCTACAGGGGAGGGGGTAAGAAGAGAGGGAGGAGGGGAGGGGGTAAGAAGAGGGGAGGGAGGGGAATAAGAAGAGGGGGGAATAAGAAGGGGGGATAAGAAGAGGGGAGGGGGGATAAAGAGGAGAGGGGAATAAGAAGAGGGGAGGGGGGATAAAAAGGGGGGAATAAGAAGAGGGGAGGGGGGAATAAGAAGAGGGGAGGGGGAATAAGAAGAGGGGAGGGGGGAGTAAGAAGAGGGGAGGGGGAGTAAGAAGGAGGGGAGATAAGAAAAAGAGGGGGGTAAGAAGAAGAAGGGGTGAGTAAGAAAAAGATGGGGGAGTAAGAAGAAGAAGAGGAGGGAGTAAGAAGAAGAGGAGGGAGTAAGAAAAAGAGGGGGGAGTAAGAAGAAGAAGAGGGGGGAGTAAGAAGAGGGAGAGGGGGAATAAGAAAAGGGGGAGGGCGGAGTAAGAGGGAGAGGGGGAATAAGAAAAGGGGGAGGGCGGAGTAAGAAGGAGGGGAGATAAGAAAAAGAGGGGGGTAAGAAGAAGAAGAAGGGGTGAGTAAGAAAAAGAGTGGGGAGTAAGAAGAAGAAGAGTGGGGAGTAAGAAGAAGAAGAGTGGGGAGTAAGAAGAAGAAGAGGGGGTAAGAAGAAGGGTGAGTATGAAGAAATGGGGGGAGTAAGAAGAAGAAGGGGGAGGAAGAGGAAGAAGAAGAAGGGGGGTAAGAAGAAGAAGGGGGAGCAATAAGAAGAAGGGGGGTTAAGAAGAACAGGTGGGGGAGTAAGACGACCAAGGGGGGAAGTATGAAGAACATAGGGAGGAGGGGGGTAAGACGAACACAGGGGGTGTGAGGAGAACACATAGAGGGAGGAGTGAGAAGAGCACAGGGAGGGTGGGTGAGTGTGAGAAGAGACCGCTAGGGGAGGGTGGGGGAGAGGAGAGACCACTAAGGTGCAGGGGAGAGCTCTACGGGACAGAAGGGGCAGCTCTATAGGACAGGGGCCAAGACAGGGAGCTCTTTCACACTACGCGCGCGCACACACACACAATGCATCCCTATACATACACAGAAACACAACATGCTTCCCTTACACACAGAGAAACACACAATGCATCCATTACACACACACACACAATGCAACCCTTACACACAAAGACAATGCATCCTTTGCACACATACACAGAAACAGACAATGCAAACCCGTACACACATATGCAAACACACACACTTCTTTTCTTACATACACACAGAAACACAATGCATCTCTTACACTCAATGCACACACATACAGACACACACCTTGCATCCCTTATGCATACAAACACAGATTCACACAATGCATCCCTTACACACAACCAGAAACACATAATACATCCCTTATACACAAATACACACTGCTTCCACTACACACAAACACATCACCTGCACAAACTGGTAACCCTATACACTACATACCATAAGCACACATATTAGATCCTCTACAATAACACATAACACATCCCCTACACACTCCACTCCCTGTGAGCGAACTCATGGGTGGGTGGAACTTATGAGTGGGCCTTATGGGCATACTCACCGTCAGGCCCTGGGGCCCAGACCTTGAGCTGTGTAAGGGGCCCCAAAAAATGGAGCTGCTTCCAATTCTCCCAGAACATTGAATTTTGTGACCACAGCTGCAAACAGCCTCCAGAGATCCTGTTCTACACCAGACCAGTGGAGCCAAACTGCAGCCCATCATCATCCTCATCTGCTTGTAAGTAGGCAATCTAGTATATTATTAGTGACACTAATCTATAATGTACCTCACATTAAAGGGACACTATAGCTTAATGAAGTGGTTCTGGTGTCTATAGCTGGTCCCTGCAGGCTTTTTAATGTAAACACACACTGTGTGCAGCACTGGCGTTAGTTCATATGGGTGGGCATTGTGATGTCACATGGGGGCAGCAAATTTTTATTTTGTCTAGGGCGGCAAAAATCCTTGCACCGGCACTGATCCTGGGCAGGTGCACCAGTCTACTGGTGACCCACAGGAGGGGAGTGCACTGATTGCACTGCACTCTCCTCCTGTCCAGCCCCATCTTTACCGCAGTGCAAGTGCCCTCTGCCCCTAATTTACAGTGGCTCACACTCACAACAAGCAGTGCCTGGAGCCGTGAAGGAGCGGGTATGGCAAAGAGCTACTGATTAGCATAACATCAATATCCGTTATAAAACCAGGAAAAGGTGGGCATGGATGGTGAACTGATTTGGTGGTGCAATGGGCCACTTGACTGGTTTTGCCCCCCAGGCCTAAGGCTGCCAGCCCTCCCCTGCAGGTGTGCTAGGGATAGACAGATCTTCCCCGGCTTCTGGTAGTTGTGACCCATCTGGTAGTTGTGACATGCTATAAAATAAATTTTTAAATGTTTTACCTAGTGTAAAAATTCTTCACTGGCTGTCTTTTAACTAGTGCCAAGCGGCGAAACAATTTAGATGATAGGTGAGGCCCTACTAGTAGCCAAGCGGCTGTGAGAAGCTCTACCTATGATTTGGCGCGATTGGGTTATGAGGCGATTGACATTATGGCGGGGAGTTGGCCCCTCTGTGACAATAACCAGAAAAAGACAGAATGGGAGTGCCAGGTGATGCCCTCTCTATGCAACTGTGCGAGGCGGCTAACTATGATTTGACCCGAGGGGATGTCGTACCTCCGTTTGAGGATGGGTGTTGGCCTCGCGGGACCACTGACGTAAGGCGTAGAAGGCCAAGAAGAACGTACCTAGAGGCTCCTATGCTTAAGTGCCAGTGAATAACTAACTTATGAAATCGACGGGGAAGGGGTTCGTATTGAATCAAGGCAAAAGGACGTACCTGTGAGTTGAGTATTTAGCCGGGTAAGGTAATATAGATGAAACAGTAGTTCCTACAAGATTAAATAGTGAATTTATAATTAAATTAAATTTATTAACTATTAAGTGGGTATCGACATGTACCTGAAATTCCCTCCTGAAACCCAGATACCTACCAGGTAGATACATCCTAAATTGGAACCTGGAACCAATCCACACAAGGCTGCGTTGATTTCCTAGCCTATAAATGTAGAAGTAACACATAAGAATACCGGCTATGCCACCATCAAGTGGCTAGTTGAAACCTGAAAAATGACATGTGAAACTGTACGTGTATATAAGAATTTATGTGTCACATAACTAATAAAATGAATGCCTACATCTTGATTGTTTGTAGTATACGGAATGCCTCATGCCAGACCCACAAGTAATATAGCCTGAATGCAGGTGTAGACGCCAGTCATTATAGCTGTTTTAAAACTTGACATAATATATGTAACACAACCTGTGTAATTTTGCACAATATGTCATAATATAGAATGACCACAAGGGGCCGACATAACCCAGCTCAAGTGCCCCAAAGATATTACTAATGTAGTTAAACGAATAAATAATGAGTGTATTGTATCACATAAGCACAATTAATGGCCAGCTTACAAGTACTTATAAATAGCGAAACGATTTAACCGATATGAAGAATCGAAAAACGAATTGCCCAGCGTTCATGCAATAATTCCCGCCAAATATTCAAAGAACGTGACGTAACGTAAGCACCGAATTTAGATAGAGGTATCCCAAAATGACGCGGTTCGACCGCGACCGCCGCTCGACGGCAGCTGTAATTTACGGTTTGCTGGAAACGGCACCTGCCGCCGGACGCTTATGTGAATAAGCCGAAATGCGGGGACGTCGGAGAGGCAGGAAATATCTTGTAAGCTGAAACGGAGCAACGAGACCAGGTGAGTGTATCCTTGGGATTCCGCCTGTGACAGAGGAGATTTGCACGGACCGGAAGTACGGTTATGCAAATCTCAAGACCTGAGCCGGTAGCAGGTGAAGGGCTGGAGCTCCTTAAGAAGGGGAACCAAGCCCCTCCCACAACTTCAGGCCCTGCCTTCCATATATATATATATAAATTGCTTCTTGGTTTTCCCCCTTTTACACTGTTTATATTGTGAAAAGTTCCCCAAGTATCTTTTTCTTTGATTCTGTTTCTTAGTATGGTTAAGTTATGTCTCCATCTAGTGGCAATACTAATATTGTCTCTATATACTTTTTTTGACTAAAGAACAAGGGTGTGGAAATGCACTCAATCCCCATATAATATGTATCTGGGTGCAGCCAGGCCGGTCCCAGTACCAGGAACCAAATACTTGATGAGGCAGAAATAGAAAAAGGTCCAGGCACTCCTGGATACAGAAAGGCAAATTTATTGAACCCACAAGCTTGACAAAGACCGTTCAGGTCGAAACGTTGAGAGTGGCGGTGGGTTCAATAAATTTGCCTGTTTGTATCCTGGAGTGCCTGGACCTTTTTCTATTTTTGCCTATATACTTTTTTTTGTCTATTACAATATTAAAAGTTACATTTTAAACTATTACCCGACCATACGCAAGGGTTAAGAGCTAGTTCTCTTTTTTTCACAACTTCAATATCTGGGTTCATGCCCTGCTCTTTCAGCCCTACTGAAATTATATACCATTCGCCCACCTCCTTCTTTTGTTTTCAGAATTTTTTTTCTGCATCAGGTCTCTAGAGGCAGCACAAGCCTTAACACTATAAAGGCAGGGCGGATCCAGAATAAAATCTTGTGAGTGGCACTGGTAGTAGGCCGTAGCGGGGTGATAGGGGACTGTAGTGTTGAGGGTTAGAGGCTGTAGTCCGGGGGTTTGGGGCTGTAATTAGTGGGTTAGAGGGCTGTAGTAGGGGGGATAAGGGCTGTAGTTAAGGTATAGGGGGCTACAGTGGAGGATTAGGGGGCTATAGTGCTGGGATACAGGCTTTAGTGAGGAGTAGGGGCTGTAGTACCACTCTAAACACTGGCATTGGACATCACCGGCGCTTAGCACAGCAGGTAGTGATAAAACTAATGCAGAGAGAGCCCCAGTGCAAGACATTATTATTTTGAGCCCCCCGCAATTGTGGCCAAAACATAGATTCCCATCTGTTGTTCAAATCATATGATGCATTGCCGTCTGGGGATCTACCATTTTCAAGCAGGGTTTTACTTGTGAGCAGTGTGTGCTTGAATGTAAACATGTGTATTTATTTAGCATGTGTGTTTAATACAGGAGTGTGTTTGCATATAGTATTGGCACTTGATAGTATTTGTATGTAGTTTTGATGTTGGAATGCTGGGATGTATGCTCATATACACTTATGCGGCCACACACAGTGACACAGAAACACACTAACACATAGATACACACATGTACTCACACTGATTCCCACAGATACTTATACATACACATACACAAATGCACATGCATACCTACACATATACACAGATTCACACACTGACACACCTAGATGCACACACTCAGATACTCACACATACCTATACATACACTGGCACACACACAGATATACACACATGCATACAAATGCACATACATACCTACACAGATACACACACAGATGCACACAGTCAGATACACACACATAGCTATACATACGCACATTGGCACACACAGATGCACACATACCTACACATACACAAATTGTAATTTACATGTTGTTATTCACCCCTGGCTTCTTTATCTTTTGGTTGCAGGGAGGTGACTTCCTGGACCTGACTGCTACTTATGGGAGTCTGAGGCTCTCTGTCTCCAGTGCTCTCTCCTCCCTCTATGTGCCACTGCTGTGTCCTCGGCATGCACATTCTGTAAGCTGGCAGGAAATGACAGGTAGTAACTTCTTCTCAGCACTCTGTGCACATATTAAAGGGGCCCAGTCATACTGCCAAAGGGCTGCAGTACCTGACCGGACCCCTAATGAGACAGACCGGTCTGTCAGGTATCTGCATGTGTATTTGTGTGTCTATATCTTTGTTAGTGTGTGTCATGTGTCTAGAAGTGTGTTTGTATCTACATCTCTGTCTGCATGTGTGTCTGTGTGTGTAAGTGTATCACTGTGCTGCAATATATATGTGCATACATCTCCTGCATTCAAATGCACCCCTACGTTTAAAAGCAAACACTACACACAAGTAAACAGCAATAGCAACAATACATAAAAACACACACCACTACACACAAATACACCCCTACATTCACACATGCATACTATATTACAAAAACAATGTGTGTCATTCCCACCACCAATGTGTCTCATTCCCTCCCCCCAAAGCCTCTCAATTTATCGTATTCCCTCTTCCCCAGGTGTTCCATTCCCTCCTCACCACAGTCCCTCCATGTGTCTCATACCCTCCTGCCTCCAGCCCCCCCATGTGTCCCATTTCCTCTCCCCACCAGCCCCTCCATGTGTCCCATTCTCTCTCCCTCCCTAGCCACTACATGTGCCCAAACCCTCCATGTATTCCATACCCTCCTCCCTTCCAGTCGCTGCTTGTGTCTCATACCCTCCTACTCCAAGCTCTTCCATGTGTCCCATATCCTCCTTTCCTCCAGCCCCTCTATGTGTTCCATCTCCTCCACTCCCCAGCCCCTACATGTGTCCCATCCCCTTCTCCCCCCAGCACCTCCAGGTGTCCCATTCCCTCTCCCCTCCATGTGTCCTGTACCCTACCCTCTCCCCAGCCCCTTCATGTGTTCCTTTCCTCCCTCTCTCCCCTCCTGTACCTGGTCACCTCAGCAGTTCCGGGTCTGACAGAAAGTGCTTTCTAACACAAGCAGGAGAGGAGCAGCACAGTTCTCCCCTCCTGCCGGACATCTGGGCCCCAGGTGGCTGTGCACTGGCCCAAAAGGTATGCCGGAGGCCCATGTTCTCAGGTGTCTCAGGGGTCGCAGCTGCGGCAGGGTCCACTGTAGTGACGGTCCCTGATGCAGTGGCGACCCCTGCAAATGTGGTAGGTACGCCACTGCATTCATACTTTCTGGTTTCAACTATGATCACAATGATGGTAACGCACAGTAGGTTGTGTGAACATGTGCGTATATGCACGCTCACAGCATTTGAACATGTGCCAATTATAGGATTCAAGAATGGCTATAGAGATGAGTACCCTTTGCTGAATGATGTATGGTATAAATATGTGTTTTGTTTTTTTTTAAATGTCCTGATGAAATATTTTAAGTAAATCTGAAACATGGATTTATTATAAAAGTTAAATTTTTTATTTTTTTACTGAACCTTAGAGTGGTACCTTTTTTTTTTGAATATTTGAATGAAAAATGAAGGGAAAAAGTATTTGATCTGCTGATTTTGAACATTTAGAAATTATCAGTCTATTATTTTAATGGTAGGTGTATTTTAACAATGAGATACAGAATAAAAAAAAATACAGAAAACCGCATGTCAAAAAAGTTATAAATTGACTTGCATGTCAATGAGTGAAATATGTATTTTATCCTCTATCAATCAGCACGATTTCTGGCTCCCAGGTGTCTTTTATACAGAGAACGAGCTGAGATTAGGTGCACTCACTTAAAGGAAGTGCTCTTAATCTAAGCTCGTTACCTGTAAAAAAGACACTTGTCCACAGAATCAATCAATCAGATTCCAAACTCTCCACCATAGCCAAGACCAAAGAGCTGTCCAAGGATGTCAGGGACAAGATTGTAGACCTACACAAGGCTGGAATGGGCTACAATACCATTGCCAAGCAGCTTGGTGAGAAGGTGACAACAGTTGGTGCGATTATTTGCAAATGGAAGAAACACAAAACATCTATCAGTCTCCCTCGGTCTGGTGCTACATGCAAGATCTCACCTCGAGGAGTTTCAATGATCATAAGAACGGTGAGGAATCAGCCCAGAACTACACGGGAGGATCTTGTTAATGATCTCAAGGCAGCTGGGACCATAGTCACCCAGAAAACAATTGTTAACACACCACGCAGTGAAGGACTGAAATCCTGCAGTGCTCACAAGGTCCCCCTGCTCAAGAAAGCATATGTACAGGCCTGTCTGAAGTTTGCCAATGGACATCTAAAACGATTCAGAGGAGAACTGGGTGAAAGTGTTGTGGTCAGATGAGACCAAAATCGAGGTCTTTGACATCACCTTAACTCGCCGTGTATGGAGGAGGAATGCTGCCTATGACCCCAAGAACACCATCCCCATCATCAAACATGGAGGTGGAAACATTATGCTTTGGGGGTGTTTTTCTGCTAAGGGCACAGGACAACTGCACCGCATCAAAGGGACGATGGAGTGGGCCATGTACTGTCAAATCTTTGGTGAGAAACCTCTTGCCTCAGCCAGGGCATTGAAAAGGGGCCATGGATGGGTATACCAGCATGACAATGACCCAAAACACACAGTCAAGGTAACAAAGGAGTGGGTCAAGAAGAAGCACATTATGCTTAATTCCATAGAAAATTTGTGGAGAGAGCTGAAGGTGACTTGTAGAGGATCTGCAAAGAGGAGTGGGACAAAATCCCCCCTGAGATGTGTGCAAACCTGGTGGCCAACTACAAGACCAAGTTTTTTGCCACCAAGTACTAAGTTGAAGGGGTCAAATACTTATTTCACTCATAGACATGCAAATAATTTTATAACTTTTTGACATGCGTTTTTCTGGATTTTTTTTATTTTTTTATTATTATTTTGTCTCTCACTGTTAAGATACACCTACCAACATTGTGGGCCTGCGAGCCCAAACATACATTGATGTTTTATAAAATTATGATAACTCACCTTAGAGACCTGCGAGTCTCAAACCTTTACGTAAGTAATATAAATAAAAATTATATTCACAAAAAAAAAAAAAAGATACACCTCCCATTAACATTATAGACTGATCATTTTTTTTTGTCAGTGGGTAAACATTCAAAATCAGCAGGAGATCAAATACTTTTTTCCATCACTGTATGTGTATATTTCTATACAATATATTAAATGTCTTATATTATTTTTGTGTAGTTTATATTCATTAATTAAACCACTTCTGTTTAACTTCAATTATGTTTTGTAATTTCAGCAGGCAGAAAGCACTAAACAGGCTGTGTCATGTTTATTGTTTTAAAATATTAATGCTGGTGATTAATGCTGTGCCAAAATAAATTTAAACTGTGGTTAAACTACAGAAAGTTTAGTGCTTGAAGAGAAAATAAATTGTTTAGGTATCATTTTTACCATTGTTATTGCCCATTTTAAAGATTTTTTTTAAAATATCTTTAATATGTGAATATTTGCACCCCTTAACCTGCGACTGCATTTGTCTCTTCTCCATGCCACCAAGGACCTCCAGGAGCTACTGCAGCAACCTGGTATCTTATGGCTACTCTCCTAGATGCCTGAGCTTCCCCAGTGATATTACTCAACCATCAGCCAGAGACTGGATGACGCAATGAGTAGCTCTTTCCACCTTGTACACAAACACTAGGCGAAACTGAGTGTAGGGACAAGACAACGCTGGTTTATTGAATAACATCAGGGTATTTACATAGTACAAAGTGTTAAATAAATGTGTGACAAACATGTAAAACAGTGTGAGGACCTGGTGGGAGGCTGCAGTGACACAGTGGGCACATAAACATCCCTTGTACCAGAATATCTAGGACAAGCTGAGCAAATGGTCAAGGGGGAAGGGAACAAGTCTATGTGTACAACAGGGTACAACCAAAGAAAAAGGGAGCTCTTGACAGACATCTGAGAAGCCCTGTCCTCCCTTACAATATATGTTACACATAAAGACCAAGGATATTAAAAATATAAAATGCTGATCAGGTGGTACTTGACCTCCCCCCCTCCTTAGATTGATTAAAATACAAATGATCATTAAAAATACATTCAGGAAGAGCTGCGGAGAAGTAGCCTCTTTTTCTACATAACTGAGGGACCTGTCCCAAAAAGCACCCTCACCAATTTTTCTTCTTTTTTTATTGTCTGGAGTACACCTGGATATGCCACCTCTTCATCTCTTGTTTTTCTAACCTATTTTTCTTTACTTCTATCTTTTTTGGATTCTTTGTAAATAGTTTCCCCCCTTTTATCTGCCTTTGTCCTCTACCCCTCCATTCTATCTCATTCTTTACAGACCCTATGTTGGGAATATATTTACTAACGGATAGGTAAGCACCACTCAGATTTAGTATTTGGCACATTATAGTGTAGTATAGAAAACAGTCTCCCATCACAAATCCAATCCCTGTCCCTGACTGACTGCAGGGATGACTGGACATGTAACCCTTGCCCTTTATCCTGGTACCCTATTTACTGTGTTGTCATGTTAAGCTGGTGCCAACATGAGAGGATGCTGTGGAAAATATATGATATGGAATATGTATCTAGAGTGAATTCCTTTGTGGCAGCAGCACAAGTTTTAAGCCTGTTATTTGTGCTCAGAACTCTTATATTCAACCTGCTTGTGAAACTCTAATTAAAGAATATTAACAAAATAGAAATATGCTTTAAGGCCCATTGCTCAATCCTTAGTAATTAACACACATAAGACTTTTAAAGAAACACTGCAAACACCATAATTATTACAGCATACTGTCATATATGAAACTTATAGATCAACAAGAGAGTTCCAAAAACAACTTTATTATTTTTAAATGTTTTTTTTATTTAATGACCTGATTTAATGGTCTGGTTGCAACAACATAATTCTCTATGCATGAATAATACCTTAATTAGTAAGAAAAGCACCAGAGGAATGTCTGAACCCCCAATCTTCAGTCATATAATTAGCTTTAATGAGAAGTTGGGGTATTTATATAACCCATTTATTATCCAATAGTTTGATATTAGGCTGTGCTAGTTTTATAAATACACTTTTTAAATATTTTTGCATCAAATGCAAAACATTAATCCATACACACACGTATATTATATTAAAAATCAATGTGCCACTTGCTACCAAGTGATACAAATAGAAAACTTGACAATTAAATAAACATATAAACTGCTGGTTTAATGACAATGGCTTTGAGTGTAGCAAGGTACAAGAATGGAAAGGTTGTTACATATTTGTATTCACATGAACATAAAGAGAACAACTCATTCAAATAAGCATATGTTGATAAAGGTGCTGTCACAATAGCCAAATATGGGAAAAAAAGGTATTGGTACACAGTCATACAAATAAAGTTAATGAGGATAAGCAGTACAGTTTAGTGTCAATATCCAGGTGTAGAATTTCTATTTCTTTATGTTTCTACTAGGTAATATTTGTTTCGAAGCCAATGTATATTCATTGTTTTCTGGTATAGACAGGTGGTCCTGCTTTAATCTAGAACAGGGGTTCCTAACCCAGTCCTCAAGTAACCCCTACCAGTCCAGGAGTTAGGGATTACCCTGTTGTATCTAAAGTGTTTTTTTTGTTTTCTAAAAACACATTAGACACAACTGGGTAATCCATTAATCCTGTACTTTTAGGGGGTACTTGAGGACTGGGTTGGGAACCACTGATCCAGAAGACACCCTTAAAGGAACCATTGGGACACCTACACCATTCCATGTCAGCTTCGTCTCCTGTACTGAATCATTTGTTTGAGCAGCATCTTCACTTCACAAGCTGCGACTGGAGCTCTAAAATGTTCCAGAATTGCATTTTCTATGCCTACTTTAGTCTTATGTTGTCAGGGCTTACCTTAGTTGGGAGTCCGGTATGCAGAGATCGCTCACCCTTGCAAATAAACACAGACCAAAGTGACCAGATAAGGACCCACCTGGCCTGTGAGTCTGTGCACGGGGGCTGTGCAGGATATTGCTCCAAGTCGCAGTTCAGGCAAGGACACAAGCAGGAGAATTGTCGAGGAAAAGCAAAAAGTCTGAGGGTGCCAGAAGTCAGGATAAACGAGGGTAAGCCAAAGTCAGAGGATGCCAGAGGTCAGGACACACGATAAGAATAAGCCAAGGTCAGGAGCCGACTGGAGAACACTGGATCACAAACACAGGAACCAGAGTCA
This sequence comes from Pelobates cultripes, assembly GCA_933207985.1. NCBI lineage: Eukaryota > Metazoa > Chordata > Amphibia > Anura > Pelobatidae > Pelobates > Pelobates cultripes. The sequence goes on along the minus strand of OW240912.1, from coordinate 408,781,628 downwards.
AAGAACTGACACTGCTTTTAGGGAGAGGCAGTGTCTTATACCAAGTGCTGGAGACAAGGAAAAGATAAACATGATACAGAAATAAGACCTGATGTGTGGCCCAGAGGCAAGATAGCAGGACTACAGCACAGAAGGACCAAAGTTCAAATCTGGCACTTGTGAAACTGCCACACCTGGCTCTCTGGATGGCATGGTGCAAATCATGAAATATGTTTGTTGATGTCATGAAACAGTTACTGTCCTACAATTATTTTGTGTGGGATGGAGAAAGTTGAATTGTTTGGTATAATCATCAAAGCTAAACTGGTTAGATTGATACTTATTTGTGTTCACTGCTAAAAGCACTACGCCAAGTCATGGGTGAAGTCCTGCAAAGTTTAATTAAATTTATTTTCCATTTTTACAATTTATTAGTGATCTATTCACAGCCTGCAGTACTTGAACAGTGTGTGTGTCTATGCAGAGGACACCTTAACTAATACTAGCAAACTAAACTTTTCTTAAAAGAACACTATAGGGTCAGAAACGCAAACATGTATTCCTGACCCTATAGTGTTTTATCCACCATTTAGGTGGCTTGCTCCCCCTTAGAAAAGGTGAAAAATCACCTTTTTTCCAGCGCCGCGCCTGTCTGATCCTTGGTTACATAATCAGAATTGCAGATTTTTAGTCACCCCAATGCCTTGGATTGGCTGAAATTAGCAAGGAGGCAGGATGGGGGCAGGGCTAAACACCATTTTAACCAATCAGCACTTCATCATAGAGATGCAATGAATCAATGCATCTCTATGAGGAAAATTCAGCGTCCACATGCAGAGCGTGGAGACGCTGAACGGCAGTGCTGCCTACTGTGCAGCACAGCCTCAGGAAGCACCTCCAATGGCCATTTGGAGATGTCCCTAGGGGGCAATGTAAACACTGCCTTTTCTCTGAAAGATCCATTTTCTTCCCTAGACATATGATCTCAGATCAAATGAAAACCTTTGAAATTATGATCATGAAAGAGGGAGATAAGATTAAGAAAGTCAATAACTATCGGCATAACCAATCAAATATAGAAAAGAAAACATTAAAAAGTATGAGTAAGGACAGAAACATAGTAATCAAACTGGCCAATAAGGGGAAAGGGACTGTTGTCTTTAGCAAAGACAAATATATAAGAGAGGTGGAAAGACCCGCACACTTACCAACTACTACCATCTAACCCCTTTGGGAAGACACAAGAAAAATTTGAAAGGTTTATTGCAAAAGGAAAAGAACTGCAAATCATTAATGAAAATGAAGCCCAATATCTATCTATCACCACCCACGAATACCCGTTGTTTATCATCTACCAAAGTTTCATAAAGATCTAAATCACCCACCGGGTAGACCCATAATATCGAGTATAGATTCAGTTTCAACTAGGGTATCAGAATATAAAGACGTCATGCTACAACCCATGGTGGTAAAAAATCCGTATTACTTGAAAGACACTATAAAATTCTACAGGTATTAGAACAGACACAAGGAAGGTTACACATTAGTCACATGTGATGTTAGCTCACTATACAGTATTATTCCTTATGAAAAAGGCCCTGAAGCAGTAAAGTATTTTTTAGAGAAATCTTTTAAAAAAGAACAAACAGATTTTAAACTAGAAGGAATTTTACTTATTTTAACCAAAACTTGTTTTTGGTTTCAGGAACGATTTTATTTACAAATCTGCGGAATATCGATGGGCACCAAGTTTGCCCCCAGCTGGACAGCATACTTGGTGTCTTACCGCAGATATGTAGATATGCAGATACAATATATTTTTTATTTGGACTGGAAACGATTCAGAACTGAACGACTTTTTACAATTCCTTAATGACAACGATTCAACTGACGTGCAATAAAAGCAACACAGAAATACATTTCTTAGATTTAAATATATACATTAAAGAATCTGTTCTTAAAACTAAAAATTATTTTAAGCCAGTAGATACTAACAGCTATATTAATAGAACCAGCGGTCACCACACTCCCTGGCTCATAAATGCCCCAAAAGGGCAATTCTTAAGAATAAGAAGGAACTGCACGGATGAAGATGAGTATATACAACAGGCAAAATGTTTAGAAGATCAGTTTTTAGAAAAAGGTTATGAGGAAAGAAATCTGAAAAAAAAATATGGAAGAAATAAAACTCCTACCAAGTAGTCAACTTCTTACATAAAAACCGAAAAGTAGGTCCCAAAGAAATAACGAGATTCCCTTTATATGTAACTACAATGGCAACACGAGAAAAATACAACAGGCCATAAAAAGACATTAGCATATTTTAAGGGACAATCCCATTTAAAAAAAACCTTTTACCACCCAATACGAGAATTATATATAGAGGAACCAACAACTTAAAGAAAATCTTAGTTAAGAGCAATTTAGAAACTGAAAAACCGGACCATTTTTTGAAAGACCTTTTGGGATTCCATGGCTGTGGCAGCTGCCTATCACGTAGGGAAACAAAAAGCTCAAAGAGACACCTAGTAAACATTAGCGAACAAATAGGACAACGATACATCATTAAAGACCACCTTACATGTTATTCTAAAGGGGTCATTTATGTTCTAAAATGTCCTTGCAATCTCCTGTATATAGGGAAAACTATTCAACCTCTCCACGTTAGGATTGCAGAGCATACACGGAACATCAAGAGGGGTCTAGAAACCCATTCTGTTTCTCAGCACTTCAGAACAATACACAACCAAGATCCAAAAGGTTTATTTTTCTGTGCATTAAAACTGGTTAAAAAAAGATTGGAGAGGAGGAGACTACATTAACAAATTAAGCAAAGAGGAAATTAAGTTTAATTTTTAATACCCTCATCCCACACGGTCTGAACTTCTGAGTAGTTCTGGGCTGATTCCTCACCGTTCTCATGATCATTACAACTCGCACCAACTGTTGTCACCTTCTCACCAAGCTGCTTGGCGATGGTCTTGTAGCCCATTCCAGCCTTGTGTAGGTCTACAATCTTGTCCCTGACATTCTTGGACAGCTCTTTGTTCTTGGCCATGGTGGAGAATTTGGAATCTGATTGATTGATTGCTTCTGTGGACACGTGTCTTTTATACAGGTATAAAGCTGAGATTAGGAGCACTCCCTTTAAGAGAGTGCTCCTAATCTCAGCTCGTTACCTGTATAAAAGACACCTGGGAGCCATAAAGCTTGCTGTTTCATAAGGGATAAAATACTTATTTAACTAATTGACATTCAAATCAATTTATAACTTATATGACATGCATTTTTATGGATTTTCTTTTTATTCTATCTCTCACTGTTAAAATACACCTACCATTAAAATTATAGACTGATAATTTTGTTGTCAGTAGGCAAACGTTCAAGATCAAATACTTTTTCCCCTCACTGTATTAGCATACCTGGTGTCTGCAGGAGGGTGATATGCTGCCTGAGGCTAGTGTGTGTGGGCGGAGATGCGCACTCGCGGCTGCAGCCTGTTTCCGTCCAGCGCAGCATTTTCTATATAAATCTTGGAGGAAGTGACTGTCACTTCCATCCAGCATCCCATTCTACGGGGGCCCGGTTGCGCTATTAATCGGCTGCACCGTTGACCGGGTCTCTGTTCAAGCATGCCCATCAGGTGACCCGAAGTGCATGGGCCACCCGATGGGCAGATCACCTCGGAACCCCAATTTTTTTTCTCACAGAACCCCCGAGGAACACCAATTGGGAAAAGCTGCTATGGACACCAGAACCACTACGTTAAGCTGTAGTGGTTCTGGCATGGGCGTAGGAACCCAAAAAAATCTGGGGGGATAGCATTTTTACTCGCCGGGTATATTCTTATTCCGTAAACTAGGAGTTGTTTATCCCATTGTACAGTGCTGCGGAATTTGCAGTCGCTATATAAATGATTAAATAATAACTTTAAAGGGTCACTACAGGGAAGGGATTTTACTTACCTGGATACAGCGCCGGGATCCTCCTGATGCCGCGCACCCTATTTCGTCAAAATGACTTAAGAGGAGGGTGCGAGCAGGGAGCAATAAAATGCTTCTATTCAGAAGCGTCATTGCTCTCTGGTGCACATGCGCAGCTTTGCCGCACATGCACAGATACTTCATAGGGCGGCATTCATGTCTCGACTAGGAAGCACCTATAGTGGCCATCTGAGTGTCCACTAGAGGTATTCCTCATCAGTAATGTAAATACTGCCTTTTTACGAAATGGCTGTGCTTACATTAAAAAGCCTGCAAAGACATGCTATAGACACCAGAACTACTACGTTTAGCTGTTGTGGTTCTGGTGACTATAGTGTCCCTTGAATATAGAGAGGAAAAAAGAATCATCACAAATGTAAGAAATAAAATGTCTGTATCATTATTCTGTTACGGGCAAATGCAAATATTACAAGTTTTAGAATGAAATGTTGTATTTCTTAAACTGTGTACTTTGTCTTTAAGAGATATTGCAAACTGACAAGGTGTTAGAAATGGAACATATTGTTTTTCATAGATGTTTCTTTAAGCAATAACCTCAGTGCATAATATGTTTGCGCCATTTTGTCCCAGACGAATTACAATAACAATAATGCATAAACAAGCTTCAAGGCTATGCTACGACTCTTGCAGTACACAATATACTGTGGTAACCCCAAGTTAATGGAACTTCCCCAAATCTCCCGCGACTGTACACTTACGACTTAGTATAAACAACAGATAACCTATTCAGACTTTAAGATGCCATCTTGAACTAAGTCAGGAAAATTTCCATGACGTATACACCCTTTAGTTAAGGCCCAGAGGAGGCGGGCTGAAAAGCTAGCCGGATAGGAGGCATGTGTGGGTGTGGTGAGTGTAGGTGTCACATGTGGGGGGTGTCACTTAGGATAGGGGTGGGGTGGGGTCATATAAAGGGCAGTCATTTTGTCCCTTACCTCAGCCATCTTAGAATAAACGGCTGGTAACATCTTCCCTCCTTGCTGCCTGTTACC
>OW240912.1:408742030-408773145 GCA_933207985.1 Pelobates cultripes | reverse complement strand
CAGTAACAGAGCCCACAGCAATAATACTCCCAGTAACAGAGCCCCACAGCAATAATACTCCCAGTAACAGAGCTCCACAGCAATAATACTCCCAGTAACACAGCCCCACAGCAATAATACTCCCAGTAACACAGCCCCACAGTAATAATACTCCCAGTAATGTGTCTGAGTGTATAACAGAACTCCACAGCAATAATACTCACAGTAATGTGACTGAGTGTGTAACAGAGCCCCACAGCAATAATACTCCTAGTAATGTGTCTGAGTGTATAACAGAGCCCCAAAGCAATAATACTCCCAGTAACAGAGCTCCACAGCAATAATACTCCCAGTAATGTGACTGAGTGTGTAACAGAGCCCCACAGCAATAATACTCCCAGTAACAGAGCTCCACAGCAATAATACTCCCAGTAATGTGACTGAGTGTGTAACAGAGCCCCACAGCAATAATACTCCCAGTAATGTGCCTGGGTGTATAACAGAGCTCCACAGCAATAATACTCCCAGTAACAGAGCTCCACAGCAATAATACTCCCAGTAACAGAGCTCCACAGTAATAATACTCCCAGTAATGTGTCTGTGTGTATAACAGAGCTCCACAGCAATAATACTCTGAGTAATGTGTCTGAGTGTATAACAGAGCTCCACAGCAATAATACTCCCAGTAATGTGTCTGAGTGTATAACAGAGCCCCACAGTAATAATACTCCCAGTAATGTGTCTGAGTGTATAACAGAGCTCCACAGCAATAATACTCCCAGTAATGTGTCTGAGTGTATAACAGAGCTCCACAGCAATAATACTCCCAGTAATGTGACTGAGTGCATAACAGAGCTCCACAGCAATAATACTCCCAGTAATGTGACTGAGTGTATAACAGAGCTCCACAGCAATAATACTCCCAGTAATGTGTCTGAGTGTATAACAGAGCTCCACATCAATAATACCCCAGTAATGTGTTATAACAGAGCTCCACAGCAATAATACTCCCAGTAATGTGTCTGAGTGTATAACAGAGCTCCACAGCAATAATACTCCCAGTAATGTGTCTGAGTGTATACCAGAGCCCCACAGCAATAATACTCCCAGTAATGTGTCTGAGTGTATAACAGAGCTCCACAGCAATAATACTCCCAGTAATGTGTCTGAGTGTATAACAGAGCTCCACAGCAATAATACTCCCAGTAATGTGTCTGAATGTATAACAGAGCTCCACAGCAATAATACTCCCAGTAATGTGTCTGAGTGTATAACAGAGCTCCACAGCAATAATACTCCCAGTAATGTGTCTGAGTGTATAACAGAGCTCCACAGCAATAATACTCCCAGTAATGTGTCTGGGTGTATAACAGAGCTCCACAGCAATAATACTCCCAGTAACTCAAGTTACTCAAGCCACCATGACCACTTCTATTTTAAACACTGCATGTACTGAGATATTGGTAATTGTGTCCCGGAGACTAGTTGCATCCATGGGACATGTGACAATTGTCAATTAGATGCATAACATACGTCCGTCATCAGCACGCTGTCAATGGACATATTTAGCTTCTTCCTTCAGGCAGAGGGATGTCCACTCACTCCTTCCTTCCCTCCCTGTGTGCAGCCACACCCCACCACAGCGAGCAATATGTTTATTTTAATAATATTCCTCCTACCTCCCTGCATACGCTCTGAGACAATTAACAGGTCCAATCGTAGACTTCTCTATGAGAAGCCATTGATTGAACTTCTCGCAGCTGCCAGGATGCCATGAGGGGGTCAGGAAAGCTTCTCCAAGTCGATGGGGGGGGAGGTGCCTAAAAATAATGGCTAATAGGGTATTACTCATTTTAAAAAGACATGCATTGAAAAAAAAAAGGGTTGCAGTAATCCTTTAAACAACAATAAATGTATTTAGGAATCAGTCTGTGCAAATAATATACATTGTTGTTGTTCTAAATTACATTTTAGTTCCATAAACTGTTATTAGTAAATCAACTTAAATTTCTCAAAACAGCCTCGCTCCTGGCCACACCTCCACTCTCACTCCCAAAATTGAAGTGTACCTCTTTGTCAATTTGAAATGTTGGGAGATACGTGGATATAAGACCTTTAACGGTAGACTATAGTGCTGGGAATACCAAGTTGATACTTGAATCTGTATTGAAGCCCATGGAACAACGAAGTAAGGGGAGTGGGCCTTGACAGAGCCAGGAGTGGGCAGGTGCATTCAGTTAGGGGTTGGTTTAAGCTAATGGAGCTTGGGGGCGGGATCAAAGGGGGTTGAAATAACGGCCATCTTAGAGAGTGGCCATTTTAATCAGAACTTCACTTACCTGTCAGTTGTCCCACCCACCCTCCCTGTGTTGAGGTGAATTTCCCGTTTTGTCACAGCGGCGGGAACAGGGCGTGGTTAAGTTGGAAGTTATCAAGGAATTGGAACTGTACAGGCCAGGGCCTAGGTTGAAGTAGGCCAGACGGTGTCATGGTTGGTAGGTTCTAGCTCTTCGGTGGCGACGAACCTGGGGGTGTAGGGGTGTCTGGGTACACCCCTACAGTTATCATTATGATATGGGGCCTCGTTGGTAGGCCGGATGTTTACAAGTTTATTGGTAATTGATGTTAATTATGTTAATTATTGTTCATGTGGTAGGGTCATTGTCAGGGGATTGTGCGGGGGGATAATAAATAATGTCATTTATGACAATGACCCTAATTATGTTAATTTATTCATATTAATAAAGCTGTGGACGTTATACTCCAACAGTATTAAACGTGTCCGTGTATTATTAAAGTTAAAGTTTATAGCACATGCCGAATAACGACAGTGCAAATGTCATGAGTTCTATGTATATAGTTGCACTTGATGTGTATAACTTATTATATGCATAAATGTGGGGGGGTTTTCCGTCTCATTTTTGGCAATTTAGTCATGTTTAATCTTGTTATAGGATATTGAAACAAAAGAAGCCCTTTCTGTCCTTTATAAACCCAATGTATAATATGTATGGGTGCATTTAAAAAGAAACCCTTAATTTAAGGTAGAATAAGCATCTAACACTAATTCTAGGTTTTGGTTTAGGACAGGCATTCCCAAACTACGGCCCTCCAGATGTTGTTGAAGTACAACTCCCATGATTCTCAGCTTTTCTATTTCATTCATAGAATCATAGGAGTTGTAGCCTGGTTTAGAACTTAGGGCACTGAGTGCAATCACTATTGTGATTTAAATGGATTAAAAGGGCTCAGTGCAGTGCTAACTTTGAGCCCCAGCTGACAGACATAGCCCCACATATCGGCCCTGCTCACACCAAAACTACAGGTTGTTCCATCCTATCGTAACGTAGTTAAAGTCCACAATTTCTTAGGTTGGTGTGGAACATCCAAATGTCGTTAAAGGATTAATAACATTAGGATATTGATAATTAGATTATATGTGAATATCTTAGAACAAGGTACTATCTAAACTAAAACATGTATATTTTTAAGAATAGATTTTTTTATAATATTTATTGTTACATTGTATGCCCCCCATAATACATATTAGAAACTCAGATTACTCGTTCATGTTTTTCTCCTAAATACTGAATGGTTAATGCATGCGGACTACAAAATCCAGACATTGTTAATAAGATGCAATACTGGGTGTGAATGATTCAGAATTGTGTCCGGTTGTCAGCCTGCCGGAATAACGCCTGCAACTGAAATCTTAAAATCCAGGTGTGAATTGTAAATATCCAAACAATTTGCTACCAGCAGGCAGAAGTCCCAATGTTCCTATTATCCTGACAGTTCTAAGGCTTTTTATGTGGACAGTTTTCATAAAGATTCTATCACTCAGTGTCTGCAGCCTTGTGCTGTGTGTTAAAGTGGTACTCCTCAAAGGTAATAAGGGACATTGGGAACTTGCCTCTGAAAAGCTCTACCTACAATTAGCCTGCTGGTAGAGTTCCATGTGAAGTATTAATCCACTTCCTCTCAAACATTCCAAGGAGATCTAGCAACTTTTACAGACTCTGCTTATAAACCAGTTTTTGCAGAAATTAAAGGGACACTATAGTCACAAAACAATTTTAGCTTAATGAAGCAGTTTTTGTGTATAGAACATGCCCCTGCAGTCTCACTGCTCAATTCTCTACCATTTAGGAGTTAAATCACTTTGTTTCTGTTGATGCAGCCATAACCACACCTCCCCTGGTTGTGACTGACACAGCCTGCTTGAAAACAAGATGTAACTTACTTTTAAGGTTTTTATCTCCTGCTCCGTAAATTGAACTTTAATCACATACAGGGGGCTCCAGCAGAGTCTAGCAATCTATTAACAGAGCAGGAGATACGAAATTCTAAATTAAAGAATAATTTTCAATAAAGGAAGTGTAAACATTAGATGACTCTTTACAGGAAGTGTTTAGGGAGTGCCTAGGGCACTCTACATGTATGAGTCACATGTAGGCAGTTGTGCCTAGGGCTTTTTAAACAAAGTGATTTAACTCCTAAATTGTAGAGAATTAAGACTGTGGGGGCATGATCTATGTACCAGAACTGTTTCATGAAGCTAAAGTTGTTTTTGCAACTATAGTGTTCCTTTAACATTTCAGAAGAAGATTTATTTCACCACTTTTGTTGTTGGAAAAAGTGTCATAAGCATTCATAAATCTGTTACATCAGTGGAAAAAAGCACATATTAAAAATGACAGGGGCAAATAAAACAGATAAAAAAAAATCCAACAGATAAAAAGCGCCTCTATGACCTCAGATTTACCTTTCTACAGTTGTTTCCTCTTCTCTTCCTTTTTTCCCAATCTCTTCTTATTTTCTAATCTATTTCCCTTTAAATATATAAAACAAAGTAGAAACTTGTTTGTCTTATGGATTTTTCCTACGCTTGGCAAATTTTGACAAATGGTTGAGCTTAAGATAGCTCCACTTCCTTTGTCAAGCAGTAAATATGCCATAATACGAACCTTTCCATCAAGTAATCAGGTTTCATATCTTCAATTCCAATCACAGTGCGTGTACGAGCATTAGATCCTGTCGCTTACTATGGGTAAATGACGGTACTGCGAGTACATCACTACCAGTAACTTGAAGATGGTGGTGCCTTGAAAACGCATCCGGCACCAAAAAGAATTCTTAGAATAAAAGTGACTAATGGGGCTAATGTTAAAAATAGACATATTGGAAGGAAACTAGGAATGAGTAGAGTCTGGTGGGGAGGATAAAAAAACATACTATGATAGAACTGCTTTAATTAATTGCTCTAAAAATTGGCTGAACGTTAGATTAAAAAAGTGTCAGCAACACTTTGAGCTGCTAATTGCATCCAAACAAGGAAAATGCCATTTAGGACTGTGTAGCTGTTCATCTCTGAGTGTCTAAGTGATTTACTGTGAGCGTAGTTTATCCACAGTGCTTCCTTGCATAATGAAATATCTGCCTGCCATATACAATGCAAAGACATAATCCAGTGTCCAAATGATTTTCTTTGTTTAGAGACATGGCTTTCGCAGGAATCTACAAAATGGGCCGAGGAGAAGTAGCTGTATCCAACTGTTTCCCTCCAAGAAACCTTCTTCGCCTGAGTAATGGAAGTGAGTTTATTATACACATTGTTCATTGTTTTATAATCCATTTACATAATAGTAAAAGAGCAATCTGGGTAATAGTAACACTTAAAAGGGCAATAAGTACAACTTAAAGGGGCACTCAGAGCACCAAAACAACTTTAGTTTAAAGGGAAACTATAGGCATCCAGACCACTTCATCTCACTAGAGACATTTCTTGGCAACAACTGGAGGGGAGGGCGAGGGTGGGGATGGCAGAGGGACACTATAGTGTTAGGAATACAGCTTTATATTTCAAACACTATAGTGTTCCTTTAATGAAGCCATTTTAGTTTGCAGATCATGCCCAGCAGTACCACTTCTCAATTCTCTGCCATTTATGTGTTGAATCATTTTTTTGTCTGTTTATGCATCCCTAGCTACACCTCCCCTGGCTGTGACTCAAATAGTAACATGAACAAATGGGTTAAAGGGACACTATAATCACTAAAACAAGGTTAGCTTAATGAAGCAGTTTTGGTGCATAGAGCATGCCTCTGCAATCTCACTGCTCAATTCTCTGCCATTTAGGAGTTAAATCAAATTGTTTATGCACTCTAGTCACACCTCCCTGCATGTGACTTTCATAGCCTTCCTAAACACTTCCTGTAAAGAGTCATCTAATATTTATCCTTCCTTTATTGCTAATTCTGTTTAATTTAGATTTTCTTATCCCCCTGCTATGTTAATAGCTTGCTAGACCCAACAGAAGACTCCTGTAGGTAATTACAGTTCAATTTACACAGCAGGAGATAAAATCTTTTTAGGAAAGTTACATCTGATTGAAAGTGAAACCAGTTTTTTTCATGCAGGCTCTGTCAATCAGGGCCAGGGAAGGTGTGGCAAGGGCTGCATAAACAGAAACAAAGTGATTTAACCCGTAAATGGCAGTGAATTGAGCAGTAAAACCCGAGAGGCATGATCTACACACAAAAACTACTTCATTAAGCTAAAGTTGTTTTGGTGACTTTAGTGTTCCTTTAACTTTCAATCAGATCTTACAGCACAGTTTGTTTATTTTAGGAGTTCTTATCTTCTGCTTTGTTGATTGAAATTTAATCCTAAAGGAATTTAAAAAGGGGGATGTGAACAACGATTTACTGTTGCATGTTATGTTGATATCACTACATATTCTTAGAACAATTTTTTACTTGTCTATTACTTTTTGTATTATACATCATGTGCCAAAGCCAAAATAAAGAATAAAAAAAGGGGTGGGGAGGTCTTTCTTTACAATGAGTGTTTGTAGCGGGACTGTGTAAGTCATAGTCAGGGGATATGTGACTGCATAAACAAAGTGAACCTCTAAATGACATAGAATTGAGCAGTGCCATGATATGTACACCAAAACTCATTCATTAAGCTAAATTTGTATTGGTGCTTATAGGGTCCCTTTAAAGAGGAACTGTTATGGGTGGAAATATTTACACCATTGAACAAAACATTGAGAATCACATGTAACCTGGGTTAAAAGAGCACTTTAAGCACCATAACCATTGAAGCTCATTGTAGGAGCTCTCAGCAGCAGAGGAGGTGACAGTAGGCGCCCAATGGGACCCAGGTAAGTTGTCCCTACTTACTTTGGAATGGGACACGGTAACTTCTGGCACCATAACCACAGGGAACCTCCTGGCAACATTTTAATTTTTAAAATTTATATAAAAAATTTAGCAATTGCCATTAGAATCCAGTTCAGACCAAGCACAGTCAGGGCAAACATTGCAAATGAAGAAGAGAAATAGAGACAGTGTTTTATTTCCACTCTTCTGCGTAGGCTTTCTGTATGCTGACTGCCAGATGCAAGGGACAGAGCTTATAAAAATGACTCAAAGGGAGACATTTTTTTAAAATTTATTTTTAACACCGAACAAATGCATATTTGTTAAATATAGGGGATAAGTAAAGATATTAAAAATCACGAGTTGATGGTTTCCCCTTTACAAGGTTATGGGCGGAAACACTTTGCAAAACAAAATAAAAACATTAAAGTTTTAACCTTGACCTTCTCCTTCACAGGTGCTGGTCATTGGCTTATGGCTCATAAAACTACCCCAGAGGGGAGGTTCAGGGCCTTGGTCTGCTCAGCTTCATCAGACCATGCTAGAAGCTCTGACCTAAAAAATACCTTGACTACTGGTCAGCCAAGAAGCAGGCCCTCACACAGAACACTGGACAATCAGGAATGTGTCATGGATGGCCCGTTTCTGGTAAGTTAGTAACATTAACATCTTAGCCACCAAGGCTTTTCCAAGACTCCATGCAGTTTAGACGGAGGCATTTTTGGCACTTTACCTATGTGTTCGTTAAAGAGCACTCATACTTACCGATTAAATGTTTTTTTAAATACTGACAGGGCTTTCTTTTGATACACTATATGTATGCAATTACCTCCTATTTCCGACACGTATACATTATGTGTATTATTTATGTATGCAATAGTATTAATACAATATTAAAAAATTAGAAGAAAAAAAAAGAAAAAATTAAGAAAAACACATTTTTTTCACAGTATTGCTTCTACTAATTTTAACACAGTTAGTTCAAATGAAGAAAAATAATTCAAAATAGATTGTTAAAATGTCCAGTATGTTTAAGATTTCAGTCAACTTTTGGAAGTTATATGATAAATATTGCAAGGAGTGGATTACTGTTTTAAAGCTAATCCTTTGCATATTTTGGTCTGCTGAGACTATACCTCTAATAACAGTCACATAAACCAAAACTACTGCGCAAATTGTATTCTGACACTTTCCATATACACTTTTTATTACTACCTTTTGCCAAACCTGATCATTATATTTCTTTTTGTGTGTATGTTTTTCGTATTTCATTTTTGTTGGGAATTTCACAGACCTTGTGTGTCCGGTTACCGTAAAAATCCCATTTTCTGCTAGTGCCCTTTAGTACAGCACTACTCCCATGTGGATTTTTTCAGATTTTAAACAGTTGTAGGATCAAATTAAAGACATGCCAGGTTCAGCTTTCAAATTTTCAATTTAAAGGAACACTATAGGGTCAGGAACACAAACATATTTGTATGTATTCCTGACCCTATAGTGTTAAAACCACCATCTAGCTCCCCTGGTTCCCATTGCTTCCCTAAATATAGTAAAATCTTACTTGTATTCAACTCTGCAGTTGCTGCCTCTGCCCCTGATCTGCCTGCTTGGCTGACATCATCAGAAATTGTGTTCTGAGCCAATCACAATGTTTTCACATAGGATTGTCTGAGACTGTTAAGGAGGCAGATCAGGGGCAGAGCCAGCCCTGGCCAATCAGTATCTCTTCATAGATATGCATTGTATCAGTGCATCTCTATGAGGAAAGTTCAGTGTCTCCATGCAGAGGGTGGAGACACTAAATGGCAGTGCTACACAGTGTTCAACACTTCCCCAGGAAGCACCTCTAGCAGCTATCTGAGGAGTGGCCAGTGGAGTTATCACTAGGATACAATGTAAACACTACATTTTCTCTGAAAAGACCATGTTTACTACAAAAGGCCAGAAGGGAATGATACTACTCACCAGAACAAATACAATAAGCTGTAGTTGTTCTGGTGACTTTAGTGTCCCTTTAACTTATCGATTTACTAGGCCTATGTCAGTTTTGGGACTGCCCCCAGCTTAATATTCTGCTACAATTTGCCTTCCTGACATTGTCCCAGCGAACTAAGTGATGCCCATTCACTAACATTTCTGGTGGTTAACCAAGGTAATCAAGGTAATTGGAAAGAAGGTATAGTGGAAAGTAAAGAGTAATGACATATAACAATAGTCAATTTTCTGCCATATTTTTCTCTCCCCCCCTCTCCTTGTCCCCTTCACACCCTTCCCCTATTCTATAACTCACTGACACTTACTTCGCAATATCCACTTCTTGCTGCTTGTGAGCACTCAGCAATAACTTACATGTATAACTTTGACCGATTTTTGCAGAACTTACAGGGTCAAATTCAAGACATTCTTTAATTTTCAGAAGTCTCTTTGATGGCTTCGTAGAGAATGTATTAGTTGAAGTGGCTGTATATGTGTTATTGTACTGTCCAGTGTCAAATCTTTGGTCTGAATCTAGCTAACCCTGGCCATATCGAAACTTAGCTAACTTTAACTAACCCTAGTTAACACACGAACACCAGCAATAGTCTGGTAAATGCTGATCATGAGCTTGGGGGCTATTGCTGGACTTCTTCGGGTCAACGGCCACTGTACTTTGCACGTCAGCCGTTACTAGCTGTATCATAATGTTATGTGTGTAATTGTGACTGCAAGTTAAATAAAGGTGGTTAGTGTAAAATATTCCATATTTTGGAAATGTTTGAAATTGTGAGATCTAAAATATTCATGTATGTTAGATTCCACTGCAACATACTATTTGCAGTGCTGTGTGTATATATATATTATATATCTTCACAGAAATATAACTAACCGTAGTGTGGCTTAGGTATATCAGAAGGTTCAACAGCAATACAACTCACAGTAATGTACAATGGGTATAGGTATATCACCGAGCTCTACCACATTACAACTATCTGTGTGATATGCATATATCACAGAGCTCCAAGGTTATACTACTCAGAGTAATGTACAACATGTATGAGTGTATCACAGAACAGAATCACTTCGCTGGTGAGCTCCATAAATGAAGGGCTTAGATAATCGTCTACATGTCTTACTTATATATGAAGGGTTTAGCCTTTGATCTATGAATCTTGTTCATATATGAAGGGAATAGCTGGTGACTTCCATCCATTGGTAATATATGAAGGGCTTAGATTATTATCTACATGTCTTGCTCATATATAAATGGCTTAGCGGCTAATCTCCAAGTCTTGCTCATATATGAAGGGCTTAGCTGCTGAGCTCCATGTTTGCTCATATATGTAGGGGCTAAGTTGATCATCTACATGACTTGCTCATATATGAAGGGCTTAGCTGCTAAACTCCAAGTCTTGCTCATATATGAAGGGTTTAGCTACTGAGCTCCGAGTCTTGCTCATATACGAAGGTCATAGCGGGTGATCTCCAAGTCTTGCTCATATGTGAAGGGCTTAGCTGCTAAGCTCCAAGTCTTGCTCTTATATGAAGGGCTTAGCTGGTGACTTCCATCCCTTGCTACCAGCTGAAGTTGATGTTCTCCATATTTTGCTTATTTTTCTTTCAGATGAAAACTCATTTTGTGGAAAGACCAGATGATCTCTGCTCTGTGAATGTCAGTGACAGGAATCTGACTTCAGTAAGTGAGTGATCTGCTAGATCAATATGTCCACGACTGACCAAAACTCATTCACAAGATCCATTATATCTGGGCTCATACGTTCCCTTCCAGTACCCAGTGGCCAGCTGCCTCCAGTACAGTTGTATGAAAACATGTGTGTGCCCCTGATAAAATAACAAGTTTTGTAGATTTTTTCAGCGAAAAAACAACTCACGTAGTTAAAATAGTTAATGGTTGATTTTAAGGTGTGTTTTCAATCATTGCTTATTAGACTATTTCAAATTCAAGTTCTTCATGGACTGTCTGTCATTAGCTTGCAGCATTTGTTCAGATTTAGTAGAATCCATTCCTTCCTCTTTTACTATAATCCCTGTGCCACCAGCAGAGCACGACCCCAAAACATGAAAGATCCCCCACACTTTTTTTTTTTTTTTAAATTCTTTATTTTTGGTTTGACGAAGTAGATGATAAACATGAAAGCATTTACATTTTCGAACAAGACAGCGCAGTGTCATACATTAGCGCAGTGCATGCATTTGACAGTTGTCAGTTTAGGCATATTATATACATTAAGTTTTCTGTGGGTGTCTTCGTCTAAACTTTTGGTATAAGTGGCAAGCGGTGTTAACTATATACAATAGCTTTGTTGTGAGGAGTTAGGCTTAAAGAGTAGAGTGTCAGTCCCCCCGCTTCCTGGGGTGCGCAATTGCACTCTCCCTCCCTTCTACGCTCTGCAAAATGTTGGCGTATTATTATTTGCCTTTCCCCTCCTGCCATCTTGCTGATCTAGGGTGCTTGCCCTCAAGGGATAGATAGAAAGGAAAAGTAAAGGAATTGGAGACAAGTACGTGCGTGTTTAACAGTTTCAGTTTGATATGGTTACCGGATGGACCACCGATGGGGGTGGTCAACTCCCTTAAGCTGTGTTTTATGTACTGGGCCTGGCACCGCGCTCATCTAGTAGTGGTGCCTCTTTCACCTGGTCGAGTAATGGTGTGGTGGTTGGCGCTGGGTGGGTCCCAGCCGGGTCCCAGCCCCGCCAATTTAGAGTTGCGTCCCGAGGTGGTGTTCTAGGTGTCGTACTGTTCCCATAGGTCCCAGACTTTTTGGAACTTGGCCATTGTGTTTCGCACCTGAGAAGTCAGTTTATCCATAATGTAGTTATCTCGTATTTTTGTCTTAACCAGGGATATATGTGGGAGGTCTGGACATGACCAGTGTTGTGCCAGGGATCTCCGAGCCGCTAAATAGAGCATGTTAAGTAGTCTTTGGTCGTGTCTGGGTAGGTCTTTTGTGGGTCTTGAAAGTAGGCATGCCCATGGGTCTAGCCCCAGTCGCCTTTGTAGGATTTGGGAGCTGAGCTCCACAACGTTGCGCCAGTATTCTGCGACCTTCGGGCAGCCCCACCACATATGTATATACGTGCCCCGTCCCCCACACCCGTGCCAGCAGTCATCTGTGGGGCTTAGTCCCATATGTCTCTGTTTCACTGGGGTCATGTACCATCGAAATAGAGTTTTATAAGATTGCTCTTGGAGTGTCACACATATTGTGGTTTTGCTACATGCTTCCCAGATATCTTGCCACTCCGCTCCCTCTAATACCTCCCCCAGGTCGGCTTCCCACTGGTCGGTGTATCGCAGTGCGCCCTCCTCATTCGAGTTCCCGTTGAGGTGGTTGTACAGTAGCGTAATGAGTTTAGTTTGGGTTGTCTCATTGTAACATAGTTTCTCGAAAAAGGTTAGTGGTGTCAGAGCCGCCTTCCGTATGTCAGGGTTTTGTGCAAAGTCACGGATCTGCATGTATCTAAAGTAGTCTCTTGTTCGTAAGTTAGCTTTGGTGGCTAGGTGTTCGTATGTGACTACTTTTTGGTTCACATATAGGTGTACGTATCGTTGGAGTCCCGTGGCCTCTATCCCCTTATAGTCTCTTGCCTGCATTCCGGGAGGGAAGGCCCTATTCCTAAGGATTGGTGTCATGGGGGACGGATGGGAGCTGAGGGCGTATTTCATTTTGGTTTGGTCCCAGATCTGTATAGAGTTGAGTATGGCTGGGTTCGCTGTTCTTAGTATGCCTCTTTGTGTTTTGGGTGCCCATATGGAGAATTGTGGGAGATCCTGACCCGTCATCAGTGACTCTAGGTCCACCCATCGTCTCCTGTCTGGAGGCGTGTGCCACTGTATCACCTGTGTCAGCTGTGCGGCTAGATAATAGGTGTAAACGTTGGGTAGTCCCAGCCCCCCCCTGGATTTCGGTCTGTACATGAGGGCGCGCGCAGTTCTTGGGCGTTTGTTGTGCCATATGAAGGCATCGATCGCTCTTTGTATTCCCGTCAGGTCCCTCCGTGTTACTCTTATCGGGAGTGCTTGAAAGAAGAATAGTATCCTCGGCAGCACGTTCATTTTTATAGAGTTTACTCTCCCCAGCCAGGAGATGGGCCTATCCGTCCACTGCTCTAGTTCTGCGAGAAGGGTCCGGAAGAGGGGTGTATAGTTACGGGCAAATAGGGAGGCTGTGTTCGCTGTTAGATCCCCCACACTTTTAACAGACAAGGTTTTCCTTTCTTCACATGCTACCTGTTTTTTTTCTCTAAATGTATCTTTATTGATTGTATGCAAAGAGCTTAATCCCTAATTAATGAACCACAGCGCTTGTTACCAAAATGCCTCTGGTTTAGCTATGAGCTGTTTCATACTTATTATTGGGTTTAGATGTGAGGTCACAGGTATGGTTTAATTCCACCGACCATTCCATGCAAGGGCTTAAATTTTTACGAGTGTTTTGTTTTCCTGATCACGCAACAAGTAGTTTTTTCTTTCTCTAACATAGAAACATAGAATGTGACGGCAGATAAGAACCATTCAGCCCATCTAGTCTGCCCAATTTTCTAAATACTTTCATTAGTCCCTAGTCTTATCTTATAGTTAGGATAGCCTCATTCCTATCCCACGCATGCTTAAACTCCCTCACCTAGTTAACCTCTACCACTTCAGCTTGAAGGCTATTCCATGCGTCTGATGTAGATTAATTTAGAAATAAACAAAAATGTTTAAAAGTCTATCTGTTCCTGTCCAAATCTGAGATGAATAAATTGCGTATACGCAGAAGTAAGTTCACACTGACACATGCAGTTCAGGTTAAAAACACTTCAGGAAATTTATTAGCATCTAGTTAAAAAGCGGGCACGCAGGCCTTTTTATATGCAAAATGACATCATCATTGAATATCAGATAATAACAAATAAACATCATTAATTGGGTTAAATGTTAAGTGGCTATGTCAGTGTCCACCCATTAATATTATTAATTGGCTCAGAGATTTGAGTGACTAGTGAGGCACCCTCCCATCATGGGATGTCGTCGCCATTGCTCTTTAGCACGAGGCTTACTCGGTGGAAAGGGGGGCTTGGGCGTCATTTTACGTAGTTAGTGATGTCAGTCTCGTGGTCTGGTCCAAGGTTCTTTTATGAATAGAACATTTCATTTAGTCGCTGTTCTCCTGGCCTTGGATTATACAATGTTGCAAGTTACGGGAGATCCGCTAACTCCGGGGCTAGTCATGTCCTTAGAGAGAGAAAATACAATCTCTTATTCATTATACTGAATACTGTCAGGAAATTCTGTCATGTAAGGTGAACAAAATGGAGAATTCTGTCATAGTGTGAGATTAAAATGGAGTTAGTACAATAATTCAATACAGGTTCTAATAAAGATTTTAATAATTCTACATCAGTCCCCCCTATGAAATGTTAGATTCTAAAAGATAAACTTTATTTGTTAGTATCAGAAGACGTGTTAGCCCAAAGGCACAGAAACCCTGTGAAGTAACGGTTCTTAAAGTCTTCTTAGTTCTTCAGAGGGACATCATAAAATAGACAAGCTTACATTACCATGTGGACCTGTGTTATCTGGAGTATAGGCACAACAAGTCATGTTGACAGGTAAACGTTGTTGGTTGCAATAGATATAATAAATGCAAATCAAAATATTATTATTAGCAGTGACGGTTTGGAAAATGGACTCAAACTTTCTTTTAACTGCAAAATCATCTGGTACCCCCCTTGGCACACCTATGGCATCAATATATATATATATATATATCAAACTTCCCTTTAGAGGGGTGCTCCTCTTTGTGTTCTGAAGCATGAATGTGGTGTGTCAAGAGTACCTTGTCATGTTTTATGTGTATGGACATAATAACCTTGGCTAGGGCACATTCGCTTATTCACCATAGTATTAAACCTGTCCTACGCTACATCAGTGTAGGTGGACTCGGATCATTTAGTCAATATTAATATCACCACAAACTCAGGATGGGCAAATAATCCTGAGGAAGCTTGGCGTTTGGATCTCTTTATCTTCACGAGGTCTCCTTTTGGGGTCCTCGGCTTTCCATCGATGGCAGGTGGTCAGGCATTATTATGGCCATCAACCACCTACTTGTTGATATCTTTAAATTTATTTTTGTCTTTTAACAGGTAATTTTTCCATTAGAGTCAAAAGTTTGTCAAGATCAACAAATGTTACTTCCCATGTTGCAGAGAGAGTCTTGAATCTGGAACAGTGAATCCACTGAGTGATCTCTGCAACTTTCACAATGCACTATTGGGTATATGGTCTTGGTTGTCACATTGATGACCGACTAGGCCTCTGGCCATCCTGGCAAAATGTCTATTATGACTAGTGCATATTTGAACCAGCAACTCTTTGGCACCTGGATATAGTCACTTGGATTCTTGAAAGAGATAGTGAGAGTTAGCTAGGTGCTTAGAATTCTCTTCCTCTTCTGCCTGAGCTGTCCTTGGCACAAATGACACAGGATCGGCAGTAACTGTTGATTAGAGGAGTAATTCTAGGTGCTTCAGAAAATTTATTGATCAAAGTGTTCATGAGGGTCTTGGATAGGTATAAAAAAAAACTCCATGGGCCCACTGCCCAGTACATGTTTTTCCGGTAAACAGAACTTAAGAGTGTTGGAGTACAGCTCGTCTTTAAGTCTTTAAGGGTTGCCCCTTTCTGTTTCCAGCTTTGTATTTCTTCAGGATCAGCAGCTGCTTGTCATTCTTTCAGGATCTTGAGATCCGTGGATAGGATCTTCATGGTAAATATCGAAGTTTCTTCAGCGGACACTCTTCTGTCCACTTTCCTTAGTGCACTTGCGGCTTGTTAGGCAAGGCCACTTCTTCAGCAGGAGTAGTAGGGCATCCACCAATTTCTTAATAGCCGTGCTATGCTTAACTGGCGTGCCAGTCGCTGTGTGAAATCTTCTTGTCTTCCAGATTAACATTTTGCATGCCACTGAGAAGGCTGTCAATTTGGTGTCTTGAGCAGATGTGGGTGAGGAAAGTAAAGATGCTTGACGTACCTGATCTTCTGTAGCAACAGCAAATCCAGTATGGTACCTTTCCTCTTCATCCGCAAACAGAGTGGAGTCAGGATCTGGCAAAGCTACTGCATGCCTTGTTGAGAGGTGTCTTGTTTCTTCTTTCATCTGTTCAAAGCAACCATGAGGAGTAGTAGAAGAGATATCCTCACCTATTTCTGTGTGAGATTGAGGGTATTTGTCTTTCCATTTACAGTTCTCTTGCTGCCCCCCCCTCTGTAGAGAGCTGATATCGATTTTTAGTGTTTCATGTTTTATTGAGTCAGGTTCCTTTTATGAGATTTCTGGGGACTTAGTGAAGAAAACATGAGGGGCAGCCACCTCCCAGTGATGATACAGGTGTCTTACTTCCATGGGAATCTGGGTCAGGACCGCACTATTTCCTTGAGAGTGCCCAAAACAGTCTGAATAATAATTTTTTTTTTTTTTTTTTAGTGTGGTATTCCCCCCTGGGAAGTGGCGGAAGAGGGGCCAGAGCAACTTTTTTTCTTTCAAAATATAATGTTGTCAGGTAGGGGACAAGGTGGAGTAGAGAGAGGAGTAGGAGGAGGAGAAGGTGGAGTAGGAGGGAGGAGTAGGAGGAGTAGAAGGTGAAGTAGAGGGAGGAGTAGGAGGAGGAGAAGGTGGAGTAGAGGGAGGAGAAGGTGGAGTAGAAGGTGAAGTAGAGGGAGGAGTAGGAGGAGGAGAAGGTGGAGTAGAGGGAGGAGAAGGTGGAGTAGAAGGAGGAATAGGAGGAGTAGGATTGAATAAGAGGAGGAGGGAGGAGTAGGAGGAGGAGAAGGTGGAGTAGGAGGAGGGGAAGGTGGAGTGGGAGGGAGGAATAGGAGGAGTGGAAGGTGAAGTAGAGGGAGGAGTAGGAGGAGGAGAAGGTGGAGTAGAGGAGAGGAGAAAGAGGAGGAGAAGGAGGAGGAGAGAGAAGTAGAAGGAGGAGAAGGTGGAGTAGGAGGAGGAGTAGGAGTAGGAGTAGGAGTAGGCAGGGGTGGGCAGGTAAGGGAGCAGACAGGTCTCTCTGGAGGCGTGGGTATGTAGCAGTGGAGGATACATCAGAAATCAGAACTAAGTAGAAATGCAATGGAGGCTGCAAATAGCCCATGTACAACAACTTTTAACTGGCCCTATGCTTTCCCTAGAGAAAAATAATAAAAGGCTAACAAGCACATCTGTCTGTACAGGCCTCGAACGCTTCACTCCGTGGGTATCCCGCAGTGGCTAGTCCACTACATCTCCCACACCAGACTTTTGCTCGTAGAGACAGACGCTATCCCTGACTCTCTCTTTTTTTTTTTTTTTCAACCTATCATAAAATATAACTCTTACTTACATCACAAATATACATTATCGCAATTTTATGTCTCGCAAAAGGGATAAAACTTATTTTACTCTTCACTGATAATGTATTAAAACTTACAAAATAGACAAATAACATTGTTTTTCTGCGAGATAAATGAAAAAGATAATGGAGGTTTTGTTAAGCTTTACATTTAGCTATACATTAATTTATCCTTTCTGGTTTCCAGTTTCTGGCTGTTAATGACAATGTACAATGTAATAGAGCAGCAGGAAAAGCTAGCAGAATGCTTGGTTGTATAGGGAGAGGTATTAGCAGTAGGAAGAGGGAAGTGCTCATGCCATTGTACAGAACACTGGTGAGACCTCACTTGGAGTACTGTATACAGTACTGGAGACCATATCCTTAGAAGGACATGGATACCTTAGAGAAAGTTCAAAGAAGGGCTGCTAAACTGGTTCATGGATTGTAGGATAAAACTTACCAGGAAAGGTTAAAGGATCTTATCATGTATAGCCTAGTGGAAAGACGAGACAGGGGAAATATGATAAAAGCATTTAAATACACAAAGGGAATCAACACAGTTAAAGTGGAGTCTATATTTAAAAGAAGGAAAACTACCATAACAAGAGGACATAGTCTCAAAAATAGAGGGACAAAGGTTTAAATAAAAATACTATCAGGAAGTATTACATTACTGAGAGGGTAGTGGATGCATGGAATAGCCTTCCAGCTGAAGTGATAGAGGTTAACACAGTAAAGGAGTGTTTAAGCATGCGTGGGATAGGCATAAGGCTAAGCACTTGCTGCTAGTAACAGATCTAGAATCAATACACTATAATGCCCAAAGTCTCGACTTCTATGCATATATAATAATAAAATATCTGGGCTTACATTAAAAAAATATGTTAGTCAGTCTTTAATCTTGGTGGTTAACATTATCCAATAAAGACAGATTGGAACACACTCCCCCCTTATCCATTTGTTAGTAGTTAGGCTCATAATGTTTTCTGGTTCTTTTTCAATTAGATCAAAACATCTTGAGACCAATCTTTAATTGTATTACCATTTGTTCAAGAAATCTTTGTTTATTAGAAATTTCTTTTAGTAACCCTTCTTCTAGCATGTTATCAATTTTTTGTACACAAAGTTAAAACATATTGTTACTTAACACGTGAATCGGTATATATATATCCTTTCTACATATTAACCATCACTTGTCACAGACACTTTTCTGATATAGGGAAACATTAGCAGGATTATTTTAGTAATTGTAACTTTCTTGTTCATAATATGTGGGAATTAAGGAAGACAGCATGTCTTAAGATAGGATGAGCATGATAGGAGTAGATCTCGTCAGCCATGGATGGCCAGAATTGACACGATATATGGGCAGATATGACCTCACTAAGGGCAGAGTGAAGGCACTTAAGGACAACCTTCTTTTGTTCTAGGGGCCATTTTCCTTTAGGGCATACTAAGTCTCTCTGGAGGCGTGGGTTTCATGGGAAGTAACATTCTGTTCGGCAAAATGAAAATCTGAACTGTGGACAGACTTGACGGATTAAATAAGACAGTTGTGAATATTATACATCTAACAGCCCACAAAGCTGTCTCTAGAAACATATACTAACTTAATAACTTCTATTCCTGCATCAGATTCACTCCCTAACCATCCTATCAATTTCTATTGAGATAACAAAATACACAATTAGAATATTTTTTCTAGCAAAAATTCCATTGCTAAAATCTTATCAGTAGCTTCTGAATAACTCTACAGAACACCGAAGAGACAGACCTAAATCGCAAGCATGTCACCACCCCCCTCCCCCCCCCGCGTCTCACAGAAGCGAGGGGAGGGGGGGGTGTTTTAGCAGAGGGGGATTTGAGTGGAACAAGAGAGAGACTGCCTGCCAGCACGAATTTAACCATGTCAACGCTGTACAGTAACAAGACAGAAGGACAATTACATTACAAAGCAAAGAGACACAAAAACACAACATTTCATTTAAACCCCCACCCTCTACCAGGGTAATGGCTAACACAAAATACAAAAAAAAACCCACAGCGTTTTAAGATTGGGGTGGGATGGTGACCATGGTCAGCTACATTTCGGTCATTACTGACAGGATGATGGAAGTGGTCACCTCCTGGACGCCCCGACAGGGCACTGGCTGGGATAACTTCCCAGTAACACAATTATTATGATATACATACAGTTCTTAACCCTTTATGATTTATCTCTTCCTCTACCCAACCCTCCTGCTGGATAGCCTTTCTACTCTGTACCATGCTTCAGCAGTACGCAATAAATCATTATCTGTAAGCTTGCCTTTCTTCTCTGTCAGTAATCTACGCCAACTTTCTGGTTGTAATCTACCACATGAAGGCACAGCAATTTTACACACTTTAGCAATCTTTGCAACATTTTTAACCAGTTCTTCACCTTCTCTATCTTCAACTAAATCACACGCGAGTCAGCCCCTAGCGGGCTTACTCGTTTCCTGTCCCATATCCCCCTATACAAAGCGTCCCAAGTATAGGTAAAGGAAAATGAAACAGAACGTCTACAATGGTGGGTCCCTCCCAGTGCGTCTTCCCAAAACGTAGACCAGTCACTGAATCCGTGTACCCTCGATGGTAACCACGGATTGGAGCGGGGTGAGAAGTGTGTGACCAATCACTTCTCTTTCAAGAGAAATAGGAGTGGATAGTGTAAATAGTACAGGAAGTAAAGTAAAAGTAAACAGTGAAAGTAGAGACAGACCCAGGAGTTTGAATGACTCCACACTTAAGACAACATTTAATAAATACAGTGCATGCATCAACAGTAATCCCTTTCCTTTACTCTTGTGGCCACCAAGGCCACCTCCCCCAACCTCGTAGTGTCCCCGCTCGGAGAACAACTTTCGTAAGTTTCACTACCAGCGGCCAAGGATAACGACTAACACCGGCCCAAAATCCATATGCCTCCCTCGTTACAGCAGTCCACTTAAGTGTGGCCACCTCTATCCTCACTCCCGTAGTGCTCCCTATGGACCCACCCACAAGTCACACTACCCCGTGGTGATGGAGACAACAATGCCTGCCCGAATCCACACACCACAAATAAATTGGAATGCCACCAGCCTCAGCGCTCGAAGCTGGAGGGTACCATAACCTCTGCAAGCAGAGCAACGTACACAATGAGGCTAGCTAGAATATCAAAGTGACGTAACCGGGAAACCCCAGGAGGCAAGTCCCCTCCACAGATCCCCCAACCCTTCTTTTTCCTTACTACTGTTAGCTAGACAGTACCTAAAAGAAGTAAACAGGAAGACAGGACCCCTTTGGAAAATCCCCACAGGTCCACCCCCCCTTTTTTCCCAACAGTCTGGGCCAAGTGACTCCTAAAAAGGGGTAAAAACAGGCAACAGAAGACCCCCAGGCAACCACCCACGGGTCCACCCCCCTTTATCCCAAAAGAGGGAAAGAACAAAACATATACCACTAGCACACCCAGGCAACAGATAGACTAAATGCAGGTAAACAAATGGGTAACAAGACACCGGGCAAGATATTACCTGTCTTTGATGCCCTCCCGGGAAGCAGTCACAGACACGTGGACGGGTCAATCAAAGGGGCTGGAACATACCGGTGGCTCCTGCAGAAGTCTCTACCGTGTACTCAGAGGTGATCAGTCTCTCTTCCTTCCCCCCCGATTCCTCCGTCCAACAGCGTCTTCCTTAGGACGGCTTACCGGCCGGAGGCCATAGCCCGATGCCCCACGTTGGATGGACGCCAAATTGATGTAGATTAATTTAGAAATAAACAAAAATGTTTAAAAGTCTATCTGTTCCTGTCCAAATCTGAGATGAATAAATTGCGTATACGCAGAAGTAAGTTCACACTGACACATGCAGTTCAGGTTAAAAACACTTCAGGAAATTTATTAGCATCTAGTTAAAAAGCGGGCACGCAGGCCTTTTTATATGCAAAATGACATCATCATTGAATATCAGATAATAACAAATAAACATCATTAATTGGGTTAAATGTTAAGTGGCTATGTCAGTGTCCACCCATTAATATTATTAATTGGCTCAGAGATTTGAGTGACTAGTGAGGCACCCTCCCATCATGGGATGTCGTCGCCATTGCTCTTTAGCACGAGGCTTACTCGGTGGAAAGGGGGGCTTGGGCGTCATTTTACGTAGTTAGTGATGTCAGTCTCGTGGTCTGTTCCAAGGTTCTTTTATGAATAGAACATTTCATTTAGTCGCTGTTCTCCTGGCCTTGGATTATACTATGTTGCAAGTTACGGGAGATCCGCTAACTCCGGGGCTAGTCATGTCCTTAGAGAGAGAAAATACAATCTCTTATTCATTATACTGAATACTGTCAGGAAATTCTGTCATGTAAGGTGAACAAAATGGAGAATTCTGTCATAGTGTGAGATTAAAATGGAGTTAGTACAATAATTCAATACAGGTTCTAATAAAGATTTTAATAATTCTACATCACGTCCACTACCCTCTCAGTAAAGTAATACTTCCTGATATTATTTTTAAACCTTTGTCCCTCTAATTTAAGACTAAGTCCTCTTGTTGTGGTAGTTTTTCTTCTTTTAAATATAGTCTCCTCCTTTACTGTGTTGATTCCCTTTATGTATTTTAATGTTTCTATCATATCCCCCCTGTCTCGTCTTTCCTCCAAGCTATACATGTTAAGATCCTTTAACCTTTCCTGGTAAGTTTTATCCCGCAATCCATGAACCAGTTTAGTAGCCCTTCTCTGAACCCTCTCTAAGGTATCAATATCCTTCTGAAGATACGGTCTCCAGTACTGTGTACAATACTCCAAGTGAGGTCTCACCAGTGTTCTGTACAATGGCATGAGCACTTCCCTCTTTCTACTGCTAATACCTCTCCCTATACAACCAAGCATTCTGCTAGCATTTCCTGCTGCTCTATTACATTGTCTGCCTACCTTTAAGTCATCAGAAATAATCACCCCTAAATCCCTTTCCTCAGATGTTGAGGTTAGGACTCTATCAAATATTCTGTACTCTGCCCTTGGGTTTTTACGTCCAAGATGCATTATCTTGCACTTATCCACATTAAATGTCAGTTGCCACAATTCTGACCATTTTTCTAGTTTACCTAAATCATTTGCCATTTGGCTTATCCCTCCTGGAACATCAACCCTGTTACATATCTTAGTATCATCAGCAAAAATACATACCTTACCATCAAGGCCTTCTGCAATATCACTAATATAAATATTAAAGAGAATGGGTACAAGTGCAGATCCCTGAGGTACCCCACTGGTGACAAACCCATCAGTACATCTTAAAGTAAAAACATAATTTCCCAGGATCTTTAATGTTATGTTTACTTATCCTTTCTATTTAATTCTGTGCTTGTGAGGTATGAATGTCATACTGCTGTATGCTATATGCTAGTGCCTGTCTTGATTCCCTGTCAGTCATTACTGTAAGCACTGCCTTTGCACCTGTCAATCAGCGCACAGAGAGAAGAGGAACTGAAACCAGTTTTAGTTACTTCTTGAATGCAACGTATGCCCTGGCTGTGCCAGAACTAAACTGGATTGTGAAATCAGTTGTTAACTTGTTAATACACACTCCATACAATTATATTGTTATGGTGCCTGGGGGTCTTGGGCACCATCCTAACTTAAGGGGTTAAACAGTTTAACTACAAAGTTGTCCAGAGATCTCCCATCTTCCCTGTCCCTCTTTCTCTGCTCCAGTTCCCGGCTCCAATATGAAATTCTCTAACTGGCTTCCTACTGAGAGAAATACACGACGGTGGTAGTTTAATAGGACCTGAAGAATATTAATTAAACATTGCAGCAGAATCTGCACTTGTTGGTGATACCCATCTTGTCATGTTTTCCCAAGGCTCACACAGAAGACTTCCTGCAGTTTACATGTGTGGCATACATGAATGCTTCGGAAAATCGGCTACTATTAGGTAAGCACAAATTTGGATTTCTGTATAAATTAATTATTACCTCATTAGCTGAGGAAGCTGCTCCATAACCTGTGCTGGCATATTCCCATGCCGGCTGTGGGAGACCATTCCTGCTCCAACTGTTAAACTTCCACATGATTACACCAGTGGTGCTGTTATTGGATCCCAGAGGCCTATACCATATAGTTACAACAATGGTTCTGTTATTGGGGCCCAGAGGCCTATACCTCATAGTTAGAACAATGGTTCTGTTAATGGGGACCCAGAGCCCTATACCTCCTAGTTACAACAATGGTTCTGTTAATGGGAGCCCAGAGCCCTATACATCATAGTTATAACAATGGTTCTGTTACTGGGGGCCCAGAGCCCTATACATCATAGTTACAACAATGGTTCTGTTAATGTGGGCCCAGAGCCCTATACCTCATAGTTACAACAAGGGTTCTCATAAGGGGAGATCCGGAGCCCTATACCTTATAGTAACAGAGCCCTATACCTCCTAGTTACAACAATGGTTCTGTGAATGGTGCCACCCTGCTGCATAGCTAAATCAATAGTTCTGTAATTAGGGGGCACATGGTGCCCTGCACTATAGTTACAGCAATGGATCTGCTATTGGGGGACAAATGTTTTCCTGCTGCATATTCTCTGAGAATATTTCCGATGCTGTTAAATATTAGTAAAGCATCATTTCTTCCTGAAGTGCTGATAATACAGTATAGTTTCAGCAATAATCCTGTTAATGGGGGAAACAGGGTGTCCTGCTTCTGATAATGGCTGAACTTGGCATTAGGCATGAGCTTAAAAATATGGGTTTTACATTTATTTAAAATTTTTTACCAATTAAATTTCATTGCATTTCGGAGAAAGAAAGCAACGTTACTAAAGAAATGGTAGAAACGTGTGTACAGGCGAACAAATCACCATTTGTTACAGTCAACACGTTTTACTTGGTTACACTAATCAAATAAATACCTTTCCCAAATTAAAGTACCCCATACCCTGTAATTGACCGTAATCAGGTCATGTAGGTTTGATAGTGACTCAAAGTAACCCAAGAATGAAAGTGATAAAGCAGAGACAGAAGTAGAATAAGAAGAAAAAGAGGAACACGAAAAAACATTTTACATGATTTACCTAACTGCTTAAAGGTACACTCCAGACCTCCTCTAAAATACTTTAGCTTGCTGAAAACTTTGTGTGAAGAGTGTGTCCTTTTTTTTTTCATTTTGGAAAAAGTGCAGATTTCAATAAAAATTTACACTTTTATAAATTAAACTTGTTAACCCCGCCCCCTCCCCCTATCAATTAGACAACAAGTCCTGTTACTTCCTGCTTGTTTAGCTCAGTTAAACTAAACTCAAGAGGCAGCAATTGCACAGAGCACCTTCCTTACAAAGCCAGTCACAGAAAGTCTGGGTAAGAAGAAAAGAGAAAAAAGAGACTATATTTAAAAGAAGAAAAACTACCACAACAAGAGGACATAGTCTTAAATTAGAGGGACAAAGGTTTAAAAATAATATCAGGAAGTATTACTTTACTGAGAGGGTAGTGGATGCATGGAATAGCCTTCCAGCTGAAGTGGTAGAGGTTAACACAGTAAAGGAGTTTAAGCATGCGTGGGATAGGCATAAAGCTATCCTAACTATAAGATAAGGCCAGGGACTAATAAAAGTATTTAGAAAATTGGGCGGACTAGATGGGCAGAATGGTTCTTATCTGCCGTCACATTCTATGTTTCTATGTTTCTATGTTTCTAAAAATGCATAATTAAATACACGCAAGTTTTTATTTAGAGTATTTCTGCTAATCAGTGATTTATTTATTTATTTTGTATTTGAGCATTGCAGTTTCCCTTTAATTTTTTCTTTTTTTTTCTCTGTGGGCTTGTTTAAGGTCTTCTTTCATGACAATTCTGATTGCAATGCATTTTTTTTCCTCCCCCAGAGGATTTCAGTACATTCCCAATGCTTAGAGAATTGGACATCTCCCTAAATGAGATCAATCGGATTCATATAAAACAGGAACATTTCCCTAACCTCGAGGTAAGTAGTTCTGTTTTACAGAAAATGTAATGAAATTATGACGGATTGAATGTTCATTATAAAACATACACAATCCATAGAATTATGTTATTTTGTTTCTTTAGCCTCTTAGAATTGTAAAACATAATTTGTTTTGATTAATTATTAAACTTATTTAGCTAAAAGTTAGTTATTAAAGTTTTTCTGGCTTATTTATATTTTATTTAATTGTTTGTTTATTTGATTTTGCTTCCTTTATTTAACTGTACAAAATACTACAATTTTGTTTAAATACCACAATCCTCCCGAAATGTTCATATTTTGTGTTACAATCTTTATTTAAAATAGATGTTATAGGGATTTTTACACAGCCTGCATGTATGTCTAACGTTAGAGGTACTCCTTTGTTGATTAAATTTAGAGCCCAACTTTAAAGGTTAAAATAAAGAGATCTAACTCACCTTTAGCCCCACGCCACTGCAGTCTTGCCACAGTCACTGCTCCTCCCTTGGGAAGCATTGAGATACGCACTGTGCATGCATGACAAAAGCCGCATTAATCGGCACTTCTTGACAATGATGTGCTATCCAAATTCATCTCTATGAGGAGTATTTTCCATTTAGAGCGAGAACCATTATTGAAAAACTGTGAAAAAGCAATTATTACAGATCAGAGACTGCAGGGACAGTCTCTTTACACCAAAACCACTTCATTCATCTGTAGTGGTTGTGGTACCAAGAGTATCCCTTTAAACATGTAGACCTGGATAACAGCAGCTTATGATGCACACTACAAGGAGGATTCATTCAGTCTTTTCAGATCCTAATACAGAACCTCTACTACTGACTGTGGAGGATATGAAATACTTTACACTGTACAACCAATTCTGTATGATAAGCCAACAAATGCACATTCAGTAATTATCCCTTTTAATAACCAACTCTTATTGCACTGACTAAGGAGCAGGTACAGCTGCTGATCACCATAGCATGGTATACTCAAGATGTTACTCTATTATAATCGTTAATCCTGTTACAACACATATAAAAATCTACTGGATCTACCATGTTCCACTGATGCTGCGCCTCCAATGAACGGTTGACTTAGTCTCATGATAGGACAATAAACAATGTAATGTCCTCAAACTGCCTCCATGAGGTGTTACCATACCCAGCAACGAGTCAGTTTGACAGTCAGTTATTTGGCTACAAGACAATCATCCATGCTTCATTGTTTACTTCCTCTGTCACAGGTGTTGGACCTGTCCTACAATAACCTGTCACCAGATGACATCTCCCAGCTTAGTGTGCTCCCACAACTGCGAGTGCTTCATCTAACCGGGAACAGACTCACTCATCTCCCACCAGACATGAGCGGTTCTCATTGGTAAGTAGAGCTGGGGAATGTGTCTGGTGGTTCCTAAAGCTTCCCTATGTTATGGCATAATTTTAAACAGCTTCTCAGACACATTACCCAGTTTTCCAATATACGTTATCACTCCTCTGAGCAATACAGACATTTCAATATAATTCTGGACCATAGGTCTGCTTAGAAAGTACATACAGACATTTCAATATAATTCTGGGCTATAGGTCTGCTTAGAAAGTACATTTTTGATAGTGTAAACTGAAAATCTTCAATCCATAAATGTTTTCATTTCTTAAGACTGAGCTGATACATATTGTATTATACACACAGCAATGATTTGATGTGCTTCCCGTCACTGGAAATTCTAATGCTGGACAATAACAGACTGTCTCATGCTTCAGTGTTTGGATGTTTGGCCAATCTGAAAAGGTAAGATCCCCAGATTTCTTCTTTAACCTAGTTCAGAAACACAGGTGGTATTTTATGGGAGCTTGGTCTCACTTGGAGTAGCTGAATGAACTACACTAAGCAGTGTCCTGCCAAATATTAAACACGAGTCAGACGGATGCAGTCGGCAGAATGGATAACCTTGAATGTGACAGCTTATAGTTGACAAGTTCTGTTTGTTTTAATATACAATGCTTATCTCTCAGCTCCTTCAGACTTTGTCTGTATTCATTTGCAATATGAATATTCCCACCTTGTCATTATTTGTAAACTCAACTGAAGTTAGTTGAATTCAGCTAAATTCAGTTTGGTAGCTCTCATTTTTCCTGCTTTACATAGGCTGCACCAGCTGAATCTTGATAAAAATGGTATTACGAAAATCCCATACCTTCTGGAGATAGACCTTGACAGATCTATGGATAGTCCTCCTGGAAAAACAAGAACAGAGAAGCAACCGACACTGGGAGGAAGCATGAGCCACAGCAAGCAAAGTAAACGAGAAAATAACAAGAAAACATCTGAAGAGGACAGATTTCATGAGACGGATAAGGACATTGATTACATAGTGTTCCCCAATGCAGATGATCCTGACCGAACAGGTTAGTGGATTATTCACACTTGTGGATTCCATTCATTGCTCTAGAACATTGGTTCCCAACATTGTTTGATTCATGTTTCTATCTCTAAAAGGTTTTTGAAGAATGCACATTCAGTATATATATCAACATGGAATGTTACCATTGGGGTTCTTTCCTGAAATATAAATTGTAGCCAATTGAAATCTGAATGGCAACATTTGGGCTAAAATCGCCAATTTTGGAAAGATTCTCCAACTTCTTTATATTCATAGCTGAGCTATTTTAAACAACATTTTACCACTTTGCTCGAATTTGGAGGTAAATTAAGAAACTCTGTTGGTTTTGCCCATACTGACTGGTGACAAACCCAGGAGGAGGTATGTTAGTGGTGATTGATAATATAGTCTGTTAATCCACCTAACCGGGCACAAACAATCAGTGTTATGTAAACGAGTAATGTTTCCACTGTCTGTTCCACCAACACGTGGACCTTCCACACTTCTCTGAGAATACTCCCGATACTGTTAAATATTAGTAACGCATCATTTGTTCCTGTTATGCTGACAGTACATGCAGCATCCTTTACATTTAGAATATGTTCTTTTCACCTATAGAGGTAGAATAGACACGTGAACCATTGACTCCTCCTCTTCCACATTCCCATCCAAACATCCCCAGATCACATTCTGCCTCTTCACAGACAAATACCAAATAGAGAGTGATGTAAGATGTACAGTTTATATTAGAACGAGTAGGCCTGTGTCCCTTGCTGCAGATGCAATATTTAAACAGTACTGGTGGAGGGTTTGAGTACTATTCCCAATAGCAATAATATAACCTCATGATCCTTGCATGTGTAAAATCGAAATGCCTTGAGAGATTATGTGAATGGAGTCCTTTTTTAATATTCCTAGTATGTTCTCCCAATCTTGTTTTTAAAGCTCTTTTTGTGCGTCCTATATATCATTTATTACAGGGACACTTTAATAGATAAATTACACTAGTGGTAACTCTTTTATACAGTAAGCTCTATGGATGTCGAACTCTGTTTCTTTCAGAACGGAGCAATCATCATCTACTAAAGGTCACGTACTACGATCTGTTAGTATTACTATTTCCATTCAAGAAGGGTACAAATATTATTAATATCACTGCTGAATCTTCAAAGATATTTTAAAAATATTGTACTATACAAATTAAGCTAATCCAGCATACACATCCCAGTTTGACTGTAACTGGAGGAAACTGAAATAGTTTACAAATTATAAGACTGTTACTATTTTATCATTACAAGAACTCTATTGACACAAGTGTATCCAAACAGAGACTATTATTTATTGGTTTCAAGCATATATAATATTCTAACTAAATGTAGCAAGCTGGGTATTACCATTTCATCCAAATATTTGGATCAACTATATTTATTGTTATCTCTATGTTTGGCTGAAAATTGTGTTATATCAAACAATCATTTTTAAATGTTTTAACTTATTTATGTAAGCGAACTGCATGGTAGTTTCTCTCTGCTTCATACCACACGGTTATATATTTTGTAGGGATATTTATGGGATGAAAATGTTAAACAGTCGAGAATTGCCCACTATTTCAAATCTCTTAGATCTTAGAGATCGTTTATCAAATAAGTGAAAAGTATTCCATAAATAAATCACAATCTGTTATAAAAATAGATTTATTTTTATTGTAACAAATAACATAACAATGATATTAGGCAGCATGCATGATAATAATCAGTGAGTATTTAGTATAACACAAGTATGCAATACAATGGAATGGCTAACAGCACCAGCTGTCAAGACTTACACGATTTATGAGGTATTTCGCAGAACAGAAAGCAAACTTCACACAGACCAGCATTAAAACCCTGGTTAACAGTTAAGTCAACCGAATAACCCTTTCAATGCTGGCTAGACCCTCCTAGGCATATAGTATCCTATTCTCCTGTGATTTTCAATTAAAATAACATTTGTACCAACTCATTAGTCATTTCCTGGAACCATCCATTAAGAATAATCTACCAGATTTTTACAAAAGCCAATTTTTAATTTACCTAAAAAGATATCTTATCTTATTTTAGAGCAAATCAATACACCTGGATAAAAACAGCGGTATGCTAACACGTGATAATATCACATTAATATATAATTATTCTTAATTCCACCTGCAGAATGGAATGTTTATAACTATATATTCTTTAGTTAACTAAGATTTCTAAATATTGAAATCTGACCGTGATTTATCCAGTCATATATCATGCTATTAGTAAATTTTAATTAACTTAAATTAATTAAATAAAACCAGCATAAACCAGTTATGTAGATATTCTCATCAGATGAGTAGGTAGTCCCAGGAACTTGATTGGTTGTGTGGAGGTGCGTGAGTAATAGAGAAAAGTGGTGTTGGTTAGAAAGTATCAGTAAAATTCTAAGTAATTTAAGAGTAGAGTGTTAGTCTCAGAGATGTTTCTTGAGCCTCTCTCTCTGCATGTCCGACTTGGAATCCCCAAACTTCAACTAGTCTCTCTGTCTGTATCTCAACTTTTCCCTTTGTCCTTACTTTTAAAGGGCCAGACTCTTTGTACGTCATTAGTTGATAAGCCAATAGGAAATCATAGATGGATTCAATCGATAGATCGCAATTTAGGTATTTGATCCATAGAGGGCAGTCTCGTCTAACTAATCCTTCTTATCCAGGAAAGAGTTAACTTTTCCTGATGACGATTTTGACGTCATTTGACTTATCTAAAATGACTACCATAACTTAGATTTGCTGTCAGTTCAAAGCGTTTGTCTCAGTCTTTGTGGCAACTACTTTGATCGTAACTTGTAAAATTGACAGTTCTAAACTCAGTTTCACCCCTAACTTACAATGGAACCTTGTAAAATTTAGAAAGTAAAATTAATTACTTAGTCTTCTCTGTCACTAGTGTCTGTGTTTAGATAATGCATTCCTCAGCTCAAACAAGTGGCTAGTTACAGAAAGTAAGGAGAAATCAAGGAAATGATGTGCTTTTGTTATCCTGAAGATAGCAAAATGGAGTCCGCTTTGTTCTGAGTGACTTTGGCAATATACACTTTTAATTTCTTTTTAGCACAAAATGTCTGTTGATATTAATATTCTGACAATTTAAAGGTGTACACTATTGACTACTCCTGGATACTTATTAGATTTTATCTAATATTTTCTCCTTTTTACTTGCACTATGAGGGATTTTTAGTGGAGTCCCTCTATTTCG
>OW240912.1:408730404-408741930 GCA_933207985.1 Pelobates cultripes | reverse complement strand
AGAAAAGCAACACAGCTTCCTAAATCAAAGGTGAGTGTTTCTGCCTTGGGCCGTGCTGAACAAAACTTGCCCTTTTTATGGATATTTTAAGGGGAACTGTCAGTAGCATATTTAATATTTACTTATTTGTTATTGTGTAAGCAGCGTGTATTTGTGAAAAATATTAATAATTGCAGAAATCTCCACCTCTCTCTTAACTAGGCACCACCTTCTCAGCTCCCTGTCAATCATTTTTTCTAAGCTCTGTCCTTTGCACTTGGCAGTCAGCATAGAGAAAACATACAGAGAATATGAGAAATTAAACAATGTTTCTATTTATCGTTGTTCTTTGCAATCTGTGCCTTGTCTGAACTGAATTATGTCCTTTAATAAACATTATATAAATAGATCAAATAAAGAGATCATGTCGTGAAATAAAATGTTCCAGTACGTTAGAGGTGATTTCTGGAGAAGTTAAGTTCCCTTCTAAGGAACAAATAAAGTGCATTTTTCTTGGTGTAAACAAGTTCTTTAAACATCTCCAGGCATCACCCTGTGTGTCTTCCAAGAGTGGCAATAGAATTGCTCTATAATAAGGAGTCATACCTCACCATAATCCAAGGTTGCTTTGGGAGCTGACAAACTAGATTAAGATGCCATCTATGGGAATAACCCTCAGGAGCCTGGAGTGGTTATAGTACCACTCTAAGCTATCTGGCACCAGGAGGATCAGTGCCAGATAGTTTAGAGTAGTACTATAACCACTCCAAAATTGTGAGTGTATTCCCTATAGAACATCACAGTATTTTTATCAAGACATATTGCACTAGGTTTTTTTTTTTTTTTAAGATTCCTGTGCTATAATTCCAAAGACTGTGCAAGTTTACTTACCTGGTTTCATATATGAGCTTGTGTGTTTTCTCAGTGTGGTTTTTATAATTATTTACTCTCCTATTTGCAGACTCATATCTGTATGTGTTTTGGGATATTCTTATGCCAAGTCACTTTTTGTGTACTATCACTTTATTCATTACTGTTTGCGCACCTGCATTCTTTTGGTTTCCAAAGTGAACTGTCAATGTGGAGATCCCACTTCCATGGACCAAGCAGGAAAATGACAAAAGTAATCAAATGGAAAATTCAAAATTTACAATGTTTTTTTTATTTATATATTAAAAGGCTTGGCCTGTAGTTGTGGGAGGGGCTTGGTTTCCCTATAAAAAGGCTGCCAATCCACTCCCACATTACCGTAATGGTCTGGCGAGTCTGAAACGTTACTTCCGGTTCAGACCGCCATTTTGGATTCCTCTTACCTGTTTCCTCGTGGTCTCCTGGTCCGGTGCCCTCCTGAGTGGTTCCGGGCTCTCCAGGGCGCTTTTCACCGCCGACTGCACAGCTTCCCCGGTACTGCTGCCGCCAAAAAACCGTAAGTGGGCCCGCCGTAAAGCAAACCGCTTCACATTTACGGCTTACACGGCGGAGCCCCATTCGCATTCAACCGCATTCGGTTATTTTCGCCTAAATACACTTCGCCGCTAAGCTATGTAATTCATGTTTTAGATGTCATACGAACGCTACATTCGGCTAGATACTTAGGATTTCTACTATACAAAATAGTCATTATATACTATCAGCACATTCGACTCAAATTCGTGCATTTCTCACTAATTATACAAGATCCTGCATCCACTTCTTAGGTGGAATCTTGCCCCCTACAGGTCAATAATGATATAGCACCAAAATAAATACAAATTAAATTTTTTTTTTCTTTCTTCTCCCTTAAATTATGCTTACACTTAATTCAATCCTGATTTCTGACATCTTCCAACAGGTTCCCTTACCAGAATTCATATTAAAATTTGGGGACCCAGTGATCGGTATCAATTATACTTTATAGGTTGGTAACATTGTCATATGATTCATATAAATGACCATATAAACATATGATTTTAGGTAAAAATGTTATAATTTACTCTCCTAGGTTTAATCATTGGAACGGTAGCTTTTACAAGCAAGGAGCCGGTTTCTTTTGATTATATCTCCTCCGCAGTTATCGGGTAGGTTCTGGTCCACGATCTGGCCTAACTACCACCCCACTTTCCAGATATTTACTTATCATCTTATACCTACAGGTCAACTACCCGACAAATATCACAGTTACGTCATTGAGAGATCAGCCTGACTCACTATCAGGTACTACGCCAGAACCCAATATACCCTAAAATATTGAGGGGTACTGGTCCCAGGTTAGGTGGCCCAATTAGTTAAAATATTTCTGGTCTTAATCCATAGGCTAGTGGTCCCGCGAGGCCAACATCCCTAACCTCACACTCGGAGGTAATA
The DNA here is from genome assembly GCA_933207985.1 of Pelobates cultripes. NCBI lineage: Eukaryota > Metazoa > Chordata > Amphibia > Anura > Pelobatidae > Pelobates > Pelobates cultripes. Next base: position 408,739,608 of record OW240912.1, on the reverse strand, counting down.
CGTCCCTCGGGCCAAATCATAGCTAGCCGCCTCGCATCAATATACAGAGAGGGCCTCACCTGTCACTCCCAATCTTTTTTATGCTTTAAATGACACCGAGAGGCCTACACCCCGCCACAACGTTCGGTGGCCTCAATCTTCCCCTCGGGCCCACGCATAGATAGTGCCTCTCAAGCCGCTTGGCAACTAGCAGGGTCTCATCTGTCACTCTCAAAAGAAGTTTAATTGTTTCACCGCTTGGTACTTAGCTAGCCCACCAGTACCCACCCACAATACATTTTATACGACTGACTGTTTATATTTATAATTTCAGTTAACGCCTGATATCCCTGAAGAACTGTCACTACCTAGCACACCCGCTAGGCCTGCCACCCCTGTTCCGGGTACAGACGTGAATAGCCCTGCATCCCTTAGATCATGGACCATACCACGTCTTACAGCTGAACTAAGAAGACGCTGCATCCCTTTCCCGGCTACAGCTAGGAAGGCGGAGTTGTATAGGCTATTATACACTACCACTGACAACTCCGATGCAGGGGAAGGCACTAGTGGATCGCAAATGCCAGCATTTCATGCTATGATGACGTCCCTTATGGCATCCATAGGGACAATCAGCGACAGGCTGGACAAATTGGAGGCCGGTAGTGTTACTCAGTCCACAAATGTAACGGTCACCACTCAGCCTCTTGCTAATACCTTACCAGGTAATACCCTGACAGCTACGGCTGACATAGAATCCATTGATCCTTCACACATGGTCCCAGCTCACCTTAAAAAAGACATTCTGGAAGGCAAGGACGTTAACCTAGCTTCATTGCTCATTGCCTCCCAGGATGTCCTTGAGAACAGGACCTTTGCTTGTGGGGATGTTTCCGTAGTCCTTAGAGCTAGAGACCCTCGCCTAAACAAAAAATTGAACATCCCAGAATTTGTATTAGGGTTTGGCATCTATAGGGATGTATATTGCACTGTATACCCAGGGAAAAGAGCCGAGCTGGATACGTACATGCACAAGTTGGTGGATCTGGGACACAAATACGGTGGTACAGCGTTTTACGATTACCACCGTTCCTTCTCTGCAAAAGTGGCAGCAGCTCTGGCTCAGTTCAACTTAAACATCAATTGGAGCAAGTTGGACACTGAGCTATTCTGTAGGCACTTTGCAGGCCTCAGGCCCCCAACTTGTGCAGTATGTTCATCAGCAACCCACAGCACAAATTTCTGCCCTAATACAGCTGAGGTAGAACAAAACCAAGCAGCAACTTACCCCCCAAGATCAAACAAAGGTTTGAAAGACAAACTAGGAAGAGATATTGTCTTCTTAGGGAAATCCCAAGTATGTAACAATTTTAATGCCGGCAATTGTGGTTTTAGTTCCTGTAGACTAATGCATGTTTGTTCACATTGTTTCAGGGCTCATTCCAAGACAATGTGCCCAAATAAAGCTTTCCCAAAACCCTATCTCACATGCGTGAACCTCAGCTTATTCACCGATTTGCTACGTCTACACCCATCACGACACTTCAGCGACTATCTCATAACAGGATTATCAGAGGGATTTCACACAGGGTTGATACATTTACCTACAGGCACACTGGAATGTGACAACTTACTTTCCACACGGGATGACCCACAGCTGGTACTTAAACTTATCACAACCGAGGTGAAACAAGGTTTTTTGCTGGGTCCATTCCTTTCACCACCCTTCAATTCTTGGAGAACCAATCCCATTGGGATTGTCACGGGGAAAAACTCACTTAAACCCAGGCTGATCATTGATTTATCCGCACCACATTCCTCCACGGTCCCTAGCCTAAATTCACTGATACCATCTGAAGAGTTTTCACTACATTACGCCACTATCGACCATGCCATCGGGGCTATCATTAAAGCTGGCACAGGGGCATGGTTAAGCAAAACGGATGTAGTAAATGCCTTCAAACTACTGCCTATGCACCCTACACTTTGGCACCTTCACGGCATTAAATGGGAAGGGTTATACTATTTCTTCACTCGTCTCACTTTTGGCTCTAAGAGCAGCCCGCGTATTTTCGACACATTTGCAGAGGCTTTATGTTGGTTGTTGCTAAATGTTTACCAATGTCCCTCTGTGATTCACTATTTAGACGACTTCCTCACAATTGAGAACAACACAAGTCCACCCACAAGTTTAAAACACATGTTGGCATTATTTGAGTCACTTTCTGTTCCAGTCTCCCCACACAAGACCCTGGGGCCCGCCACCCAGATGCAATTTTTAGGAATACAACTAAACACAGTACACATGCAGGCCAGCCTCCCTCAGGAGAAAATTGAGCGTATCCTGGCAAGTATTGACCACTACCTACAGCAAGGTCGTTGCACTAAGAAAGACCTACAATCATTGCTGGGATCGCTTAATTTTGCAATGAGAATCATTCCCCAGGGGAGATCATTTATTTCACATTTGCTATCACTATTTCCACAATTCACCTCAGACACATCTTACATTTCACTAGACAAACATGCGACATCCGATTTGAGCATGTGGAGGATTTTCCTCACTTCTTGGAATGGGCGTGCCATGTTTATACCATCTCACTCAGACACTTCACCCACAATATGGACAGACGCTGCAGCAAACACGGGGTTTGCAGCCATATGGGGTGACCTATGGCTCGTGGGGCCATGGCCAACTGAGGTCAAATCACTCACAAAATTCACAGAGACCTCAGCTTTATTCGAATTGTACCCCATCGTGGCTGCGGCCGTTACCTGGGGCCGCCAGTGGTCCGGTCACACGGTGTGGTGCTATTCTGATAATATGGCTACTTGCCATATTGTCAATAAAGGCCGGTCATTATGAGGCTATTGAGACGACTCACATGGATAGCAGCCACTTGTCAATTCTTTCTAACATGTATTCACGTTCCAGGGTGCACAAACATCAGTGCTGATCACTTGTCTCGATTTCGTTTTCAGGAATTCTTCACGACACTACCCACCGCCTCCAGACGGGCAACTCCAGTCCCACTTTTCACAGACATGATAATGGATTAAAAGCTTTGTTAAATCACGCACGTCACATTTCTCACATGGCACTCTCTGTAAACACTAGAAACACTTACGACAGAGCTTTTCACATATTCAAAAAATTCATCACTGAATTTCACATTCACGATATGTTCACGATAGAAACAATATTGGGTTTCACTTCTTTTTGCCACATCAACCTTAAACTATCATTTAACACTATAAAACTATACCTTACGGGAATTCAACACCACATGCTAATTCAACAACCCAACGCCACGAGTTTCCTGTCCTCATATCAAATCAAGACAGTTCTTAGAGGCATTAAGAAATTAGATACACATATCCCCGAGAAACGACTACCTATTGATAACCACATATTTCATGCACTAGTAAACTTGTTAGATTCCTCTCCTTTTGAGCCCAGGACAAACACGGTAATAAAATCAGCCATATATCTTGCTTTTTATGGATTCCTCCGTCCCAACGAATTCACAACTAGGACTATCACGCCCCCTGATTACCTAAGAATTATGGACTTAGCGAAACAGAACGACCATTACCTACTCACGCTAAAACACTCAAAAACCAGCGCCATAGGTCATACCGTTACGATCCCCTTATACCCTACTCATAACAAATGGTGCCCTGTACAAAATTTTGACAATTATCTATTATCACTCCACAAACAACCATTACAACCTTTGCTAGAACTGCACGGTAACGTTCTAACTACAGTAAAGTTTATGCTCTATGTAAGACTGCTGTTGACTAGACTCGGCTTGAACCCTAGTCAATTTTCGGGTCATTCTTTCCGAATAGGAGCAGCATCTACAGCTTCTGCTAACCACATTCCTCCGCACATCATCAAAACAATGGGACGCTGGAAATCTTCCACTTATACTCTCTACATACCCAATCCTGTTAAAGAATTAAGACTAGCTTTCTGTGACTTATCTAAATAAAGATTTTGGTCAACGTATTACGTCTTATGATTTATTTTTGCCCACTTTTACAGGCCTACTCCTCTGTCGGTTTCGGCACACCACAACCGACTAATTCCAAATATTGATATGTTATCATATGCTATGTTTCCATATACGGCTATATTGCCACGACCACAAATTAAAAGGCTTGGCCTGTAGTTGTGGGAGGGGCTTGGTTTCCCTATAAAAAGGCTGCCAATCCACTCCCACATTACCGTAATGGTCTGGCGAGTCAACCCACCCACCACTCCCTCTATTACAAACACCCTCTAAGGTGGGCCCACTTTTACAGGCCTACTCCTCTGTCGGTTTCGGCACACCACAACCGACTAATTCCAAATATTGATATGTTATCATATGCTATGTTTCCATATACGGCTATATTGCCACGACCACAAATAAATATATATATATATATATATATATATTTGAGCACCCTATGCAGACAGGCGTATCCTGGCAGTTCAATGTTCCTACTCTTTGGAAAACTGTTTGAGAACCTAAAGCCAAACCCCTCTGCTGCAGCTCAGATCATATGGAAGTGAACTTCTGTGTTCTCTGTTGTAAGCCTTCCAACTCTGGATAGATGGGTAATGCAGTTAATTTCCACACTATATATGAGCCACAGCAGAGGGGACTTTACTAGGTGCTAAATGTTTTAGAGTATGTTTTGTTCGGGGTGGCAACCTGAAATGTGATTTTAAAAATTCTCTGCATGTTTGCTAATTAATATGTGGATTGTTTCAGGTCTCTCCTGGGAGTTGTCCAGCCTCTGGAATTCTGGGAATTCTGTTGTCTACAGAAAACAGCCGATCTTTCTCTGCTCCTGTTTTGACCTCGGAAAAACGTCTCGCTGTTACTTGTTTATCTTCCTTTACCCCACTGCATAAGCCAGAGAGATCCATCAGCCCAGATAGTAATGACAGCATTTCGGAGGAGCTGAATCATTTCAAGCCCATTGTCTGTTCTCCCTGCACGCCACCCAAGAGGCTTCCTGATGGCAGAGTCCTAAGTCCTGTCATCATAAAGTCAACTCCACGAAACCTGAGGAAGAGTCTCCAGAAGCCCACTACATATGAGGCTAGTCCATTGATCTTGAAGAAATGGGAGCAAGTCTTTCAGGAGCGTCAGATGAAGAAGACTAGTTCTAAAGGCACCTTGACATCATCAGTTGATGGAAATTGTCCCACCGTAAATAATCCAGTGCCCTCCAGTAAGGAATTTACAGGTTCAAAGATTGAGTTACATGTCACAGATGATGATGGGTGTCGGAATACAGAATCTCTGGCTTCTAATACAGAAATACTTTTGAAAAATAGTTCTGTTAAGATTCCAGACCTTCCAGGTGGTGGTTGTCTCTCAAGTCCAAGCAGCACTAAAGATTTGCTTAAAAGGGATACAAACTTAAATGTTGGCACGAAGGATATAGTGACAGTCCCACTAACCACCAACATAAAGGCTGTGGCTAAGTGCAAGTGCATCGAAACCATTTCAGTGAAACCAATGTTAAAGCAGCCGTGCAAATACAATTCTCAGACTATTAACATACAGAATGGAAAGTGCTTCACGGCTGCTGAGCATATCAGCCCTGTGTTTTCTCTGCGCAGAGGTCAGAAGAGACTGTGTAAAACCAAACACTTGGAGCCGAATGGCTCCTTTAAGAGGTTAAAAGTGACTTGTTCAGAAAGTTGCAGCCAGAATTTTGAGCTTCTCTGGAGAGAGGCAGAGAAACGGCAGCAGGAGGAAGAGGACAAAAAGCTGGCATTAAAACTCCAACAGATGTTCGACAAAGAAACACGGACAGTAAACCGGTGTAAAGGCAGTCGCGATGAATATCCTTTGCGTTCTAAAAGCACTGCCAGCGCAAATTAGCACTTACATATTATTTTTTTGAGACAAAAAATGAATTATCCAAATGATCTACATGAAGAACCTCCTATAATATATTTTTTTATACTTAAGCTGGTACTTGTAATTTCAAGCCCTAGAAACAGGACTGCTCTTGAGTCTAGCAGACTCGCCAGATAACAAGACCGATGAAGGCAACAATGAGAATTGTTTCTTATCACTGCACTTGGTGTTTGTGTACATTACAGTTGCCTGTATAAAACTTACACTTCTGGAGGTTACCTACATTGTATCTCTGATTGCTGCAGTCTAAGTGATGTTGCTTGTTCTAATCAGGTCCCCTGCTTTCTGGCATTCCATTGAATTTCCTGTAAATTATGCCACTACCCTGTCACAGCAAGGGCTTTAAATGTATCTATGCATACTGCAGCCTTGGGGGCAAAATGTATCTCCCTTCTATCCAGCGAGGTAATTCCTAGCCTTTAAGGAAGTTTGAAATATTAGCCTCACCAGTTATTCAATAATCTGAATCACAGTTGTCTTGAGACTAACCCTGTTACTGCTTGATTCCAATATCATAATAAACGTATCTGAATGCATGGCTAGTCTTTTACTAGACATAGTTACCCACTCCACCCAGCATTCAAGGTAGAAATGTCATGTTTCTGTTCTAGATTTGTTTTTGTTTTTTGAGACAACACATTAATAAATGTAGCCGTCTTGCTTGAAATGATTTAATGTAGTTTTTGTTTTTGCAGCACAAAGCCGTGTGCAAGCAATAACTTTTTAACCCACAATTGGTTCCTTCTCTAAGTTTGAGAGACCCAATGTACTGAAATGGTTCTTGCTTGACTCTGCTTCCTAGTGGAATAAACTCCAGTCTATGCAATTCTGGCTCCGTTCATTTCCGTGTTGGTCCAAATAAATACTTTAAGGGCACATGGGGGCACAGCATCTTAGGTGTGCGGATCCTCCTTGTTGCATCCTGTTATTTTTTGTTTTATTTTCTTTAGACTTGGAATGATGGGAATAGAGCGTTAATTTAGCATTCAATGTGCCATTTTCCAAGCAGACTCCAGTATCACAATTGAGAGCATGTGGGATTTCTTAAATGAATGTATATTGCACCTTTTGCTTATTATGGTGATCGTTACTCTACGATTGGAATATAAAACTTTGAAATCCAGTATTATTGGTAATATTAGGGGAAGAAGACTCATTATGTAATCAGTATTTATACTGTATTTGATGTCATGGAAAACATTTATACCCACTATTGTCCTAAAATTGCAGAGGTGATGCTACTTCTGTCCTGTCCTTGTATGAGGATGGCTTTGAGTGCTGGGGTGTGCCAAGTGCATTGTAAAGAAATGTTTTACTAGCACTTAAAGTTGATCCCATGGGCAGAGATGACACGTTTATACCAGAGTTTGACAAACTGTAGGAGCTAGCAAGCCATCACTCGAGCTCCTAAAATATAAAGAATTATTGTCATCCCCTGAATTAGACACAGATCTTGTTCCAGATGTCACATTTTATAGTCAGTATGGCTTTTCCTTTTTTTTCTTTTTTCTTTTCTTTTAAAATAGATTGAAATGAGCACCCAGAAGCTGGGTAATGTGTGGCATTTCGGATCCTGTCTATTTAGGTTTATATCCAGTCTCCAAAGAAATGTATTTATCTTCCCGTGATGTGTAAGCTGCATTTTTGCAGGTTTCTGTGCAGGAAATTTTCCTTATGACAGAATTCCACTAGTTGTCCTGGTGCCTTAAGTTGTACAGAGGAACTGGATGAATGATTGGAAAATTGAATGTAACCTTCTGAGCACTGGAATAGTGGAATTTTCCCTCTGGAGTTCATAGGGTTAATGTATAAATGGAAAACGATGCGTGTACGTGTAAAGCATATGCATTGTGTGGAGTATTTTTTATGTCCTCCCGCACTGTACAGTAATAAACTATAACAACCTGTCTCACTGCCTCTTGTTTGAAATGCAAATCGTGTTTAAAAATGATGTCCATCTGCTGTGATGGTAGCACTGGAGCATGTGATCATAAGATCGGTTATTTGTGGTGGTAGAACATGGAAATCATTACTTTTAAAGAGGAAGTACAATCGCCATTACAACTACAGTGTGTTGTGGTTTTGGTGTTAGGAGTCTGCCGGCACCTTCCCAGTGTTTAGTCAAACTAATTTTCAAAGAGTTTCAAATTTTTCTAGAGCCTCTGGGTGCCCACAGTCCATTCTCGCATTAGCGATATCAACTTTTGACGGAATTCATTGGCTCAGAGCGTCACCTGCTACGTCTAAGCCATTTTATTCCTTAAGTTGAAAAAAAATTCCATTGCTAATGTAGGAGGAGGAATACCTCTTTAGAGAGATCTGTGAAGATAGACCAGACCGCAGGCCGACAGGGAACATGGAGTCAAAATGTTGAAAAATAGTTAAGAATTGGATTGCTTCAAGGGATCCGTAACCATTCCAGCACACTGCAGTTGTTCTGGTGCTTGGACTAATCCATTGAAAATGTGCCACACACCCTTGGCATTCACAACCCAAACTAGATTCTTACTCCAATACTAGCATGAGTGCGTGCTGTTATAATACTTCTGAATAATATCCTATTTTCACTTAACCCAGCAAACATTCCAGTGTTCACTGAAGCTTGGGAGATACGCCACATCATTTATGCTGCCATTGGTCACCATGTTGGTTTTTATTATAACAATCTTACCATCCATGCCCTGTTTACCACTGTAGGTTTTTTTGTACATTCAGTTTTCAGTATTTCATCAATATTTAATGTTAATGTATTTTTTTTTTTTTTGGTGGGGGGGTTAAATCTAATTTGGTTGGCAATCTATTCCGTTATTTGCCCACCCTTGTCTTCCTCCATTTCACGTGTGTTCTTTTCTCCACCCTCCTAACCGTCCAACATGGGGGGGAAACATTTTCACCAACTCCCTCTATCTGTGAACTATGTTTCCAATTTACTTTACAGCATGCTGCTCCAGCTGTTTGACATTTCACTCATCTACCTCGTCATTCCCTTAACATGTTACCAATGCCTTCAATCATCCTTTAATTGTCTCTGTCCCTCCCCCTCTGCTACCTCTTATCTCAACTCCCAACTTTAAAGGGACACTATAGTCACCAGAACAACTCTAGCTTAATGTAGTTCTGGTGAGTATAATCATTGCTTTTGTGTTTACATTGACCCTAGGGACACCTCCAAGTGGCCACTGGAGGTGCTTTCTGGCTCAGTGCTGCACATTAGGCAGCACTGCTGTTCAGCGTCTCCACGCACTGCATGAGGATGCTGAGTTTTCGTCATAGAGATGCATTAATTTCATTGTTT